>OX336416.1:43349699-43466728 GCA_946903255.1 Schistosoma spindalis | reverse complement strand
GACTCGTTGCTAAAACGTAGTGGCAATTAAACGTGTCAATCACTCTTAAGATGTGTTGGAGTGACCTTCTACATACTTGTGGATAATATTGAACATAAAGGAATATGTTTGCTTCATTTACGCAATGTATTTTACTAATTTAAAATCTAATATAAATTTCAGACAAATGCGTCGTAATTATCGTTTTTATTTTTACCCGATATCTGGGATGAGGGCACAGCTGTATATTAAGAAGTTCTGGGGGTGAGCAGTTTGAAAGTAATAGTGGTAACATTGTCGTCTGATAAGTGTCAACATCAGTACCACAACTTTTTCATTTCTGGTTCAAAGCTAATGGTCTAATGATTTGATAGTTTTGGTAAATTCTATAGAGATTAAAATCCGAAGAATATATTTGACTTAATATCTCATAAAGGCCTTTCCCACATCGCATTTTAGGAGCAATGTGTCTTCAGATGCTGGAACACTTCGAAATTCCCGAAATCTCCTAAAGTAATGTCCTCTTTTACAAAAGTAGAACTAGCTGACTCCGAGACCTAATTTTAGGGTTTTCCAGGTTTAGATTATGTAAACTTGCAAGATTGTAGGTCATTAAATGGATGTTCATTAAGTACCTCCATGACAAAGCTACTATCACTATCTTGTTGTTCATTTAGAAAAAAAAACAGTACGAATCCGAAAGGACGTTTGCAGTATGCCTTCATTTGCGTCCTGATTACACAGCACCCTCAACTTTGACGATATTAGGTAACAATCCTGCGAGGCATCTCTAGAATACTTATAGCTGGGCAGGTTGCTGATTTAATATTCTAGCTGCAACAGCTTGATTAAGCAGGATGCTATTTTGTAAACACCCTTAAAATAATATTGGGTTATTAACCATCGCCCCCAAATGGTACGGCCGAGAGTGGGGAGAGTCCGCTCTCCCTCTCGAAATGCTCTCACATGGCCATGCGTATATAGCCTCTGCCAGGGAAGTCCTACTCACTGCCTTCTCGTGGCGGGGGTGTTGTTTACAAAAATGTGAGGACGAAAAGCAAATGTCTAGCGCTTTAACCGGACCCCAAACCAATGGTGCACATGGGCTCCAGTATCCTGAAGGAACAAATGGCGTATGAACCAATCGTTGGTCACCGGCTTCCATGGGACTGTATCTCCTCACGATGCTCCACTGCCTTGTGGATCAGACGTTCAGGTCGAAGGCTCGGGGTGTGGCCCCCTAAGAAAACCACCTGCCTCGGTTTGGGCACCGGAGCAGTATCACAGCCCTCACACAAATCAATTGAGGTTCTTGTGGCGCATATGTACATGATGCCTCCCTGTACCTATACTTATGTGTTAAAATAAATAAATAAATATTAACCATCAGTAAATTTTGACCACAAGGATTCGTAGATTGATATCTTATCCCCTAAAACTGATAGTCTTGTTCGGGGATAATTTAGGACAGTTTCTCTACGTAACACGAGCTTTTTAATTATAGATTTAGGATGCTGGCCAACTAAACATGCTTTGGAAAGCAAACAGCTACAAACCTCCGGTGTTAGTTCAAAGGGGTCCTTAGTTCCAGGTTCCCCTTATTTAATCTACTGTTTCCTAGTACTCATAATCGTAAGACATTTGATGTAACAGTTGTAATTGCTCAACGGTTATCGAAAAATATTTCTGTGCCTCAATAATAGACGTTTTGATCAATATATTTCAGAGTTCGGACTCATCACATCCTGTTCTGCATATTTCAGCAGTATTTAGTTCATAGCATGATTCTTCTTACTTCTTTGGTCGGCAAGGCTATAATTTATGGACGACCTTTGAGCAACACAAATGAATTTGGGATGTTCACCTACTTACTAGGGTTATTAGTGTGAGGAATTAGCATTGGGATGTAGTTGGGTGTTAAGATTGGGAATTAGATTTAATGTTCTCATGAGGTATCGACATCAGCTATAATCTCAAAATGGTATTTAACCAAATGAATTTCTCGCCAAATCCATGATCTAAAATGTGGTTGATTCGTCCATAAATTATAGTCTCACCCTTTGATCAAATTAAACTAAGGATAAGTCAAAATGTTTATAAAATAAACTCTTCTGGGTTAGGAGATGGAAAACATGGTGGAGAAGATCTGTAGCTCAGGTGGATGGTTTTGAAGGAGTTTTGTTCTCTGAGCTGGATGGTTTGGTCGTGGAACTTTCATCGTTCATCTGAACGACATCATCTATCTGAAGTTCGTGCTGATGATGTCGTTCAAAAGAACGAAGAAAGCTCCACGACCAAACCATCCAGCTCAGAGAACAAAACTCCATCAAAAAGGTGGCAAACATATCCGGTTGTAGATAGTTGGTATATTTTGCGACTGGACTTTCGATAAGTTTCCAGTAGTCTATCTTTCGTCATCATGATTGATGGTACGCCAGCAACACTTAAGTTATGTTTTGAGTTGAAGCAATAGGGATTGAGTGAAATTTTATTGCTTATGTGTATTTGATATTACTAGGTAATGCAAAGTCCATTCAGATCTTTTTGGTGCCGATCTATCAAGGGCTGAGCATTCGTATATTATCACTAAACCATCAGTGCTGATAGGATACTACAGGAGTTTATAATTCATTGCGTCTTATAGTTGTAATCTCATTACATTCCCAACCTTGTTTCACTTGCTATTTTCGAAGCTAATCTGTTATTGTGTGCTTATAGAAATGCTTACCACAGCTTCAGTGTTAAAGATAATAAAAGCGTAAAATCGGATTTCCCTGAGTACAAATCATATGCTTTTTCATAATTATCTGTAGACTATGTCGTACATGGCTATGTCCTTTGATTGTGTTAAATTAATGCAAGATTCAACACAGTAAAGTATCGGTTACAATCGCTGAAGATCACGAGGGAAATTCACAATTTTTTTTTACATATGATCAGATAAAAAAAATAATCCAACCCAAACAGTCTTCCTTGTGACTGATAAATTAATTATTATCTGTCGCACTGCAACTGATTTTCCATAATTCATCGACTCAACTGCTAGCCTACTTTCCTATAATCCAGGTTCTACGTAGTTGCCGGTTAGATGCTTGATGAATTTAGGGTTTGCTTCTTCCCTTAATCATAATCATTGTACGTTAGTATACGGAACAAGATAACATAAGAAGTTGGAAAGGCTCAGGTGGCCCGATGAATTAAACTTGTCAGCCAACCTGATCTCAATATCACTTCTTTAGATGTTGGTACTTAAGACTGGACAAATTTACTCATTTTTCTGAATGGAAATGTAGCGCAGTAATTGAATAAAGACTCATAGTTGAGATAGCTACAAAAATTGTATTATTCCTTAAAACGCATGAGACAAAACGTCTTGGAAATTTGTAAATTCATGCATCGGTCCGAGTTGCTATACTTTATTTACAGGACAAACAATTCAATACAAGTAATAAGACCAGTGAATGACGTATTTTTTTGCTGAATTGTTGACTTTGTCAACTTAGTGTAACATATTTTAATTCGGTTTATCAACTTTCTATATTTGGACACTACGACTTAGTAACCAAGCCCATATCTGTGTAATTGACTTGGACCCACTTTTTGTATTATGGCTAGCGATGCCACTTAATTGTACAAAGTTGATGGAATCTGGAAAACGGGACTGATTAATAGTTGGTTCATTTGACAACTAAACCCCTTTGGGTATGACAGGTACAAATTGAGTTAATCAACCGAAGTATGTTAACAGCTTAGTAACTTGTAAATAGGAAATAAGATTACTGTCAGTGACAGTTTTTGCTTTCCCTGTACCAGTGTATTTCTATCTGTCGACTTCCCAGGATTCAGATGACTTTAAACAAGTCAACAGATGCTATTATTTCGTAACAACTCATGAGATCATCTTTTTCATATCGTTGTCCACACATTGCGAGACCTTCCCATATCAAAATGCAGAAAGGATAGTTATATCCCTTTATTTTCCCTAAAAATTCCATTTAAATTTGAAAAATAACTTTTCATACATAGTTTATTCATGGTGGTACATTTCTATAGGACTTCCTTGTATAATTTTGTCTTATAAAGGTCCCTCGACCACCCATGGTTAACCAGGTGTACTTGCTTCCTAAATCTGGGATAACTAATAATGTCCTTCCGAGTGCTCCGAGTGTGATGCAAGTTAGGAGTTTGGCGGTTGGACAAACTGTACTCCAACCAAATGGTGTACTTGCCACCACTCCTGTTATGCCAAGTAAGTCTTCCATTTTAATATATATATAAACATTATATGGGTCAGCTTTATATAAGACTATCGAAACACTTGAAATATTCAGTTCATCTAGTTAAAATCCGAAACATTAGTCAGTCAGTCAGTCAGCTGCAACGTAGGACCAGGCACGTATATGCATCGGTCCAAGTTGCCATACCGCATTAGCACAACAAGATCAACACCGGATTCATAGAAGTAGTTAATTCAGTGGTGGTAATGTATATAAGAAAGATTGTGTATAAGGAGATAGTACAGGAAGAAAGAATTAGTTCCTAGAAAGAAAGATTGGAAGTGATTTTAATCTCTTAATTTAAGGAAGACAGAGAGTGTATACACCGACGCCATTGTGATAGATTCTGAGCCATGTCACCAAGAGTCTCCAACAATTGGTTACGATAGTCACGCGGACCCCAACCAGGTAGTCTGAATCTTCCGACATGGCTCAGACCAGAAGTTAGTGACTTCATGCACTGATGCCACGTTTCGGTTTGGCCGCCCCTAACTTTCTTCCAATTATCCCTAACACCAGTGAGCATTTCGCGCCGTGGTAATCGGTGTTCATGCATACTCAACACGTGGCCCAACCATCTTCTTTGTTGTCATTTGTGGAAATTTACTAGCAGCTCGGAGTTTTTTCTAGTAACTTGTGTTCACTTCTATATAGGCTATAAAAGAAATCTAAAGCAGAAACTCTAATGGCTTCTTTCCTGACCCACATTTGATAATTTCTCAATCAACTAAATTACACCATTGATAGGACCCTAACTAGCGATTCATAATGAATCAGCAGATAGCAATTGTGGCCACGCTTTACGACAGTAATGTAATTACAAACAAACCACTATTCAGTAAACTTTCCTTGGCCCTAGTAGATATACGTACAGCAGCAATTTGGAAGACTCTCCCAGTCTCCCACATTGTACGAGCATTCCATGTACCTAAATAAATGGTTGCTCTGGTTGTCAGAAGGGGCATCGGCCTCGTGACTTCCGAAGGAACTCGGCTTTCATCATGAGGCGTCATAATTTTTCTAAACGAAGACCTGACTCCCAGGACAGAGTTTAAATGGTTTGAATATTTTTTTCTGGTTAGCGTTCTTTTAGCGAGTTAGTTTTCTACGGCATGGGGTCGCTAACCCCATGCCCAATCTTCCTCCTTTATCCGGGCTTGGGACCGGCAGTAGCCCCCGGAGGGACTCCAGGCAGAGTTAGACAGACCAAGTAATTCTATATTTGGTAAATACCTTCCTGCTACAGTACAACTGGTGGTATGTGACAGAATGGGGTTAGTCAGTCATAAATGCATCGGTCCAACTTGCCACACCTCATTAGCACAACAAGATGAACACTGCATTCATAGACGTAGTTACTTCATTGGTAGTAATACATGAAAGAAAGATTGTATGTAAGGATATTATACAGGAAGAAAGAATTAGTTCATAGAAATAAATTTATAAAGCAATTCCAACCTCACTAAGAGCGGACAAAGAGCGTATACACCTACGCCATTGTGGTTGATTCTCTGCCATGCCACACAGGATCTCCAACTATTGGTTACGATAGTTGAACGGACCACAACCAAGTAGTCTGCATCTACCGATATGGCTCAGACCAGAAGTTAGTGACTTCAAGGACTGATGCCATGTTTTGGTTTGGCCGCCCCTAATTTACTTCTAACCATTCCCAACACTAGTCAGTATTCAGACATACGTAACACGTGGCCAAACCATCTCAGTCGATGAAAATTTACAACCTCATCAATTGATTCACCATCATTCCCCAATACTATGCGTCTAACCTCACTATTACTTACCCGGTGATCCTGTGGTCAAATACTAGTAACTCACGAGTATCTCCTACTCTTAATGACCACGTTTCGCAGACGTAAAGTAGAACAGAAGGAAATCCTGAGCTGTATACTCGTACTTCTATGGATAGACGGATATCTTGCTTTCGTCATAAGTGACTTAAGTTGGTAAAAGCGAAACAAGCTTTCTGAATCCGTGCAGAGATTTCGTCAGACACAAACCCATCAGGGCTGATCAGACTTTCAAGATAACTGAAGTTGTCAACGCGTCAGACTGCTTCACTCCTTATTCTTAGTTCAGGTGTTGACGCAGGTCAATCCTGGAGCAACAAAATGAGGACGTAAAATTCACCCCTTTCAGTCATACCACCTAGCTGACTCGTGTGGAACATTTGGACCTCTGGGGACAAGTTATTACGAAGTTGATTTCTTTGGAAGCTTCAAAGTAAGTGACCAAATCCTTTTTTCCAATGTCTTAACCAGTTTGTTTAACCGCTTAAAAACTTTTTCAAGAGGTATTTTCTGATATTTATTTTCATAATCAGGAGTTGTCACATCTCAGTCGGGTTCCTCAACTAAATTGGTGGGATTTTTTAACCAATTGTTAGAACTATCAAAAAATGTCTCAGCTAGCACTCATAGCTCAGTAGCGACGCTAATTCAAGCATTAGTGGTGAGTTTTTAACTAAATAAATTCTAAAATCACTATATTTTGCAATTCAGTGATTGTGCACAGGTTTCGTTTTTAGACTATGTGGCATGTTTATTGCGTGAGGGTTAACATTGTTTATTGGTACAAGGGAGCACCAAATATATATGCACCACACAAAACAATGATAATTTGAAGAGAAAGGAGAAAAAAAGAGAGAACAATAATGGGGTACAATCAGAAGAAATTTTTCAGTTAAGGAAGAGGCAACCACTTTTTTATGAGGAAAGTAAAAGAAGGTTACAGCAGGATCGCCACTGGCTTCTATTCTGAGCCATATCTGATAACGTCTCTAGCCACTGTGTTACACCATCTCTCGGACCCCAGCCAGGAATTCGTGAAGGACCAACACAAACCAGCCCTTTGCAGCTTTCTTTCATACCACGACACAATGTCATACACAAACCACCTCTTCGCTTTTTCTAACCAGTCCCAGCGTCGTCTAGTAATGCACGACGTGGAATTCTTTGGGATGACATTCGTAGAACATGTCCAAGTCACCGAAGTCGGTGTTTCAAGATGGTGACACCAACTGCATTATCGTCTCTGTGCAAGAACACACGACGCGAACCTCTTCATCACTAAAATGCTGTTGCCACTGGATGTCAGCAATCCTTCGGAGACAACGATGATCAAACACAGAGAGACGTCTAACATCCTCAACTCGAAGAGGCCAGGTTTCACAAGCATAGAGCAAAACTGCTCTCACCGACGCGTTGTAGATCCGACCTTTTACAGCCAGACCAACATCACGAAGGCGCCAAAGATGGCCCAGATTGGCATAAGTCACTCTGGCTCTCACTATACATGCATTGTTCTCATCACTCACGCCACCACCAGCACTTATGCAGCTAACCAGATACACAAACTTTTCGACGAGTTCTATCTGCTCACCATCCAGAGTGAGTACAGGATTAGAATCCTGCCAGTCTTGTAGAAGTACTTTGCACTTCGAAGGTGCGAAGCACATACCATACCTACGGACACTGATTGCCAACTGATTAACTGCGGATTGCATGGCTTGGGCACTCTCGCACAGTAAGACAATATCATCCGCATACTCAAGGTCGAGAAGTCTTTCTCCAGGCAACAGATCCACACCGCCACTACTTACATCCATCAGAGCTATTTCCAGAATGTCATCAATGGCAAAGTTGAAGAGGAATGGTGAGATTGGACAACCCTGCCTAACCCCACTGCTCGAATGGAATAATGGAGAAAGGTGGTTGTATGCCTTCACTCTGCCTAAGGTGTTTGTGTATAGGGCTTTTAGGATGTTAATAAACTTCTCAGACACACCCTTCTTCAATAGACAATCCCAGAGAACAGTTCTGTCCAACGAATCGAAGGCAGCCCTGATATCAAGAAACACCACGATTGTTGGCCTTTGATAAGTATGGCGGTGTTCTAACATTTGGCGGAGGGTGAAGATATGATCAATACATTGTCGACCGGAACGAAAGCCAGCCTGATCCTCGCGAGTCAATCTTTCTCGGGTTTTGAACAACCTACGAAGTATAACGGAAGCCAATAGCTTGGACGCAATCGGAAGTAGACTTATCCACCGACAGTTGTTACAGGAACGACGTGAACCCTTCTTAAAGATAGGGACAACTATCGACTCATTCCATGACGTTGGTACACTCTCTAGTTCCCAGACCTTTGCAAACAACGTCGTCAGTCCCTTAGTCAGAAAGTCACCACCATCTTTAAAAAGAGCCGGAGGTAAGTCATCTGGCCCGGTGATTTGTAGCGTTTCAAAAGTTGAAGTTCTTTGCGGACTTCCTCACATGAGGGTTAACAGTATTCTCAGAATCCCTAAACTACAGTAGCTGGAGTAAGATTTGAACCTATAATCTGGATATCTGTCGTTACATTCTGTTTCGAGGTTCTACATACGTCAGCGAGAGTTTTTGTCTTAGAACCACACAGGCTCATTAACTATGCTAGATAATATTCAACTTGAGATAACTTTTATAACCCCCAAATATTTATGATATCCTTTCCTTAGATATTAACATAGTTGATCTCTTATTTAATGTTCAAATATCCCTTGTTGTTGTTTTGACAAGCGAAATGTAACTCATCGACTTCAGATACTCAGTTTTGAACTACAGTAGATATTAGGGCTATTTCAACTATCCGGTTGCCTAAATCGAAATAGGTAGACCTACAGTTTAGTAACCGAAAGTTAAATTTTTTAAACAGTAGATCACTACAACCTTCAGTCATTTAAGCAATGATATTGTATTTTGATAAATATTTATTTATGATTTGGTATTCAGTTCCGTGGACGGACACCACCGCTGTTTTATCAATCGATCTTTTCATTATTCCTTTTGACTTCATGTGTCACAAATTTTTACCGTTAACTTTGTTTATATAGAATGGAGAACTTGATGCCAGTTCGTTCAGTGCGCAACTACGTAGCAATCTTAAAAGTGCCAATCCTGGTATGGACCTCGCCCCATTCATAAAGGACAACATAGATTTACTTAGGAGAGATCTAGCTAATGGTGTCTGTCGTCTCCCAAACATACAACCTCCCCCAAAAGATATCTTCACAGGTGTACCCACAGCGGTCCCTGTTTCGATCGTAACAACATTACCTACCCTAGGTCTTCAGCCCCGTTCTAATGCTGCGGTTTCTACAACACTAGTTTCTTCGACAGTGCCCGCTGGTCCTCGCATTACTCTGCCGACGAATACAACTCCTCGCATAGTAGGTACACTCATGTCATCAGTTTCGTCGCCAGTTATTTCAACTAGTCCTGTCACTGTTCCAACACCTCGAACACAACCCCCACTACTGGCTCCTGCTCCTCCCCGGACGTGTATAACGTCTATCGTAAACTTTGATGCAGCTTCAAGTTCTAACACCGGTGCAAAATATCGTTTAGCTCAGTCTTTTAGTGGTGTTTCATCTTCAACGTCTGTCGTATCTAATACAACCGCTGCAACAGTGGTCTCGACACGTTTCACATCGACTATTAACGGTACGCGTTCGAACTACCAAAACCTGCGACCAATTATTGCTTCGTCCACTTCCACAGCATTGGGTATCAACTTAGCGTCGATAAAGTCAGTTGCTGGTGTTTCTGCATCTGTACCCCCTATAATTCGTGCTAAATCTGGATATGCTAACACTTATTCTCCTGGAATTCTACCCGCTGTTCACAACAAAGTAGGCTCTAATCTCCTATCCTTGAATGGATCTACGGTATTAATAGAAGGTGTAGACCGAAAACAGAATGACCTCTCGTTTTTGAGCGACGATATCCGTCACCCCGCTATGTCACCTACACGTGACAATCCATTTTTCCCATCAGAAAAAGTTAAGGAAATATTAGAAACTCATGGCATAAAAACACTAACAGAAGAATCTATCGCGTGTCTCGCCCACGGTTTGCAAATATTCATCAAAAATCTCTTATCAAAGTTGAGGATTGTAGTATCACATCGTCTCGATCGTTTAGGCGAGGATTCTCGTTTGGTTCAAACAGATCACACACGTGAACAGTTGAGGTTTCTTCAGAAGTTGGATGAACATGACCGAGTGAGGCAATCAGAATTAGAAAAGGATCTAATTTTGAAGGCTGCAAAAGTGAGTTTTAAAGTACATATCTTAAAAATATTTTGTAAGGTAATCTTATTTAATTTCATTTATCTGCCGAATACTAACTTGTTTTTGAAAATTTTAGGTGTCTAGTAGATAAGTCCCTTGTAGCGTGACGTCAGCTAATATTGGTAAAATGAATTGTGCGGGAGTTTTTATTTTACACTTTTTGTACTCATTGGTTGCTTTGATGTTTGCAACTTTCAAAACACATAAAATGAATCACTATTTTTTTGCACTTTTCCATTTTTAGTCACGTTCTCGAAATGAAGATCCTCATCAGATTCAGATGAGGGAAATGGCTCGACGAATAGCATCTGAAGATTATGAACGTGAAAAGCAACATCAAGCCAATCTTACAGCTCTTCATGCTATCGGTCCACAACGCAAGCGTCGTCTAGATACTTTAGATGAAATGGGCAACCCTATTTCAACAGATATTTTGGGAGCCTCTCTTCCAACAAGAGATGGTGTGACAAATTTGGTGAGTGCCCTACCTGCTGCTACTGCTAATCGCCTTTCTATTGTCAGTGCCAGTCGACTAGGTTTGGTAACATCAGGACCAAACCTAACGCAACTCAATTTAGAAGCTTCGCCAGCAAATTCAAACTCGTTGGTCTCCGGTGTCAGTGGGACTGGTGATAACATGCCAAACACGTCTGGATTTTCATTAGCACTCAGTCTCAGGGCACATCGTGCAACTCTCAGAGATATACAGGTCATACTTTCTCGTACACCGAGGCTTCGTCGTACACGTACTTACTATAGGACGTATTGGCGCTCTCAGCCTTAAGAGTCTTTTCTTTGTTTCTTATTTTTATTTTTGCAGCGACTTGATTTCTGATTGCAATATGATTTAACTATTAGTTGGCTAATTTTCCTAAAACGTTCCCAACTTAACTTGTATCATAAAATCTTTGTACATTATGACTTTTCGCAGTAGCCTACTTCGCTAGGCACCTGGGTATTCTATGTATATATATTTACGTACACACCGTAATATCTTACTACTGTATGAAATGTGATGTTAGTTCCAGATTCTTTTTCTCTACTAAATGTGAGATTTCGTGTATTTTTTCATAACGCCTGTACATTTACCAATTCCATGTATACTTCGTTCGCTGTACATAATTTTCGATTATCCTTTTCAGAAAATAATAAACCTGTTATTTATTTAGTACTTCACAAACTTCCTTCTGTTTTTAAAATTTATCATCCTCATAAAAAGTTGGAACACAACTGATAAACAACCAGCTTCACATTCTACACATAATCTGAGTATATCCAGTTTATTACTAACCAATATGTGGGAATAAAAGCAACTTATAAATCTTAAATTATTTTACTGAAAAAGGCAATATATAGTCGGAGATTGAGTAAAATTATAAATAAGCAAAAGAAATTCTGCAAAGATTATTTAGTCTGTCATATAATATGCACTTGCGTAAAAGAATTACACTCAATAATAGGGAAAAGAAAGAAATGGTATCAGTTGTAATAACACACCTCATATATCTTCAACATGAAGGCCTGGGTCCGGAAGTGCCTGATTATATATATAGCTAAACAGGGACAAGAACCCTGACTAAAAATTCCTATTGTGAAATGTATGTCGGTCCGGAAATATTGTACTAGTATTTGGAAAGCGGTCAGGTTCATTTATATTGAAAGCATAGTTCGGAATTCAAAACCGGTATGTCCTGAAAATATGAAAAGAAATGTCGAAAAACCATAAAATGAATGGTACCAAAGTCCTAAACATAGTCGACCGTTAGAACGTTGTCATGGTAAATAATTCTCAGAGGTAGTAGTCAGTATTTGGGATTTCCGTTCGTCTGCAAACCCGTCTCATAATCGACATGGTATTCAGAGAATCAATTTGCGTTTCTCATGACGATCATTGGTACATCTTAAACCATTTCACCTTGGTTTTCTATACTATATTGACTTCGGTTGGTAATAAGTTATTAAACGATGTCAAGTTTGCGATAAGTTATTTCAGTTGTACACTGATCTAGTGAATAGGTGTGTGTCTTTAAGCTGACGCATAGTTTTTAATCCAATTAAGTTACAACTATTTATGCTGGGAATATCAGTGTTGCACAAAATGAAATTTAGGAGCATCTCATCCACTTCCAGGCCTATAGGAAAAAATATCAATGAGCACTAAGTAGTGGTAAGCTTTTCCTAAATGACTAAATAGAGCTTCGTTATTACTCAATAAATCTTCAGCTGGACCTGAGCATCAGCTTTCAGTGCGACGAAAACATCGACATCTGAGGATTCGCTCAACATCCAAATTAGCCAAAGTTGACGATCCGGATACTGCTTTACTCTACAATATCTCACAAAAATATGAGAACAGTTGATGTGACGCCTACCAAAAAACCTGAACACTGTTAAAACAGACTAGTGGAATTTACCATGTTCTCTAGTTTTCGATTTTCTCTGAAAATACGAAATCAATACTAATGGATTTGCAGTGACGTTTTGTTGCAAACTCACCTCACTCTGATCTAAACCCGTACACCTTGAAAGGTAGCTTATAATTAAAGCCAGTCATTGCAATTGAAGATACTAGGTATTAAAACAAATGGACATATAGTTACTGGTGACCTCTTATTGTTTCATATGACCCATACCTATTTCATGATTAGATAACTACAAGCTAAATTTTACGATAATTCGAATACTTATTGATATGTTATCCTCAAACACAATATGTACTTACCTTTAATCTTAAATGAGTCAAACCAAAACTCTATCACTCCCACCTGTGTCACCGCCCATAATAATTGTTTTCTCACTTACATGCTTCTGAATATTCAAGTTGGTGGGTGTTTGGTTAAATACAGGTTTTAAGTTGGATGTTCCTGGTTCCCCAACGATTCGAAACACATATACGCCTTCACTATCTGGACTTACTGTAGATCGTCTCCTAGATACTGACGTAGGATTTCGTCTGATTGTTTCCTTCAGAGAAGTCTTCAAGATAACGGGACTTTCAGACATAACAGGAATAACATGAGGATATGTTGTATTGTCAATTTGCTTTGTCTGATATACTATCTTTAAAGGGTTTGAATTCATTCTATCTAAAGATCTGGATTCTCTGCTTGGATGAGATCGGATGAAATTGGTCGTTCTGTGAGATTTCATCAAATTTCGATTTGAACGGTTGTCTCGAGTATTTGTTATTTTGATTTCGTAAAGTTTTCCATTCAATTGCTGAATACTGTCAGGTTTCGGCAGAATTATGGGTTGTGAAGTAAGGTCTGCACTACTTGTACTAGATGTATCTTGATTATCGCTTTCAAATAGACCCCACTTACTGAGACTTTTAACAAGTATCTTTGGGTCAATGAAATATTCCCGTTCATACCTATCATCTAATTCACTGCATACATGTTTTTGGTTTTCATACAACTTAGCCAGATTGGGTGACTTTGAAATTTGTGTAGTTTCGAACTCTTCTTTAACAGTAATCTGTTTAATTTTAGCCCAGCTAAGATTTTCAGTAGATCGAATTAAAGGTGAACTCATTGATGTTTGAATAATTGATGGAGGATTAGAAATTGATGCATCGGAATTCCAACTATTTATTCGGACACTAGACTTTTTTTTCCTAGTTATAGCCACAAATTGATAATCACTTGGAAGACGGCAATGTAACGATGAGGAGCGATTGAGGTGTCTTGATGTAATTGTTTCGTAAAAATGCGGTTCATTAAAGATACTCGAAGAATCTGCATCTTTAACATCCTCAGGAGTAGCTAATGGTACTCCTTCAATTTTGGTGTATTTGCACGCGTCACCGTCATCAAGCCAATCTCCTGAGTCACTTTCATAAGTACTATTTTCATAATCTGTCGTGACTTTATTGTATTCATGTGGAGATTGATTTAGTAGTTCTTCATATAAAACTTTGGATGGCAAGTCTACTAATTCGAGTTCTGCTGTGTTACATATCGGCCATAAGTTTGCTGTAGATATGACTGGGCTTTTAATAGGTTCTACAGCTTCAGAACAATCATCCAGTGCACATATAAGCGTTCGTTCTTGGTTCCTTGAACCAATGAATCGTAAAGGATCAATTGTTAAAGGTTTAGGGGGTTCTAGACAGAAACGTTGTTTCGCAGCTAGCCGTGACTGATGAGATGGAGATGAAAATGGTGGAGGTATTTTAGATTGAATATTATTTAAATTGTCAGTACATAAAGAAGGATCGCTTATACTCGCTTCCATTGGTTTTTGTGAGTCAGAATGCACATTGAATTTGAGATTTTGAGGATTGGTCGGAGAAAGAGCAGCCGAAGATGCAGATGATCCAGTTGATTTCAAAATCCATAAATCTGTATTTTCATGATTCATTCTTCTGGTAGAATCACGTGCATTTATTTCAGGTGAATAATTCTTGTGGTCATATGAAAAGGAGCATTGAGATTCTGATTCACTTGATCTATATGACAAAAATATGTAAAAAGTGAGTTCAATTTAACTGCATATTTTTTAAAACGATTGCAACTATATCATGTTTTGTCTTTGAAATTCTTGTATGCATTGTATTACAGGAGTTTTTATATCAGTATCATATCGAGTACAATTTACTAAGGTATTATTTATCTCATAGTAATAAAACCAGAAAAAAGCCATTTAGCATTAGAGTGTCTATGTGAATAGATTTGATGCTTCACGTGAGTTTACACTTTTCGTACTATAGGCCAGAAACATAAAACCTAGGAGAGTGATAAGAATTCTCTACGAATATGTCTAAAAATATCCTGACGATAAGATAGCTTCAATTTTATAAAGTAACGGTTGTACAAGAAGCTTTTATACTTTTAATCTCTTGCTTTTGAGGAGATACTGGACTGTATGAATCGTAGGGTCCGATATCAATCAGTCGTATTGTCTTATTAAAGGTCTTCAGAAAGTTGTCACTTAAAATGATAATGAAGTCGATCATTTTTTGTAAACTTAGATATCCTCTCTAATCGGTATAGAGTGTTCAACAGACCTGGTTCTGTCAAAGGAAAACTCAGATGGAAATTTGTGAATGTATGATTATATATTTTACAGTTTTGATAGTTATGTATCAGGATTTTTCTGTTATATCTATTTCGGGAATGTGGAAAAATAACTAATGGATCCACTTAATACTCTATGTATTCTCGAAGTTGCTTCAGACTTCATGAGCTAATGACTAACGAAGTTTACGTAGATAGAAATTTCGATTTGAGCTGCTACGGGGTAGAAATAAACATATTAGATAATTTATTCTCTTGTTTAATCAGTCCAAATTCTTCAATCACTCGTTTTTTGTTTCCCTAAAAATGTATATAAAAAGTGATATATTTAGATCTTCACAGGTGTTATCTGATATTCTGTGGATCAGTGAGTTATGAGGTACTTGGAAAAGGAAGTGGTTTTGTTTGTCTTGAATCGTGTTATCAATGCGAATCCGTTCCTATTGTAGTGTCGGTTACTACGTTAAGCCCACATTCATTTTTCTTGAATCACGTTTTGACCTTGTTAATTATTCACTTATAAATCTTGACTGTTTTTATGCAAGCGTGTGTGTGTATACATCTTATCCTACTCGCCACATGTTTGTAGCTTATTTCTGTGTGACTATAAATATTGATTAACGTTTGATTAAATGGAGTTGGCTCACACGCCTCATCCACTACACGTCATTTCGCTTTGCTCTCTTCTCTCCATTTGGTCCCTCTGATTGTCTATTCAGATCAATGGGTGTACAAAATATATGTATTTAAACATCCATTTTCATATTTGATTTATTTAATCCCGTTATTCACTAACGCGGATTAAGTTGATAATTATGTACGAGGATTGTTATGTATATTTCGACATCAATCATTCATATGATAATAATGGCGTCAGATCTCGAGCCACTAAACTATTATTATATTAATCGACCTCGTCATATCATGGTTCAAATACACTACCATTGAGATCGATATCATTTAAGAACTCCAATTAATACTTTCTATTATATTCCCGATCCCAGTGAAAAAGTTATGCACACAACTCACATCAATCAATATTTATATTGAGACAGATGGTCACTTGGAATATGTGTAGCATAAGCTCGGTGGTTGAGGGCTGTCGACAGGAAACCTCGAACTTAAGTTTCATGCTAGTTGGAACTCGTTGGCAAAAAGTACATACAATCTTGAGGGAATTGGTGCCACTAGTTAGACATTTGGGCCACAACTCCAGCGTAATATTTACACAAGCGCATAGGGCGTGGAATATAATATCGACATTGAAAACGTAATGCTCATTTGTTAAAGGAATAACGATTTAGAAAAAAATAAGCAACAGACTTACGCAAAATATTCATCTGTACCAAGCAGGTTCACACGATTGCTTCTGTAAAAAGACATCAAAATTGTATTAAAACAAAAAAAATGTGAGGAGTAATAGCCTGAAAAACTTAGTGCTACATCGTGGTTTTTAAATAAACAAAAGAGAATGTCGAGACAGTATTATTCTAGTTGATTTTTTAAAGATCTCAGTGCCGTTCTTTAAAAATACGCTCGAACGCGCACTGACAGAAATTACCAATCATAAATACCTTATGTCTAGTTAGACAACTTCTTACAGTTTGAGATTTCATTTTTTACATTTTTCTTTCACTTGTCCTCCGGTAATCAAGTATGGATATTTATTGCAAATATTATTACTACATTGTATATTATGAAAAATAGAATTTAGACAGCTTCTAAAATCATCTGTACATGAAGATAGCAAATATGATTAATGTAAGCGTATTAGTTACTTTTTCAAATCACTTTTCTTTAGACATTAATCACAATAATTCACTTGGATCATTAAATATTTTATTTCTTGACTGTTATTTCAATTCATTTCTATGTAGAAAAACATTAAACATGATAGCACTGTGAGAGGTATGACGGAATTAATCTATTGAATTAGTTAAATACCAGGAACACCAAAAGTTGACCATGAAGACTCATTGATTTGCACAATCATAGTTATAATTGATATTTTATTATTATTATTATTATTACTAGTATTTGAACACATAGATATTGGTACAAGGAGGCAACAAATACATATGCGCCACACAAATCTCATTTGATTCGTGTGAGCTGTGATACTGTCCGGGTGCCCTAACCGAAGCAGGTGGTTTTCTTAGGGGGTCACACTCGGAGCCTTCGACCTGAAGGTCTGATCCATAAGGCAGTGGAGCATCGTAAAGAAGTGCAGTCCCATGGATGCCGGTGACCAACGATTGGTTCATACCCCATTTGTTCCCCCAGGATACTGGAGCCTATGTGCACCATTGGTTTGGAATCAGGGTTTTCCAACTCCCCTAGGTGAACTCTCCATGTCAACCAAACCGGTTAAAGCGCCGGACATTCGCTCTTCGTCCTCTCAATTTCGTGAACAACACTCCCGCCACGAGAAGGCAGCGAGTAGGACTTCCCTGGTAGAAGCTATATACGCGTGGCCATGTGAGAGCATTTCGAGAGGGTGAGCGGACTTCCCCACTCTCGGCCGTACCAGGGAATTCGGAGGCAATTGATATTGTACAAATTGCTTACTTACTTAATAATATCTAACACTTAGTTTATGCGAAATCCGTGTTTTGATGATAGGACAAGGATCTCATATCAATTTGGAAATAGATTACTGCATGGGCACTTGCTGCTTAGCTGTAGGCAATACGATAGATTAAAAAAAGTTTAAGATTCTTAGCACACAACATCGTAAGTACGATATTTCAAGGTCATCCCTTCAAGTATTGAAGCTATGAAACGTCCAAACATGCAGAGTTTAACAAAGATAAATGAATACATTACGAAAACTATCAATAACACATTCACTAAAACATTTAATTTTGATGGAAACTAATCATAAACATTTCTTAAAAAGTAGATCATAATTGTCAAGTAATGTTCATGAAAATGACTTTACTAAACCCAGGTAATAATACTCGTCTACGTCTAAAAAAGAAAATGTCCCTCAAATAAAAAATACTTAGATTTTAAGTTACACTAATTTAATAAATTTCTTTACTATCATTTATGCAAAATTTGAATATTACATGTAAACTCCTGAAATTTACTATTTAAAAAAATGAATAATACCAAGTAACAATTGAAGACGAATTAATTTTTTAATTACTATCATTATTATCTGAAGTATGAAGATATTTATCAATGATAAGAAGCTGATGAGGTATAATACTTCAATATGAGAATATAGATGGGTTGTGTAGTAAAGTTCACAAGGTGACTGTTCATATATGAATGGAATGAAAGTAGGTGATTGGGTTTATAGATAGATCTACTTGGTGAAATATGTTCAATTAAGTTAAGTGTGGTTGATAAACAGAAAATATAGTATATTTTAACAAAGTAGCCGAAAACAATGTGTAGATGTACGAGCCATCCAGATATAAATTTTTAATAATTTACCAGCATGTGTTCATCATGCAGTGCATATTGACAATTTTCAGTCGCGTTGTTGGGTTGTGTAACTTTTTCTACCACAAAGTAGAGTAGTGAAAAAAATGGCGTAACCGTATTGAATTAAAAAAAAAACGAAACACACACAAGACTGTATTTGAAAATCCACTTAGTGGAATTATATTAATGTAGAAACTTAACTGTAAAACCATTGTATTTTGCTGAAATCGTGAACTGATCAGTTTTAGACGAATGCTGAGTGAAGAAAACCTTGATAAGTTGAATAAAACGAACAAACTATGTGATGATGAGTCAAGATTTTGCACTGAGTCGAATTTAAGTGTGGGTAAGCCATAATGCACAGGTCAATTATTCAGTAATATTTTCTTATCATGATTAATTTGTATGCCTGTAAATACAGATGAGCTGCCAATGTTTCTTTTAATATTCAACACAATATCTTTTCCTACTCAGCTTTTTTAAAACGCTTTCTTTCTGGCTAGTTGAGATCATCAACCGTTTGAATGTACGCATACTAATGTATCAGACTGTACTCCAGGGTTTAGTTAGTAGGTTGTAATGTAATGACTATCGTCTTTAAGCTTGGACACTAATTGAATATACCACGAATGGACGAAAGATAAAGACTATCACAAACTATAAACTTCGTCCATTAACTGATTAACAGTCTGATAGTAATCGAAATATATGTTTTTTAAAGTCAGTCAATCTGTCACAAACAATGTAGAACCTACCATATATCCTCATCGGGTCAAGTCTCCATTTCATATTGACATATAAAGATGAAATTATCAAGACAAATTTCAGAGTAGTAGAAGTACAAACAGTGAATTAACAGAATAAAAAATTTAAACACAATTTAAAGAATTAATATGTAGGGGAAGATAAAGAGTGAATGCATCTGTGCTATTAAGAATGATTACAAGTCTAACGTCTCTGATCACAGGTTAAAATAATCGGATGAACCTTAACCACACAATTCGCACCTAACGGCTACTTGTTTAGGCTCACCTTAGCTAAACATGATCAAATGTGTACAGTGCATATCATTTTTACGGAACAGAAAGACTACGATCGAGAATAAAACAACTTTTAAATTATTTCATTATAAGATGAAATTAATTTTTTAAAATTTATAATACGAGGTATCAATTTTTATTTCAATAGAAATAAATCCCTATCAATCACTAAATTGATTAAACACGTTAAAATCATAAGACTTTGTGATACTATGGTTACCATAATTTCACTATGTTATATGTCGTATATAGTCTTTGCGTATCATTTCCCAAAACTGTACACAATTCAAAACTTAAATTGATATAAACAAGTAAATATCGAATGTTTTTATATTTAGACTGCTAAATGCATTTGAAATTTCCATTTAACTAGTCGAAACATCAAATTTAGCCATATAATCTTTTTACGATAAATATTCAAGCCATACAATCAAAACTTTAAGCCTTAATTACATGACAATATGAACAACAAATAAACATAATGATGTAATAAAAAGATTTTATTATTAGGTTATGATGTAGAGCGATCAATAAAGATGTACAACTTAATAATAAGTTCTCTGAAAAATGTTCCCTTCAGAGAATTTTGTGTTTTCAGCACTGAATATATATATAGTTGATTTAAATCGTATACGTAGTTCGTGTTATACATTGACTTTAATTTTTTAATTTAGCTTATCTAGTTGTTAATGTTGTGAATCATCGATATTTTATTTAGATTTATTCAATAATGGAAGTAAACAAGTAGTGTTTACTGGTATTCATAAAATATTGAATGACTTTCCTATCTATTTTCTATAACCTATTTTGATATATTTAATTAAAAAAAATCGAATTATGGGAATGTATGATTCAGTAGACGCCCAACTTTGAGATCAACAGACCATATTCCCTAAGGATCGGTCGTGTACGGACAAAACCATCGCCGAACAATCAATTGAATGTAATTTGTCACTATACAACAACTTCCTTGATTGTGAGAAAGCATTCGATAGGGTGGGTAGGAGAACTTTATGGAAATTTCTTCGACACTATGAACAGTGGTGTGTAACGAAAGCAGAAGCGATGGAAAAGGCAGCAGCGATAGGTAACAGTAAACAACTGTCCAGACCTAACAAGGAAATGAGTATTAGAAATACTGCTGTTCGTGCAACTATATCGGAAGAAGACGGGACTATTGTTCACTTTCAATCCAAGAAATTGGATAGATGGACGAAACATTCTAGGGAACAGTTCCATTGGCCTTCCAGCTACACTTCAGTTACTAATTATCTCCAAGTAATCTGAATGGTGAATTCATATAAGACCTCCAACTCTTAGTGAGGTTGAAAAGGCTATAAGTAATCTAAAGCGACGGAAAGCAGCAGGGTTTGGTGGACTAACCCCTAAGAATTTTAAGGATTGTGTTCCAGTTTTAGCAGTTAGATTAACTGAAATCTTAGCTAAAATCTGGGAACTGAACGTAATCCCACCTGATTGGTCTCGGTCGCCGATCGTCTCAGTTTACAAGAGAGGACAAAAATCCCACTGTGACAGTTACAGAGGAATCAATTAATTTCATTAATACAGTGCCCAGAATATTAGCCCGAATAGTGATTCAACGTCTAACTAGAACACATGAAGAGTAAACTCGAGAGAAAACAGACTGGTTTCAGACATGGACGTGTATGTATAAATGCACAGACCAACTATTCACTCTTCAGCAGATTCTGGAACATAAACATGCCTTTCGACATGTAATAATGGCTGTATTTCTTGAATTTAAGGAGGCGTTCGAATTTGTTGGTCGTGAGGTTCTGTGGTAGTGTTTGTCATTGAAAAGCGTACAAAAGAAGTACATTATGCTTGTTTGGAGTCTCTACTCGTACAATACTGGTTGGTTCAAAGCTTATGGTGAATTGTCATCAGAATTGGCTATTTCAAGTGGTGTTCGTCAAGGTTGTCCACTTTCCCACTCATTCAATATTTCCATAGACAGACATGCTTTTAGAAACAACGCCCATCGTCTGTCTTTTCAAGAGTTGATCCTCTACCAGGAGATTCACTTGCTGACTTAGAATACTTAGATGGTATGGTTCTGTTTGATGAAAACGCCAACAAAATGCAGTCTTTTGACCACAATTAGCAACAATGCAAGCATGTGTGGAATGTGATTCTCTCCCCGCAAACGTAAAATTTTACTTCTGAATTGGCTTGTGTCGTCGTCTGAATTAATGATAGGGATTGAAGTAGTTGGACGTATTGACCGCTCCATTTATCCTGAGTCTCATCAGTCTAGATGGTCTGGTGTCTGATGAAATCTCTATGCGGATTTAGAAGGCTTGACTGACTTTTGCCAAATTGCATCACTCGTGATGTAAGCGAGATATCCGTCTTCTAACCAAAGGGCGAGCTTACTGCGCATCGGTTTGCTCCGTCCTCCCTTATGGGTGTGGAACATGAGCATTAAGAATAGAGAATATTCGTGGGTTACTAGTATCCGATGATAGATGTCTCCAAAGGATTGCTTGAGTATTTTAGGAGCACTGAGAAAGCAATGCCTGGATTAGGAAAAGGATGCTAGGAAAGGATAGAAAATCTATTGATAAGGTGGTAAATCTTCATCAAATGAGGTAGTTGCGACATGCGTTACGTACCCCCAACCACCGCCTACCTTAAAGGCTATGTTGTGTGATGTAGAATTAATTCGGGAGAAAGCTAGAGGCGGCCAAACAAAAATACGACATTAGTCCATAGACTGTTGGATTGAACCATATATTCGATAAGTGAAGACTAATTGGTTAAGGTCTGCGTGATTATCGTAACCAATCGTTAGAGAATTGCAAGATATGGCTCAAAATCGTTTGCAATGGCGCAAACGCATTCATTCTCTATCTCCTCCCAAGTTCTGAGATTCTAAATTCCTCACAACATTTTTGTTTTCATTTCGCTCGTTTGTACTTTCTTTCCCAGTCGTATCTCCGATACTTAAATTTCCCTATTACTGATATAACTCTACTATTCTTGGATTCGGCATGACAAATTCATCTCTCTGCTAATAAGGTATGACAACTTGAACCGATGTATATATATATATATATATATATATATATATATATATATATATATATATATATATATATATATATATAGGTTCTACGTTGTGACTAATTGACTTACTATGAATAAATAAAAATCTTCAAAAAACGTCTTTAATGAACAGAAGCACATGTGGAAAAGACAGTAATGTGTTGAGTAAAATACATTTTGGGAATATTTTTTATAAAATAAAGAAACCATTAACAACAGTCATTGTTATGTAATGGTATATATACGCTGATTAATCAACTTAGCTACTATATTGATAGCTATATTATAAATCCGAAAGATTAAGTAATAGTTTGTATATACTGTCATGTTAACAGTTAAATATAGAAACAATCAAATCTCGATTGTACGTAACAAAGCACACTCCTTCCTCACCAAAACAAAACTAGATGAAAACTAAAGGCGTTTTGATTAGATGTGAATCACACTACTTTCAAATACTTGAAAGTAGTCTAGCAGATAAAATGAAATACCTAACGTGACTTGATAGTATACTACTTTATAGAATCGGAATTTATTATTATGAAAATATGCTAATTAAATACCATGCTATGAACTGAAAGATGAAAATGCAACAGATTACATCAAAACAACCAATGAATTATCAAAATGAGATGTTTAGTTGAACGTTAGCCAGTTAAGAATAGCAGATAGGTATGCATATTTCTTATGGGAAATAAACATTTTGATTTAAAATACTGATGTGTTAACAGGATACATTAGCATTGTAACTCACTATATATATATATATATATATATATATATATATATGTCAAACTAATCATTAAATAAATATGTAAACAGAAACATTATAAATAGAATATAGTTCAGGATGCAGCATAAAAAGGAAGCTTTAAGTATCTACTTGAAAGGTTATAAGTTAAAGAAAATTTATTCCAAACTTTAATTAGTTATACATGGTAAATAAAATTATTCAATTGAAATTATTAAATATTAATTAACCAAATAAAAATACGATAGTTAAAATAAATAATAATGAGTTTTTTTTGTAAAATTTACTAATAAATTTATTCATTCAAAAAAAAGTTTCCTAAACAAGAAGCCACTATAGCTATGAGAAGGAAATTATGAAAATATATTAGAAAGAGAATATATCAACAAAAAAAGAAGACTGAAACAAACCTGCGGTTACGTCTGAAATAATAATAATAATAATAAGCGCTACAATGAAAGTACATTACTGTTACTATTTCTTAAAGCAATATGACCTGATAAATTAAACTATAGCAAGTTGAGAACACTTCATCTAAATACATTTAAATTTCTACCATTTGACGCTGATAAAATAAATTATTGAATTCATCATTTAAATCGTAAACAAGAGATCATGAGGCCGATTATTGTTACTTTATTCTTTGACAAGTTGCATAACAGATAATCTGTTTTACTTTCTTTTATCAACATTTCAGTTGAATTTCTTTCTACTTTGCTAACATATATTCTATTACAATGGTTTTATTCATTATTCTCTGACTACCATTAGATTTACTGAACTGTACCTTATTTGATTATAGGTTCAATATTATCCATGAAATGGTTACTGAATTTTACCGAAATTCAACAGTAAAAAAAATTTGTAATATTTCCTTTTAATTTCTTAACTATCAATAAATACTGAGTTTTAAAACCACCTCATATTTTCACGAATTTATTGCTTCTCTAAGTAAAATATTCTCTCTGTTTGGTTATCTATTTATTAACACTAATACTGTTACTATTATACTGATTACTTTTCTATTCATTTCGATATGCTGATATGATGTTTAACCAGGAGTGATAATTATCTATACCACGACCCACGTTTGTTATAACAGAGTAACTATTTAAACATTTCTGAAAAAAATTTAAATAATATATGTATGTATGCACTGGAATTTATATGAAAATTCATCTCAACGATTTAATATAAATTTTATATATATAAAGCTAACTCAACCAGGATAATCTATTATGTAAGCATTCAATGATCACACTTAGCTGATTAGATCAAAATTATGGAATAGCTTACGACTCGTTTAACTGCCGTATAATTGTAAATAAACAATGCAAAACATTCAAACAATAAAACACTATAATAGATTGTAAGGAGAAAATCGAATCATCTAATCAAAATATGCAGTCACTGTTACGTAAAAAGCAAGCACACATATTTATAGAAAACATGTTAATCAACAAATGTATAATGGTGTTTTACAGTTAAATGACAGGATGTCTTCAAAAAGACTGACTTCACTTTAAAGAACTAAACTTTGAAGAAATGTGAATTTACTCCAGGTGACTGATACTTTATGATAATAAAATCAAAGTCCAAGTATCTATTTGATCTTAGAAACTAACAGCAGTCTAACGGTTAATGGTCACAAGGATAGCTTTTTCGAAATGATTCGACCAGGACAGCACAACACTGATTACTTGATAAACCCAATATATATAGATTCACAAACACAACAATTAACAAGTCGACATAAAACATATAAATTGACAAACTATTCACTCACCTCATATGATCTAGTACATGACTGATAGTAGATTCAGGCCAAATTGTAGATGTGTTTAATTCTACATTAGCTCTACGTACCACTTCTGGTAAACCTAGATGTCCCGTGAGACAACAATCTGGCCCAGGTGCAAAATCATCACGAATACCTATAGATCTATGCGACGATAAAGACGTTTGATAAACCCCAATATAATCGCCTGAAACATCACTGTCAGTTTCTTTGTTTAATTTCTTCCGTTTTGTACGTGGACGAATATTTTGATTATTATTGTGACTTATTGGTGGTTTCGAATCGTCCAATGGATGATGATGATGATTGCGTAGAAGAATGTCTAAAGGTTTTGCTATATTGACAATACCCATTACTTGATCCGAATCATTGTTTAAACCAGCTAAAATAGCCGATCGACCAGCACCGTGAATATCTGATCCTCCACCTTTCTGATAATCACAACTATTCAATGGACTTTTTCGATGCATTTGTAAATCTGATTTTGTATATGGTGTGTGGGATGCAGCATTTGTGTTTAATCCATTCAATTTCACAGGACTATTTCCACCATTCATTAAATTAACATTAGCTGATGATGGTCCAAATGGAAATTGACCAGCTATTATTTTATCAAATAAATATAAGAACAGAATATATAAGAAAATCATTATTAAAATGTGACACACACATACACGTATGGGTTTTTTAAATTAAAAAGTAGATATCTAAAGATCAATAAATCTTCTTGATTATTTTCTAGAGTATAGTTGCATAACAGTAATTGAGGGAATATCATCATATAGTCATTTATAATAAAAGATTAGAGATAAAATACAAATAAAATAGACAAGCGACAAATACTTGACAATATGTTTTTAGTATGGGGATTGGTGGGGAGTGTAGTATTTTAACAGTCGAATTCACTAGTCGATCTAAGCTAGATCACAATTGAAAACCTAGAAGCACTGAACGGCCGTTCCGTTATAGTATGGGACTCCTCAGTAATGCGAATCCATGATTGGAGCTATACGTCAACACCTTTGGATGCCTGCTCAGTGGTTTAGAGGTTAAGTGTTCGCGCCCGTGACCGAAGGTTCTGGGTTCAAATCCCGCGTGCAGGATCGTGCTGAGGAGTCCCATACTAGGACAAAACAGCCTTCTGTTCCTCCGAGAAACAAAAAGAGATTTTTATCGAATACAAGCATCAAATATATTAGGTAATAGAAAAGCGATATTTTTGAGATGAATATGACTTTCAGCTAATTATTTTTCGACATTTTTTATACTACTTCTTTGAATATTTACAAGTGCTTATAGAATGAAAATTTTGAAGTAGTTTTGCATATTTTGATGCTCGAAATTCTTTACTGTAATCAACTATAAGGCACTGAATAAAAATGAGTATGACTGTTATTGTTATTATTATTATTCAGTGTACAAAATGGAAATTACTTATTGGGGTTTTGTAATTAGGATTAAATTGAAAATTGAAAGGCTTATATAAACTAGAAGTTATCTAGTGTTATGCCATGAATCCATTTAAGACTTTATTTAATAAACTTATCTATCTTATCAACAAAATTCAACATTATAATTAATAAAATTTAAAAAAATCTCACACAAATTTCTCGACTGTTTACATGAATTTATTATTACCTACCTTGTAATCGAGCTTTTAAAGAAGCTTCTGATTTATTGTATCGTGATTCAACTAAATCAACTTTACATTTATTAAGTCCATTTTCGAATGGTACATGTAAATGACAGTAAAATAAGGCTAAGTGGAAAAAAAAGAAACATATCAGAAAGAAAAAAAACATGAAGATAATTGTAGAAAGAAACTAATGAACAATCCTTTTTCCTATATTTCTAAGTATTAATCCTCATATTTTCAGTGTTAAAATCTTAAAGTTCAACATTGCGTATTATTAACTAATAAGGAAATATAGTATTTACGTCATTTTTGAAGATTGTATAGTGCGAAATGAGTTTGATCGAAAAAACCATTAAAAACCAGCAAGTGGTCGTTTTTGCGACCTGGGAGAACGATCGCTGAATCCAAAGGACAAGTTTTCCTGGCTAGTCACGTACGGCCATTTTGTGGGACATCTTTGACGTGTGAGCGCCATACTTCAAAAATCCATACAGCCGGAGACAGAAATCTGTAGGACATTGTCAGGTATAACATTTCTAAACGCAACCTTTTCAAACGCTCTTCCTTTGTGGGAAGGTATCATCGCTTCAAATGCTGGTTATCTGAAGGAAACACTTTATTGCCGTTACAAGCCAGCATAGTCAGAAACACGACTTCATCCTCAGACCACAAGTTTGCTACTTATACATCTTATCTCTCTCCACCGAATCAGCCTGGAATGCTAAGGCCCAAAGGTAAGAATTTTCCAGCTAATATAGAGTGACTGCTTCACAACAATATGGAATCCCGGATACCACATCAATGTAGTAGCTACGGTTGGGATCTAGTAGAACACTAAGAGATTAATTAAGATTATTATCACCCTCATTTATTATGTTTTACGAATATGATTATAACGAAATAATAAAGGAAATATGAACTTAATGGTTTATTATTATTCAAGAAGCCAATATAAGAATCAAAAACCACACTAGTTTTCATTCTCGCACTAAAGTTTACTACCAATCAGATATTATGGGTCAATTAATGAGTAAGTTAGTACTTCTTTCTGGATTGTTATAACAATAAATGAATGAAGCTCATAAATATATACTTTATGGTGGTTTCAGATATGTGTATTGTTGGGTCTGAGTCTACTATCTAGTGATATGTAATCCTGAAGTAATTCAATATCGACGTTTTCATATATATACAGTTTTATGATAATAAAAATTAAAAAAAATCCATAGAAAGCTAATACACAATAAAGTATCGGTGAGGCGACAAACTTTAATATCTCTTATCGTAGGCAATTTACAATCTAGATTTCTAAAAAAAATTGGTTATCAACAAAGTCGCAATTGCTCCTGATATTTAAGTGCAATCTCAGTTTAAGTAGCAAGCTAACGTTATTTAAATTCACAGATAAGGTATATAACGATATCAACAAAGTCAGATTACTACTCTTAACACAATATAATATAATGTACGCTAAATGTGGAACAATGATGTAGTGGTTAAAGCCCTCAACTTCCAACCAGTATGTCGCGGATTCGAGTCCTACCCCAATTAATTCCGTTAAGATAGCCAGGTAGTGATATCATCATCATTCTTTACACATAAAACGTGACTCAACGCTGAGTACATGAATCTATACTTGATAAGTTACATCACGCTTAATGATTTCATATAAGCGGAGCATATGACTGATATTTATGCGTCATGGCATTCACTTATCGAAATGCGGTATCTATAAGACTCAATCGCATTAATTTCTTTCAGAAATTTTAATCTGAAGCACCTAATTATAGAAACTGGACAGTTTATTACGTCCTAGTATCGGACTGAACTTTAAACTATTACTACTATCCGGAAATTTATCGTGGTAAATTCATCTCAATGTGTTGGTATGGAATAGAGAGTTGAATCGATGCATATATTTTCCAGGTCTCAAGTTAATTATGACTGAGGGTATTAATCAGTGTTTGATTTAATTGCAAGTTATATAACGGTAACAAATAATATCGATAAATGAGGTGTGAAGTTAAAAAAGGAAGAAGTATTAAAAAAGAAGGACAAATCGACCGATTAAATGGAAAGAAATAAAAGAGTAACAAATTTTATGATGAATGCTTTATTACCTATATTTAGGAAAATTTATTAACTTATAAATTAAACACAGTCTAGATTGAGATTTTAAACAGGAAACCACTTGAAAAAGGGCACAAAATCATAAGTTTGCATTGAAGGTACAAACGAGTTAATAAAAATTCCTAATTTACTAAAATATAGTATGAATACATAGTCAACGACAAGTTCCTTCATTGCAAATATGTCTATGTGATTATGGAACAACAAGACTTCTATTCTGATAATCATTTACAAATGACCAGTAGCTAATTTTAAAATTAGGTTTTATAACATCTGATAAGATAATGAAACATAAGCTAGTTAAGGAATTGACAAAAAGTACTGGCGACTAGCATCAAAGAACATAATAATAACGGTTTATTTACTTGAACACATGAACATTAGTACAAGGAGGCACCGAATATACATGCACCATACATAGAAGTTATTATTGAGGTTGTGTTTGGACTGGGATACTATCCGTGTGTTCGAACTGAAACAGGTGGTTTTCTTAGGAGACCACTCCGACCATTTGACCAAGACAGTAGAACGGTGTTAGGAGATACAGTCTCATGGTAGACGGTTACCGACAGTAGGTTCGCTCCCCACTTGTTCTCACAGGATTATGGAGCCTATGTGCACCAATTAGTTTAAAATTAGGGTTTCCCAACTCCCCTAGGTGGGTCTTCCGTACTCGCAAGTCCGGTTTAAGCGACGGACATTCGATCTTCGTCCTCGCAATTTGTAAACAACAACGCAGACAGAAAACAGTGAGTAAGGCTTCCATGGAAGTGGTTATATACGCGTGGACATTAGTGAGCATTTCGAGAGCAAGAGAGAGAGTTATCTCTACTCTCGGCTGTATCAGGAAATTTGGGAGTTTAATAGTAGTGCAGGACACGAATGGAACAAATTCTAAAAAATATCAATACAACTGTGTTCTAAGATCAGCTTCGTGGCTGAACCTCAGATGATTACAAATTAAATCTCAGTACGTATATTAGACGACTTCCCTGTAAACACCTAACGTAAGTGGACAAACCAATGTTTTCAAAAAAGGCACCAATGGGGTTTAAAATCACTGTTATTTCATTATGAAGAACAAATAAGTTATATGTGTTTAATTATTTACCCTTTTCATTTGTCTTCTTTGAGCTGACGCATTTCACTGAATCTTTATTTAAAAGGGTATCACAAGTAGAACATCGTAAACAATCTTTGTGCAAGTAATAACCAGAAATCCGCACACGTTCTAGTTGATATAAACGCTTTTGACATATATAACAATATGAACTACCCTTGCGTGGACCAAATAGACGAGCCACATTCTCTGGAATTCGAATTTGCTGCAAAAGTACAATCAATAAATCATCGAATTAGTGAAGTAGTTTATATGTAGTTAGATTCATGCGCAAATTTATATTAGAAATGAAAGTTTTACGGATGGTTTGGTTAAAAGTCAATAATTCTGAAGAATTAAATAATCCAACTCGAAATGTTTATGTTGACATGTTCCTTATTACAGCATAATATGCAAGTATTAGGTGAAGTCAAAAAAGTACTTGAGCGTTATGTAGACAAAGTAAGTGAGTAGAAAAAAACTTTCAAGGGTGATAGAAAATATGTGGGAAAACATATCACCTTGTTGAAAACTAACTATCGGGATCTCTATTTCAAAGAAGATTAGTTCGAACGATAAAGGAATAATAAAGTAATATATCATACTCATTTTCTAGTCTAATATATAATACAGTTATTTGTTGTATATTGATGTAATCTAAATGTTCAAAACCTGAGATTAACTAAAGAACTATTAGAAACCAAGTGGGACTAGACAACTACTTTATTCTAATCCATGATAGCGAGTGCTCATACATCTCAAAGCACTCCCAAACCCGAGATTTTCAGGTATCATTAGGCTATGGCTAGAGATTAGCTAGTTTATGATGTGCTTTCCACAATTCAATTTGAAAGCAACTGTAGTCTGTGAAGTTAATCAACTCGAAAGTCAGATGGAATCATATTTTACCACAAATAAACTGAAGTTGAGAATGATGATCAATGGAATTCGGAATTTATTGTTTTAGTAATATGATGCCTCTTACGAGATTTTAAAATTACGAGGTTCGGTATGGTAAGAAGTTTGAGATGTGCAGTTTTGTTTGGTGCACCTTATTTTTCCACACATTTTTCTGTTAATGTTGTCTTGGAATAACGATTATCTTTCAAGTGTATGGAATTTCCATAAAAAACTTAGTTGAACAATGTGAATAAATTGTTTTCTCTAAAAGAATTTCACCAGATGAAAATTCCAAGCAAATACTAGATTACAGTTCACCAGGATATCGTGTTGCTGTGACAGATGTTCGAAATATTCACAGTAAATATCATCATTTGCAAATAACTACAGCTAAACAGTTGTAGCATTATTAAAACTTAAGTAGACAATCATCCAAACATCCACCATATAATAAGCTGGTTACCACATAAATCATAGAGACAGATCAGTAAATTCAATCACACAAGTTTGTCATATGATGAACAATAGTAATTATTTAAAAAATAAACCAAAAGAACATTTAGTAAGTAACTTGAAACCTAACAGACTACATTACAGTCGTATAATATCAGGAGAAAAAACAGTAAAACGTTGTAAATTAATTATTAAATCGAAGTGAAATATATGCAAACAATTTAGAGTAGAACATTTACAACTCCCCATTAATTCACTTGATATTGAAGTGGAAATTATTTGAAGAATGGTTAATTCTATGAAATGTATCGATAAGCGCTTTAAGTCTATAAAACGAAATTCGATATTAAGCCGGTGAATCTGAAAGGAACACGTTTGTCGATTTTTCATTAAAAAGGGAGTGATCTTAGCATACATAACAACCATCAACTAAGAGCTAGAATTGTAATGTTCCATGCAGCTAGCTTATTTATCAGATATGATACAAATAGCCTACTCAGAGAGTTAACCTAGGTAAGAGACTTCCTCAAGTTTCATTTACCTGTATCTAAAGCGTTGGTAGAGAGATGATGTTGTCTAAAAGAATGTCAAAACACAGCAATGAATTCTATGTATCTGGTTCCAAACTATCCAGGAATGCTACATGAAGACATACAGTGGATATGAGTCATTCAGTAAATTTTGGTACTGCTTTCACAGTGATAAATGGACAAAATAACAACAAGCTTTCACTTTACGCAGAAGCATTTACTTTATTTTTTACTAGATCTGGAATGCTAGTATTCCTTCATAAATAACTTTTCATCCAATCTTTTCGTAATACATCCTCCATGTTTACTTTTTCATTAGCTTTGCTACTACATGCTCTGATTCCTATTACTTATCTGAATAGTTTCATTTCTTTAAGATATCGTGATACGGTAACTTGGGTCGAAACACATTTGTGTCAAACCGTACTTTGATTGACTAATCACACAAGAACAGCAGCTAATCATAATCTCAACCTTAATCTATACGTTAAAAAAAAGATTTTTGGTTCACTTGTGACTACTATGACGATAGATTTACTGCTATCTTTTACTCTCCGTACTATTTTGTTCAAAAATGCTTAAAAATATTTTTTGTTTGTTTAATCTACAGCCCTTATAAAAATTCCTCGTAAGGGTATGAATTTTCCCATTGTTGATTTTAAGGACTGTAAATAATCAGCCTTTTTTGACATAAGTCAATCCTGAGTGAATTGCTTTGAAACTCCCGTTAAGGCATTGGATTTGAGTCCATGTGTAAGCATATACATACTGAGGTATAGGTATATTTAGGTGATGAGTCCTAAGTAGAACGAAAAGGGCATTTTGCACCTTATTATTCGCCACTACCATCCAACTGTGCTTAACAATTCTTCGTTCTTCCTATAAAATCTAATTTAATCAAAATATAATGTTTATTCTACAATTTAGTAAAGTTTTCATCTCAGTTATTGAAGGAAATCATTGTAAATGTAGAAGATTTAGGGCACACAAAATGAAAAAAATTCACTTCATTCCACCACCCATGTTATTCTTACTGAACAAAATAAATTACATTATCAAAAGTGAATAATATCAAACAAATTTTAGATGAGATTAAAAGTACCAGTTAGAACGTAAAAATGTGGAAAAAGTGAATAAATTAACTGATAAGATGCACATTTATTTCTTAAAAGTGTATTTCTTGAAAATTGTGTTATATAGATACTTTTTTCATAAAAAAGTCCCATTAAGATCATTTCATGTGGATTGATATGATGGATTTATTTATCGTAACAATGGTTTCTTCCTGATAAAATGTGCGTACACTTATTTGGCAGATGGGTAGGTAACCAAGTTGTTACTGATTAAACATCACCTTGGTATGTGGTTGGTTATATTTTTCGTTTACGACAACGTATTCTAGTGTGTTAGCTGGTTTTTTTAAGGTTAAGGTTCAAAAAATCTGTTCTTCAAGGCACTCAAAATTGTTGAGTTGGGAAGGCTTTGGAGAAAAATTCCAAATGGAAATAATGTTTGTCACTGATTAACGTTATCTAGAAATCAAACAAAACTAAGAAGAACTGGATAGCTATTTCATCTGAGTTTGGAGCAATTCATAAGTTAGCACTTATGAATCTGCCAGGGATTGGACTCAAAACATCAATGTCTCCAAATGAGTGAACATCTTTTAAAAAAACTTAGATGGAATTCAATAAACTGTGCCTTTTATTTCAGCCAATTCATGGTAAAGCAAGATAGTAGTCGAATGTCAACAATGACAACAAATCTAATTACTTATATGGCTGAACCTCACTACTTAAGACTATTTTCTAGTGTACATGATAGAAACTATCTTCAATTACGGAAAATCATTAAACACATAATAAATTAACACTATGGAGGACGTGCAGATTGTTGACTACTAATCCGAAATCCAATGATCTGCAAGTTGAACTTCAATCAATTCACGATGTTGGACAACAATCTTCCATTGTCTTTGGTGAGTAACTGCCTCGCCTCACACCTGACACGGTTGAACTTTACTGATTATGGTTTCTCACTAACAATTTGGAGTATTTAGTATTATGTTACGCCCACATGGATTATTCTAGCTTTCAGACAGACCAATTAACTTATCTTTCTTGAATCACACTTTGATCTTATCAATTATTTGCCCATAACTTTGACTATTTTTCTATGAGCATATGTGTCAGTATCGCTTACCCTATTAATCAAATGTCTATAGCTTATTTTTGTCTGACTGTAAATAGTGAGTTACGCTTTACCAGAGGGAGTTGACATGCCTGTCTTCTCCGCTTCTCATTTTTATGTCTGTATGAGTAAACGAATACCTGAAATAAACTCATTCAACTCAGTTCGAATTTGGCTTCTTATTACAGCCGCCGGTTAAACAGGGTTAGCCTAGATGAAATATAAAGAAATAAACGGAAGATTTCTGTTCACGGCATATTTTTTATTCATTCAAATCAGAGTCACATCTTGGAACAATGAAGTGGCGAGTCACAAGGAACTTTAAAACTTTAAATGGTGAATTGGAAAGAAGGAAAGTGCAAGTTGATGTTACGTAGATTACAATTGGATTCGAATAGATAATAATGATATAGATAGAAATAGATTTTAAATTATATTTTAAACAAAATTTCCTAATAAACTTTCATCAATGAAGATCTATGAACTATTCAGAACAATTTTAGAAAAAGAAAAATATCTTTAAAATAGACTTACTGAAGAAAATGGAGTTTCGGATAGATTTTCTTTTTGTACTGGTAGATTTTGTTGTGCATGGTGATGTAGCTGAAGATCTTGGTGATTTTGTTGTTGCAATCGATCATTGTTATTTAATAATGTCTTTTTATTGGCTATTTCATCTATTGGATAATTTTTATCCAATAATGTTGGAGAATATTTACTGACTGGAATAGGACGACCACACTGAAATGGAAATTTTTTCCGTATTTTATTTTGTAAAAACACACGAAAACAAAACACTACTATTCAATAGAAAAGTTTAATATTGAAACGAATTCACAATCAAGTATAAAAAAGTAACAATAACAACATATAATTCTGATTAACTAATTTCATGAACGATAATAAAAATAAAGAAATTAGGTAACATTTATTTTAATCGTTTTTAGTTTCAATTAATTAATTAATTCAAAAGAGAAAATAATTAAAAATAATAAAGTCAAAGAAGATAATTTCAAAGATCTAACTCTATTCAGTTAAATGTAGTAAATAGTATCTATTGTTTCCGTTTGAATTTATTTATTTATTTGAACACATAAATATTGGTACAAGGAGGCAACAAATATATATGCGCCACACAAAACAATGAGAATTTAAAGAGTAAGAAAAAAAGAGGGTAAGGAGTGTAAAAAATGAACAATAACGACCAGATTAGTGCAAGGTAGTGAATAGTAGTAATAAAGGGGGAAACGATAAGGTACAATCAGAAGAAATCTTTCAGTTAAGGAAGATACAAACACTTTTTATGAAGGTAAAAGAAGGTTACAGCAGGATCGCCATTAGCTTCTATTCCGAGTCATACTTGATAACGTTTCTAGCCACTGTGTTACACAATCTCTCGGACCCCAGCCAGGAATTCGTGAAGGACCAACACAAACCAGCCCTTTGCAGCTTTCTTTCATACCACGACACAATGTCATACACAAACCACCTCTTCGCTTTTTCTAACCAGTCCCAGCGTCGTCTAGTAATGCACGACGTGGAATTCTTTGGGATGACATTCGTAGAACATGTCCAAGTCACCGAAGTCGGTGTTTCAAGATGGTGACACCAACTGCATTATCGTCTCTGTGCAAGAACACACGACGCGAACCTCTTCATCACTAAAATGCTGTTGCCACTGGATGTCAGCAATCCTTCGGAGACAACGATGATCAAACACAGAGAGACGTCTAACATCCTCAACTCGAAGAGGCCAGGTTTCACAAGCATAGAGCAAAACTGCTCTCACCGACGCGTTGTAGATCCGACCTTTTACAGCCAGACCAACATCACGAAGGCGCCAAAGATGGCCCAGATTGGCATAAGTCACTCTGGCTCTGACTATACATGCATTGTTCTCATCACTCACGCCACCACCAGCACTTATGCAGCTAACCAGATACACAAACTTTTCGACGAGTTCTATCTGCTCACCATCCAGAGTGAGTACAGGATTAGAATCCTGCCAGTCTTGTAGAAGTACTTTGCACTTCGAAGGTGCGAAGCACATACCATACCTACGGACACTGATTGCCAACTGATTAACTGCGGATCGCATGGCTTGGGCATTCTCGCACAGTAAGACAATATCATCCGCATACTCAAGGTCGAGAAGTCTTTCTCCAGGCAACAGATCCACACCGCCACTACTTACATCCATCAGAGCTATTTCCAGAATGTCATCAATGGCAAAGTTGAAGAGGAATGGTGAGATTGGACAACCCTGCCTAACCCCACTGCTCGAATGGAATAATGGAGAAAGGTGGTTGTATGCCTTCACTCTGCCTAAGGTGTTTGTGTATAGGGCTTTTAGGATGTTAATAAACTTCTCAGACACACCCTTCTTCAATAGACAATCCCAGAGAACAGTTCTGTCCAACGAATCGAAGGCAGCCCTGATATCAAGAAACACTACGATTGTTGGCCTTTGATAAGTATGGCGGTGTTCTAACATTTGGCGGAGGGTGAAGATATGATCAATACATTGTCGACCGGAACGAAAGCCAGCCTGCTCCTCGCGAGTCAATCTTTCTCGGGTTTTGAACAACCTACGAAATATAACGGAAGCCAATAGCTTGGACGCAATCGGAAGTAGACTTATCCACCGACAGTTGTTACAGGAACGACGTGAACCCTTCTTAAAGATAGGGACAACTATCGACTCATTCCATGACGTTGGTACACTCTCTAGTTCCTAGACCTTTGCAAACAACGTCGTCAGTCCCTTAGTCAGAAAGTCACCACCATCTTTAAAAAGAGCCGGAGGTAAGTCATCTGGGCCTGGTGATTTGTAACGTTTCAAGAGTTGGACTTCCTTGCGGATTCCGCTTCATTTGGTGGATCAGTCGTCACCGGCCATGGAGAGCAGGACAGTCTGACCGATGTTGCCGGAGCAGCAGGCCAGTTGAACTGCCCTTCGAAGAATTCTGACCATCGTCCAAGGCGTCGATGGATGTTAGTGATTGGCGTCCCGTCATCTTCGCAGATTGTTTCGCTCACACCAGACTTCTTGCTGCCAGTGGCTCGGATGGTGCTTCCAGCTCATTAGCACGCTCTGACCGCCAGGCTTCTCGGTCCTTACGCAAGATTTACCCAATTTCATTACGTAACAGTCGTCGTTTGTGGTAGACCGATGGGCTTCGATGAGTTGTAAGGAGCCTGAAGAAACCCAGTGCTTATAAACAGGACGTTTCGCGAAGCCACAAGCGGCTTACCTCGCTATTTTGATGGCGTCATGAAGTTGTAACCGATGCTCATCTATACTTTTCGGTGGAATGGTAGCTAGCCTAGAAGCTAGCTCGGTTCGGTACTTACTAGCAACAGAAGTTGCAGCCAGCTTGCTAACATCATTCCTTTGGTGACGATGAATTTGTTGGCCACTGAAAAGTAAGGTAAGATTGGCGCAGACCAGAGCATGATCAGATTCCAGATAGGTACTCCAAAAGGAGCGGCAGTCTTGTACACAACCACGCCAGCGGTAGCTCATCGCGATGCGATCAATCTGAGTCCAGTCTTGAGATGCAGAAGGAAGACGCCAGGTGGCACATCGGCGATGACTGTGCCGAAAGTTAGTGCTAGCCAGAAACAGGTTGTGGTCTGTGCATAGTTGCAGTAGACGTTCCCCGTTATCTGTCCTGCGACCAACAAGTCCCCATCGGCCACCTAAACGACTCTCTTCTGTGCCTAGACGCCCAACCTGATCATTCAGGTCTCCAGCTAGTACTACAATATCTGTCGAACACACTTTCTGGAGAAGAACAGATAACTGGTGGTAGAACTCATCCTTGATTGCATCCGGGCTGCAATCTGTCGGGGCATAGGCGGAGATGACGAAAAGACATCGTTTCTCACGCCGATTTCTTCTCACTTTGATGGTACTTTCTAGTCTAACAGCACATAACCGACTATTAATGGGGATCCAGTCGACTAGTGCTGCCTCAGCTCTAGCGCTTAGTGCGACACCAACGCCAGCAAGACCAGACGAAAATGCCACAGGGTCCCCGGATAAATGCACGTAAAACAAGCTTTTCGAGGCGACAGATGGAGAGCGAACTTTTAGTACTTCACCAGAGTCTTGAATACAGGTCTCGGATAGACAACAAACGTCAATATTAAGACTTTCCAAAGACATAGCCAGCCCTATCTGTTGTCCGACCTGCATAAGTGTGCGAACGTTGAAGGCAGCCAGTTTGAATGGTGCACGTGGTTTCAGAAAAACTGCTTCAGTACTCGTATTCGGTGGTAACATACAATTTTCAACCAGGCAATGACTCAAGAACATTTAGACAGAGGCGAATTTCCACCATAGGCGAGCTGCTGTTTAAGTCGAAAAACAAGTATAGACAGAGTAGGGATAAAAGGGAGTGAATAAATGACGCAGCAAATAATAATAATAATAATAGTGCGAGTCATTTCATTGTTAATCGGAGCGAGAAGAATATTTTCCATAAGTAAATAGTTCATCATGTTTTAGTATGTGGGCTGAGGTACTGCCCGGGTGCCCAAACCGAAACAGGTGGTTTTCTTAGGGTGCCACACACTGAGCCTTCGACCTAAAGGTCTAGTTCACAAGGAAGTGGAGCATCGTGAGGAGATGCAGTCCCATGGAAGCCGGTGACCAACGATTGGTTCATACGCCATTTGTTCCTTCAGGATACTGGAGCCAGCCCATGTGTACCATTGATTTGGGATCCGGTTATAGCGCCGGACATTCGCTTTTCGTCCTCTCATTTTCGTAAACAACACCCCCGCCACGAAAAGGAAGTGAGTAGGACTTCGCAGGCAGATGCTGTATACGCGTGGCCGTGTGAGAGTATTTCGAGAGGGAGGGCGAACCCACCCCACTGTCGGCCATACTAGGGCATTTGGGGGCTGAAATAGGAACAATAACGGGGCGGATTTGCATGCATATAGCATACGATTCTCGTTGAACCTAGCACACAAAAATAGCATCATGCATTGTCCCATCGCCCTTGGCAGATCAGGCAACACGAACGTTACGAGAACACCATCAGGGCATACGACAGGCTTGGTACCCCGTTTGAAAGCTTTAGTTCAAGATAATGACCAAATGATCTAGAAACTTTTTGTCACCTCACTATTTTATATGGAAAAGATTAGAGATATGAATTAAGAAATGTGCATATTACTGAATTATATTAGTAATATAAAATTGTCTACACGAGCACCTACTAACTAACTAACTATTAGAGAAGAACTTTTAAATTAAATATTATGCAAACCGTTATTTCAGATTTACAGAGGCGATTTTGCCCACATTCCATATTCGCTAAGTAAATGTTAAAGACGGAATATCAAGAAAAAATTATCTAGCTATTAACTTCAAGATCTACCGATAACTGAAAAAAATATGTTAAATAACTTCAACAAACTGAGTTGTTGAATAATATGGTGGTTCAATGGAGAATCCTGGTGGGTGGCCTGTGCTCTTGAACGAGGGATGATAGGTGTAAGTAAATAAGTAATAATGGTTACTACACTCGCACAAGAATGTGCCAATAACGGAAATCAAACACACAGTTTATGTTACAAACTTACAGGGAGTAAACACAGAGCCACAAAGTCATGTGATTTACATTTGTCATCACACTGGAGGGGGTATATTATTTGATCGATGGTTATAAATGACTAAAGTGTAACCCATGATAAAATTATAAAATAATTATTAATCAGAATGAAATAATCAATAGCATAACAAGTGATAAATCTGACAGAATATTCATATTAAACTAAATGTGAATATTAAGCTAACGATGGACTGAAGATTAGAGAATTGTTCTACATAATGCATTTTCTGTAATCAATAAAAGTATTGCTGATTTTGATTTTTGAGTACTGCTTTAGCATTAATTATAGAGATATACACACATAAGACAGATGAAATAAAAATTACTCGGAAAAAAATATCTAAAAGAAAATATACACTTAACAAAAATTATGACCATTCATCTATATATCTTGAATATTTAACGCAGAGGACTTTTATTTTTATTTAAAACGAGCGAGAATTGATAGATTGAGGCAAGTACTGAAATCCAGGACTGGTGTTTCGTCCTACTTGAGACTCACCAGTTGGATGTACTTGCACTTCAGTGCAGTTCATATAGGTTGTAAATAAGTCAACTGAGATTAATTAAAATTCATTCTTACATATCAACAACAAGATGACTCGAACCCCTACCAATTATGATGTAGTACATAAAAGTTTAACCCTTGTTTCTACGATTACTTAACCAATAAAAATATATTTATTTATTAACTTTTTATGAAGTTTGATATATACCGCAAATTTTGAAAAGTGTATATAACAAATAAATTTGTATTCCAGTCGAATAACATGCATTCAAATTTGTTGTGGTAAAAAACTTGTTACTGGTAATCGATTAAGTATGAGTTTAATGATATTCATCTGTTGAAATTAGACAAGATCACATAGATTTGGACAAGCAATTTAATAATGTCAGAATATATGGTTATATAAATAATAACAGTCCCACAAGAAATGTGAACATGACTTTCTTGAATGGATTTACACAGTTTGAAATAATGAGAGATAAAAATACTAACAAAGTGATCATATTTCTATAAAATCATCAACTGAACTAAGTTTCATTGAAATCATAAACAGATCAATGTTAGGACTACAATTCATATAATTTTACACTTCAAAATTAACCGATACATTTTTAAGAATGGATAGCAATAGCAGATTTCGTGATGAAAATTTACCTTTGAAATAAAAATGTTTGTCAATTGCTGGAAAATCAGCCTTTAAAACAAAGGCGTTTTTACCGGTTGAAATACTCTAGTAATAAAGTTTGTGATTGTAGTGTTTTAGCTTCCCACAATCTTAACGACATCAAATTCACCTCTAACTCTGGTCTTAATACTTCAAAAGAAAACAAAAAATATCTAAGGAAATTAATGAACTGTTATATTTATTATTTATTTATTTGAACACATAAATATTGGTACAGGGGGGCACCAAATATATATGCGCCACACAAAACAATGATAATTTGAAGAGGAGAAAAAAAATGTATATAAAAAAAAGTAATGAACGTGGGGAATTATAAAAAAAAGGGAGAGAGAGAGAACAATGGTGGGGGAAACGGAAAGGTACAATCAGAAGAAATCTTTCAGTTAAGGAAGAGGCAACCACTTTTTATGAAGAAAGTAAAAGAAGGTTACAGCAGGATCGCCATTAGCTTCTATTCCGAGTCATACTTGATAACGTTTCTAGCCACTGTGTTACACAATCTCTCAGACCCCAGCCAGGAATTCGTGAAGGACCAACACAAACCAGCCCTTTGCAGCTTTCTTTCATACCACGACACCATCTCATATACTGGAACTGTTATATATATATATATATATATATATATATATATATATATATAATTCTAGGAAAAAATCTTAAGGAAAAGTGATTAACTATATTTTATTCTCAAGATTTTAATTTTTGTTTATTAATGAATGAGAAATGCACTTCTAATCGAAGACGGGAGTGAGTGAGAGATCTACTTAACCTGAAATTTTGTGTGTAAAACATATCTTACAAATAAGCGCTTGGGAAAGATTTTAACAGGATATCGTCTAACATACATACGGCAAAAATAGTTAGTGTCTTATAGTGCTAATTATTTAATTCTCTGAAATACTCAAAGTAAATTTTGAAGATAATTAATATAAGGCACAAATTTAGCTACATAATCCACATAATAGACAGAGTGGAGGAGAGTGCTAGGTTTTTCAAAACAGACGCTGTTTTTCCATAATTATATCCAAGTAATGAGAAGAAACAATCAAATAAAATATAATAAAACATGCGATGCAAAGATATATTAAAAATAACAGGTTCGTTCTTTAAAGCAAGGATGAGAACCTAGATAAAAGCTTTGCAGAAGATAATAGTTAAACTTTCCAAAAATACATCGTGAGGAAATCTGTAGTGTTCTAAACAGCATCAACTACCTAGCTTCATAGTCTGGCATATTATCATCAAGCCATTTAGCACAAGGCTGGCCTCTTACTACAGGACTGAGATACATACAATTGGTTGATCATTTAAAAATGAGCTATGACATGTTTACCTGGTCCTCCATTTAGTACGTGTGATCTCAAGTCACCTAAACCAGTGATCATATTGCAACTAAATCGATAAAACGTACTCAATAATAAAAGATAAGATAAACATGATAGTTATCACTACTTAGTCACTCGTCAATTGTAAATTCCTCAAGTCAATATAATTCGTATCCATTAACAATTTGATTTTAAGTGAATGATATTAATCGAAATGTTGGCAAGTATCTGTGGGTAGCAGTTATAAACTCATATGATCGGAAGAACAGAATTAGGGAAATTTTCAAAAATTTCAGGCATCTTGTATAACACAATAAAAGTCCGCCATGAACAAAAAAAACAAATGTTTATTGAATTATGCTCTCAGTAGAATCTGTAAGATAGGGTTAGTATTCGCATCGTTTTTCAATGATATAAGCACCAAATCTAAGCACCTTCTGTACAAAGCTCTTCATAAAGAAAAAGTGATATCTAGTCTATATTAACTTTTGAATTTTGTGGAAGAAGACGTTCTGTGGGATCCTGATTAAGTCATGGCTACGACAAAGTGTTTCCCGATAACTTTGCGTGTCAATGATTCAGACAAAGAAAAAGAGACGAAAAAAGGAGAAAGTAGTTAATCAGCTGGTACAGATTAAAATGGATAAACGAGTTTAATTTTTTAATTTCAGTATTTATAGTAATTAAAAGAAATCAAATCTTAGATAAGTTAATGAACAATAAGTTTTTCAAATTAAAAAAAAGATTAATCCTATCTATTTTGTACATAAATAGGTGATTTAAATATTATGGTTAATGAGATGATTTTTGAAAAAAACATAATTTATAGAACGTTTCTTGTCGAAAATTGTATTTAGGAATAAACGTTTAGGCAGCAGTGATACAATTTATAATATACATACACACGTACACATATTTTTGAATACATTCATAAACATATAAATAAATGGAAAATTTTGCATCATCAACTAAAAATGTTTGATGAACCGATGATAATCAAAAAGGCACTGATGGACAGTTTACTCTTATTTTCATTTCAGAATACAATAGTTATAAATCGAGTAATTCGAATCTTCATTTTTTATTGATTTAAGGTACGATAATTGTTATACAATATCATTAGAAAATGAGTACTACGTCACTGCTATTTTCATTGATTTCAAAGGCATGGCTGCTTAGTGAAATTTTTAGGAATTTAACCAACATTACCGGGGCTGATCAAATGATTATCACTCTACTTTAGTGAGTGCTGAGTGCAACATTTCAGCGAGACTGCCATCAAATTATGTATAATCAACAAATACATACATAATAAATAGGTGAGCACTTTAAGTTTGAATAAGTGGGTACGGAAAAGCGGCATTTTTGAAGAATTCGTTTTTCTCTACCTCCACCCAGAAGTACGTATATTTACTTATCAATAGATAGTCTAGATAATTGCTGGTATAATAGAACTAGTGAATACCTCGAAAATTTCTAAGAAACCACCAGTAAACTGATAAATCATAAAAATTAACTGAATGTTTCCGTAAAAGAAAGTTGATAAAACAGAACTATTTTATGAGTAATATTTGGTATTTTGAACCAACGATGCCTAAATGTTAAGCACACACAAACATGAGAAATCAGACATATATATATATATATATATATATATATATATATATATATATATATATATATATATATATATATAGGCTAGTTATACAGACAGATATATACACGGTTACGAGAGAAAACCTACATAGGTATGCATCATTAAATAGATAGAGTTTAAGAGATATTTTTGCTGAAAACCTAACTTTGGGACAAAATTAAGTTGTTTAAATATTTGAAAATAATTCCAGTTAAAATTTTAGCAAAAGTATGACAGTGTTGAACGAAAGATTATGAAAATATTCCGAAAAAATATGGCATTTAAAGATGTCGTTTAATGACAGTAGCACAACTTCACAGGTAAAAGTGAGCACCTTATATGCTTTGATTTAGAATAGGGATCTAAGCAATTGGAGCTAGTTCAAAGGACAAAAAAATCCAACCAAAACGTTAGTTAAAATGTACTGAGATTTTTATCAAACCATGTAGAACTATTAAAAATCAAACTGGCTAGCAAACTCAGCTTTTTATTATTAATCCAGTGATATCGACGCTATAACGACATCAGGTTACCTAATTTTGTTGATAAACGTTAATTTCTTACTTGCAACGCCGAACCCGACCACAATTTCTGATGTTTCCTGATTAGTTGTTATGCAATAGATCCCGTTTGCATTAGGATAATCTTAATTGCTGGTAATTATAATTATTACATCTAACGTTCAAAATTATAATGTGACTACTACTGGCCATGTTAAGTACTCTTTAATTTTTTTACATAGCAAATCGAAATTCCTTTTAAGAATATATACAATGAATGATAATAAAGTCAGTTAGTTTAATTACATGGGGTATATAAAATGAATTCACTTTGTCTCAAAATGTTTACCGTCAAAGTACTCACAAATAAATGACATGAGTTTCTAATGTGCATAAAGAAAGCTGAATGTTAATGAACGTACTTACTTACTTTCGCCTGTTACTCCTCGTGAAGGAGCATAGGCCGCTCACCAGCATTCTCCATCCAACCCTGTCCTGATCGATCCTTTCCAGTTCTTATTCATCCATTTCATATCCGCTTTTATTTCCCGACGTAATGTGTTCTTTGGCCTTCCTCTTTTCCTCTTCCCTTCAGGATTCCAAGTTAGCGCTTGTCTCGTAATGCAGTTTGATGATTTCCTCAATGTATGTTCTATCCATTTCCATCGTCTTTTCCTAATTTCCTCTTCAACTGGAAGCTGGTTGGTTCTCTCCCACAAAAGGCTGTTGCTGATGGTATCCGGCCAATGGATGTTGAGTATCATGCGTAGACAGCTATTGATAAATACCTGTACCTTCAGGATGGTGGTTGTTGTAGTTCTCCAAGTTTCAGCTCCGTACAGTAGAACTGACTGCCTTAATGTTCGTATTGAAGATTCTGACTTTGATGTTGGTTGAAAGTTGTTTTGAGTTCCATATGTTCTTCAGTTGAAGGAATGCCGCTCTAGCTTTGACAATCCTCGCCTTGACGTCTGCATCTGAACCTCCTTGTTTATCGACGATGCTTCCCAGGTATGTGAAGGATTCTACATCTTCCAGAGTTTCGCCATCAAGAGTGATTGGACTGCTGTTCTCCGTGTTGTGTTTGAGGACCTTGGTTTTCCCTTTATGTATATTGAGGCCTACTGATGCAGAGACTGCTGCTACGCTGGATGTCTCAGTCCGTATTTGTTCGTGTGTACGCGATAGGAGGGCTAGGTCATCTGCGAAGTCTAAATCGTCTAATTGGTTCTGAGCTGTCCATTGTATTACGTGTTTTCCCTCAGATGTCGAGGTCTTCATAATCCAGTCGACCACCAGAAGAAACAGGAAAGGAGAGAGTAGACAGCCTTGTCTTACTCCGGTCCTCACTTGGAATGCATCTGTCAGCTGTCCTCCATGCACTACTTTGCACTGTAGTCCGTCGTATGAGTTCCGGATAATGTTGAAAACCTTCTCAGGTACTCCGTAGTGTCGAAGAAGTTTCCATAACGTTCTTCTATCTACACTGTCAAATGCCTTCTCATAATCAATGAAGTTGATGTACAGTGGCGAGTTCCACTCAATTGATTGTTCGACGATGATCCGTAGTGTCGCCATCTGGTCTGTGCACGACCGGTCCTTACGGAATCCAGCTTGTTGATCTCGAAGTTGAGCGTCTACTGTGTCTTTCATCCGGTTCAGCAACACTGTTGAGAACTTTTCCTGGTACTGACAGTAGTGTGATGCCTCTGTATTTTACACATTTGCTCAGATCTCCTTTCTTTGGAATCTTGATGAGGTGTCTTGTTTTCCAGTCCATCGGCACTTGTTCCTCCTCCCAAATCTTCCTGAATAAAAAATGAAACATGTTTGTCGTTACTTCGATATCTGACTTCAGTGCTTCAGCTGGTATATTGTCGGGTCCTGCTGCTTTCCCGCTCTTGATTTGTCTGATGGCCATTCCGATTTCTTCGGTCGTTGGTGGATTGACATCTATAGGGAAATCTGTGTATGCTGCTTCGATGTCCGGTGGATTCATTGGTGCCGGCCTATTCAGGAGTTCCTCGAATTACTCTGCCCATCTGTTGCGCTGTTGCTGAATTTCAGTGATTGGCCTGTCTTCTTTGTCTTTGACCGGTCTCTCTGGTTTACTATGTTTCCCTGCTAGTTTCTTCGTTGTATCATAAAGCTGTTTCATATTTCCTTCTCTTGCAGCTTTCTCCGCCGTCGTTGCTAGTTCTTCCACGTATTTCTGCTTGTCGGCTCTAATGCTTTTCTTCGATTGCTTGTTTGTTTCTATGTACTGGGCTTGTGCTTGGACTTTCTCTGCTCGTGTTCGACTCTTGTTAATTGCTGTCTTCTTGGTCTTCCTTTCTTTGATCCTGTCCAGTGTTTCTATAGAGATCCATTCCTTGTGATGATGCTTCTTGGGGCCCAGAATCTCTTGACACGTTGAAGTTAATGCTCCTTTGATACCTTTCCAGTTGTCCTCCATAGTAGTTTCTTCTTCCTTCAGTAGATCCTGTAGGGATTGGAACCTGTTGTTGAGAGCTATCTTGAATCCATTGAGTTTGTCGGTATCTCGAAGGAAGGTTGTATTGAACCTTTGCAGAGCTGTTTGTCCAGTTGTCCAGTTCTTCTTTAGCTTCAGTTTTAAATTGGCCACAACCAGGTGGTGATCTGAAGCTATATCCGCTCCTCTCCTGGTTCTCACATCTTCCATTATCCTTCGGAAATTTTTATTGATGCAAATATGATCTATCTGGTTCTCTGTGGTTTGGTCCGGTGAGATCCATGTAGCTTTGTGTATACGTTTGTGTGGAAATATTGTGCCACCTATGACCAATTTGTTGAATGCACATAGATTTACAAATCTTTCCCCGTTTTCGTTTCTCTCTCCCAGTCCATGTAGTCCCATGATATCTTCATATCCGGTGTTGTCTATTCCTACTTTGGCGTTTAGATCTCCCATCAGAATGGTGAGGTCCTTTCTTGGGCACTTCTCTAAGATTGATTGCAGCCTCTCATAGAATTGATCTTTAACTTCGTCGTTGCTATCATTGGTGGGTGCATAACATTGGATAATGTTCATTGTGATCCCCTCCTGCTTTGTTTTGAATGATGCTTTGATGATTCTGGACCCGTGAGATTTCCATCCTACAAGTGCATTTCGTGCTACTTTGGACAGCATTAGAGCCACTCCCTGAATGTGTGGAGCATTTTCCTCTTCGTGACCGGAGTATAACAGCATCTCTCCCGTATTTGGCCTTTGTTGTCCAGCTTGTGTCCAATGGGTTTCGCTGATTCCCAGTACTGCCAAGTTGTATCTCCTCATTTCCGTTGCTATTTGACTGGTCTTCCCAGTCTCCCACATTGTCCGGACGTTCCATGTACCTATAAAAATTGTTGCTTTGGTTGTTAGAAGGGGCATCGGCCTCGCGGCTTCCGAAGGAACTCGGCTTTCACCCCTAGGCGTCATATTTCTTCTAAATGAAGACCTTCTAACTCCGAGGGCAGAGTTTAAATGGTTTGAATTATTTTTTTCTGGTTAGCGTTCTTTTAGCGAGTTAGTTTTCTACGGGATGGGGACGCTAACCCCATGCCCAATTCTCCTCCTTTATCCGGGCTTTGGACCAGCAGTAACTCTAGGAGAGCTACAGGCGGAGTTGTTAATAAACGTCTAACTAAGTATATCATTTCCACAAGGTGTATTACATTCTTCTTATCTATTTTATACATAATATTTTGTGTTCTATTAATCATGTTATTTCCTGAATTCTCCCTACCATCACTGTTTCTTACAACATACTAATGGATTATTTAGTTAGTGAACAGAGGGAGGAAAATGGAAGATTAACAGGAAAATATGCTTAGAATAGGTCAAAAACAACAAATATACCACGATAAGTGATCAATCAATCAATCTCAAGAAACTATGAACTCTTTAATTTGAATTATTATTATTATTATTATTATTATTATTATTTAAGATGTTATAATTAAGTTTGTTCTGAAGTCGAAGGAAATTATCTACATTAATTGACTTCATTGTTTCATTGATATTTTGTTGGGAAGCATAAAACAGTAATAAATTGATTTGAACACAATTCATATGGTTAAAATATCCATTTAATTCAATCAATCGATAAGTAGTTATTTTAGGAGAATAAAGTTTTATAATAAATAATAATAATATCGATTTTATAAAAAACATTCAAATGAATGGAATGAGTTAAAAGGATTACTACAACAATGGTCACAGCCAAAAATAGTAAAAATTACCAAACTGGAAAGCACAGAATAAAAAACGGATTTTATTGAACACACTTGAATAAAATGAGTGTAGGTAACTCTTTATGAACAAGCTTTACAAAAAACATGCTAATTGAACTATTTTTAACTAAATTATTAGCGAAGAGTGGACAGTTCCGGAAAAGTTTCACTTGACTTTTGTATAAACACTTATGTGTGTTTTGTGCTTCTGTAGTATTTTGTTGTAGGATTCACCCTGAATAATAATAATAATAATAATAATAATAATAATAATAATTATTATTATTATTATTATTATTATTATTATTATTATTATTATTATTATTATTATTATTATTCTATGTCTAGATCATTCTTGTTCTCATCAACTTGACTGAGTCGCATAAATTGGTGGGCGAGTTATAAATAAGGAAGAAAGAATACTTTTTTGAATAAAAATACCTGTCTAAAATTTTAATGTAGATTTGCTTCTAACCAGGATAAAGAAATATGTCTATGTTGTAATAAACGGAAATAAAATTCACGATAAAATTATCTTAAATTACAATTGATACCTGAAAAAGGTAGTTTTTTTTAAAACAACGTTTGGACAAAATGCTATAGAAACTGTATATGATATTATTAAAAGTAATAATGATAAATTTAATGTAAAATGAACTTGTAATGTAAAGGGAAAAAATTTTGTAGATTTAGTTTGATTAATTAAGTCTAACAAACAACTATTTGAGCTGGTTATGAATATGTTCATTGGAAATCGATATATGGGCAATAAAATTATGAGTGGAACATTCAGCAAAAAAAAGTAAAAATCATTAGGTCAAACAAAACAGAACAGTGATTAATATCGTAAGGATGAAATGGTAAGCTATCAAAACAACTTTGAAGCAGTGATCAATTTTGTTTGTGTATTTAAACTGAATTGAAGACACTTGCTATGATGAAGAGAAATGATCCGATAGACGAGTGAGTTGATTCATTTAAATTTCAATTTATAATCCTCTTAAACATATTTTATTATGTTAAAAAGAACTAAATCAGATTTAATAAATCCTTATGATGGAATTCTGTTACTGTAAGTCGACTTCTAAAGCCAGAATTTACACGAAAAGTTTTAATTAAAATCGATAACTAATCAAATACACACACATGGAGGATGATAAAAACTGGCTGAACTGTACACCTTCTGATAACGCAAAACCTTCGAAATGAATACAGATGTACAAAAACAAGTTTATCTAACTTCCTCGTAAAGGATAAGTAAACCTAATTTAATTAACCCAATTTAATTATTTTCAGAAAAAGTAACAAACATTCATCTATCATACATATTTATTGGATGACGCTTTTACAAACTTTTAGTTATTGATCATAACAACGACTTAGAGCAAGAAAAATGATTCAAGTAACTTTTTTACTGCTTAAATAAATCAAATATGGAAAATATCAAAGTAAAGATATAGTCTCTTTATGAACAATGAATCATTGTCATCATTCTGTGATGAAACATTTCCCATACAAGTGAAACAATAATTTTTTTAATAATAAAAAGCTTATTCAATGATAACTGTGTAATAAATCAATCCCAATAGAATCAGTTTTACTCAATTGTTTATTCATCATTTATTAATACACAAACAAGTACATATGTATATGTATTCGCTAACATACATACAACTAATGCCATTAAAATTCGTTGTAAGTATTTAACTATTCCGTCAACATTAACAAAAATCTCACCGGTCATCAATAACATTAAATTAAAAATAGCTAAATTGATTTTTATGAGGCGGAAAGAAAGTATTTACAGAAAACAAAGAAATCGTAAAAATCACCAGCATCATGGCTATTGTCCATGGATCACCTCTTCATTATCATCATTCTTATGTTGAATCGATGTATTAGATGAGAATGAGGAAGTCAAGAAGCATTTGGATTTACTTTTAAGACAAAAAAGAAACTGATTTAAGAAATACTTTTTTTCCTTAAACACATTAAATCTCCTTTACATCATACACACACATAACCTAGTTAAAAGAGAAATAAAATGTTTAGTAAACAATTATTAGCTAATAATCAATTCGTGTTGATGCAAAACTATGTCTAAAATAATAGGAAAGTTTTACGCGGGTTAAGAAACAAACATTCAGAAAAATGATAACGTTCTACTGCGAAAGGAAAAGAAAGAGAGGTGGGAAAATAATGCAAAAAGAATGGAGAAGCACAAAACTTTGATAACAGAAAAAAAAACGTAGCCTAGATTTTAGGACTTTATATATTGATAAATAAACAAACAGAAAGACTTACTTTAGCAATTTTTCTACAAACATACACACTCTCCCTTTCATCTTCTTCAACTCCAGCTCTTAAATCTACTTATATCAATATGAAGAGAATGACCTAATTAATTAAGAATAATGTCATCATGATAATAATATCCAAATACTGTTTGCTCACAGACTATTTTCATTTCAAGATAGAGTAGATTTATTAGTTTCCGAAATAAATGAAATGTTTTATTCATTTCTTAAAACAACCCTACAGATCTTATAACCTTTCTCCTACAATACACAATCCAATTTTTCAGCAATGGTTCGTTTCATATGATTCAATGTGAATGTCTCAAACTGCCTCAAAATATTAATTTGTAAGTAAACTCTAATACCTCTTATAAGCATCAAACTATGTTAAGATCATAATAATTAGTATTGAATAAAATATTGGGTACCTTAATTATATTAAATAAATGTACTAAACATGGGACATTCCCCGTGATCACTAATGTTCAGTTCGAGGATGAATGGTTGTGTTTTAAATGAGAATTAGTGACTAATGTGGTTCAACAGTGTCAGAAGTGAAACATCGATAGAAGGATATAACGACAAACTAACTAAAATTAGAAATATAGATAGATGAATTCTAACTGAGAGGTATTTTGTATCAGAATTAGTTGTAACATATTACTTTGTTCAACGATAAGTTTAAACGAATTATCATATAATCATGATGATCAAAGTATACACGAGTAAGTATGAATGACATTTTCAAAAATATTAAAGTCTTGTTTTTTTTTCCTAATAAATGATTGAAATTGATTACAATAATATGTGCGAAATACCCTACTAATAGATACAAGGACAATATTAGTTTCTAAGATTAGTAAAAGAAAATATCGAAAAAAGCTAACACACAAAAGTTTGACATTCAATACATGGTCTGACTTTATGAAACAAAAAGACAAATTGTCATTAGCTAGTAATTATACTTTATGTTGTGTAATTTATAAAATAAATTAAACATTATGTTAAGTAGCAATCGTTTGGAAAATACTAATGGTCAACAATATCAATAATAATGGAGATATTTACAAACAAACTATTTCCGTCTAGACAATACGAGTAGTAACATAACAGAGAGGGATTGTCACTCAACTTCATCTCTTTATATAACCTACTAGGACACGTATTAAAAAATAACACTAAAGCTGACATAATATTTTGTTTAATGTTACAAGAAAATTTCATCATTCAAATGCTTCATTGAGAGAGAAAGAAATGTGAATTTTAAAAAATACAATATACGATCATATTTCCATATACTAAACTAAGTAAACAAGTACATGTTGGAATATAATTAGTAAAAAGTAGTTGGCATGATACCCCGGGAATAGGTTTCGTATTATTTAGTACGCTTCAGCTAGGTATACCTTGAATGTTGGAGAAACTAAAGCTCCCATAAGGATTAAGGCTTAAACTAACCTTCTGTCAAATGCTTCTAAAAGCTTGGAATAGATGTCGAGTCACTAAGACTGGTGACCATATTGCAACTTGACAGATAGCATTCGATCAAAAGTAAACGTAGACGTAAAAAGGACATTAGTCACTACTCAGTAATCATTTAATTATAAGTAATTGATTTTACAACCAACTATACAGTACATTTGTTATCTACAAGTTTCAGAAACTCTTAAAAGAGATACAGTTAAAAGAATTTCAAAGATTGAGACTAAACTACTGGAAAAAGTTATTTTCATAAAAAGAGCATGACTACATTCATTCTGATAAAATATTTGATGAAATTAACTTTCATGAATTAAAAGGATCTCAGTGTTATCCAACAATCCAGTCAATGTTTATAGAAATAATATGATCCTCATATTATCAAAATAAAATTATAAAATTCATATACCTATTATCTATTCTGTCACACATATACATAAAATAATGGTTAGTAGAGTTCGCCTATAAATCTGATATCAATAAGTAGAACATTATTGCTATGTTTTGAATATTGTGGATAACATCAGTTTTAGATAAAATATTTAATATAAACAATAACTTTTTTTAAAATAAAAAAAAATACAATACCCATAAGTTAATGAATATTTCTATTCACTTACTAACATACTAATTAGTTCTTCTCTGCGTTTTGTTGTTAGTCCACGTTCAACAATTCCATTTAAATTTTCTCTATGAGATTGTGAACGTGGTGTATGGTTGAAATGTGTTAATGTTTGACCATTTATAAGTTTGTTAATATTATTATTACGCTGTGAACGCGATATAAAATTAGATACACTTGTTTTACGCAAATTAACTCGATCCGATGAAGAATAAGTTGGCAAACGACTTTTATGTACATCAATGACACTAGATGATTTTGTCAATATAGGAGCTATTTGTGAGAAAAAAAGTTTCGAAAAAAAGATAAAAACGATTAAATATGCTTTAAAGAAAATGACTTAATCAGCAATAACTTGCAACTGACGAGTTAAATTTATGAAACTGAAATGTGATCATTAGTTTAAGTAACGCTACATCATATGTATTATGTTGAGTACTAGACAAACATAGCATTGCTCATTACGGAATAATCGGTAAATTGTAAACATTTTAGTTCGACATTTTCTTTTATTTATTTGAACACATAAATGTTGCTACAAAGGGGCACCAAATATATATGCGCCACACAATAATAATGAGAATGTGAAGAGATTAAGAATGTAAAGTGCGTATAAGAAAAAAAATACAACAATGAACAGGAATTAGTGTATGATAGTGAAATAATAATAATAATAATGGAAGAGACAGTTCAATTAGCAAAAGTACAGCCACAGAAAATTCTTCCACTTAAAGAATTTACGTCCTTTTTTATGAAGAAAGTAAAACAAGGTTACAGCAGGATCGCCACTGGCTTCTATTCCGAGTCATACTTGATAACGTTTCTAGCCACTGTGTTACACCATCTCTCGGACCCCAGCCAGGAATTCGTGAAGGACCAACACAAACCAGCCCTTTGCAGCTTTCTTTCATACCACGACACAATGTCATACACAAACCACCTCTTCGCTTTTTCTAACCAGTCCCAGCGTCGTCTAGTAATGCACGACGTGGAATTCTTTGGGATGACATTCGTAGAACATGTCCAAGTCACCGAAGTCGGTGTTTCAAGATGGTGACACCAACTGCATTATCGTCTCTGTGCAAGAACACACGACGCGAACCTCTTCATCACTAAAATGCTGTTGCCACTGGATGTCAGCAATCCTTCGGAGACAACGATGATCAAACACAGAGAGACGTCTAACATCCTCAACTCGAAGAGGCCAGGTTTCACAAGCATAGAGCAAATCTGCTCTCACCGACGCGTTGTAGATCCGACCTTTTACAGCCAGACCAACATCACGAAGGCGCCAAAGATGGCCCAGATTGGCATAAGTCACTCTGGCTCTCACTATACATGCATTGATCTCATCACTCACGCCACCACCAGCACTTATGCAGCTAACCAGATACACAAACTTCTCGACGAGTTCTATCTGCTCGCCATCCAGAGTGAGTACAGGATTAGAATCCTGCCAGTCTTGTAGAAGTACTTTGCACTTCGAAGGTGCGAAGCACATACCATACCTACGGACACTGATTGCCAACTGATTAACTGCGGATCGCATGGCTTGGGTATTCTCGCACAGTAGGACAATATCATCCGCATACTCAAGGTCGAGAAGTCTTTCTCCAGGCAACAGATCCACACCGCCATTACTTACATCCATCAGAGCTGTTTTCAGAACTTGGATACATTTTTGATCGATCAATACATACGAACATCTTTATAGTATGATATTATAATGGTTTTAATGGCTATTCCTAAAAAGAAATGTGAATAATTGGTCCTAGAAACACAAGTATATTGTGTATCTAGATTTATTCTTGTTTTCAATCCCGTCGAGTCAATTTAAAAAGGATTGCCTGAAGAGTTCTACAAGTAGAGAAGTAAACACCGAAACAAAAACTCAACTATTTTTTAAACTTAAATATCTGTGTGGAGGCTTATACTTTGATGATTCATTTACACAGTTTATACGTCAAAATACTATTGTCAATGCTTAATTTATACAATAGCTATACAGTACAATTGATCTGAACACAATGTATATGGTTCTCAGTTCAGTAAATACAAGCTATAAGAAAATTTAAAACGCCTTCAATTATTTTAACAACTTTACTAAACAAAATATCACAGGACGTAAACATTCTGTTTGTTGATTCAAACACTTAATGTACTTGATCTTAAATAGATTTTTGTAAACAAACCAATAGACATGAGTCATTTAGGTCACTCAGTCGTTTAACTTATAGATAAATAAAAATTTATAAACAAACCCTTAATTGACCTCAATTCATTTTAATATATGAAATATAAAGCCATTGGAAGTATAAACATAACCAGGATATAGTTTGTCCGTGAAGAAGTAGTAGTAGTTCAAAAATATGTAAGAACAGTTGCAGACCTCTGATGTCTATGATTATGGTTATAATATGGCAAATATTTATCCATTAAAAACAATAATATCTAGTGTTAAAATCAACCGCGCTAGAATAATTAATAAAGGTCACTCATTGATCTTTTGAGTTGAATAGCAAATTACATTTTTCGTGGTCAAAGACTGTGTATCAGAGAGAGTCAGAAACAAAAGCTTGTCAGAATAAGGGTTTGTGGAAATCATAGTGATTTAATCGTTGAATTGATGAGTCGCTTTAAGCTAGACCACCATGGAAAACCTGTAAGCACTGGACGGCCGTTTCGTCCTAGTATGGGACTCCTCAGTAGTGTGCACCCACGGTGCCGGGATTCGAACCCAGGACCTTCGGCCTCGCGCGGGAACGCCTAACCTTTAATGCACTGAACCTAAATCCAACAGTGTTAGTGTCTAACTTCAACCAATCCACGAAATTGAGACCATCCACCAATGTCGTCAGTGAGTAACTGCCTCACAACAGACACTGGTCACGTCTACTCTCTAAAACTCTAGGAAACACACTTTGAAGCCAGTCACTAGTGAGCACATGATGATTATTGTCGGAATGAGGGTTTGTGGAAATTATAGTAATTTAATAATTGAATTCATGAGTCGGTTTAAGCTAGACGACCCAGTAAAATAAAATAGTTCGAGGTATTTCCACTCAAGAAGTAAAATGCTTTAAGGCCAAGATTTCTTTACAAATAAATATTATTATAGCTTTAGTAGGAAATAATTGGGGATAAAATCAGCCACAGATTTGACAACAAGATATGTCAACAAAATCAGATTATCACGAACAAAGCGTTTGTTAATTATTCTAGAATCGTTATCACGACGTATAGCACAATAACAACATACCTGATACCATAGTCGATACAGACATGGGCAATTTCAACTGACTAAACACATGATAGATATTATACAAATAAATTATCCAATCAGAATTCGACTTGGGACAAACTATCGATTTCTTCTGATTATAACCAATAGTATGACAGTGTTGAATAGGATGAATCATATATGAATCAGATTTTAAATTGAAATTAATCGAAAAGTGTTCTGACAACAAACTGCAAGCATTTGTTAATCGTGAATAATTTGCTTGATCATCAGAACGTCGTCTTCTTCTGTTATCACTACCATCAGTATAATCAATTTTGTCAATCTCAAGTTGATTCAACAAATCCGGTAACAATTCGGGACGATAACGATGTATAAGGCAGAGAAGATTACGTCCACATATCCAATTTGACGGAGTTAGATCATTAACTGGATCAATAAGACCACAAATTAAATATGAACTTAACCGAATTTGAAACCAACGAATTAAAGTATTTTCAACAGGATTTAGATAAAAATTCCTTTGTTCATAATGTTCAGGTTTTATCCAATATTTTTGTATTGCAGCTTGGGTTGTTGTTGGAGAATCAGTACCATGTTTTGTTGATAACATATCTTCAATATCTTTTATATATAAATGCTGCACTTGCTTTGGACTGATAAGATTTACATCGCAACGCTGATATCTATGTAACACAAAAAGACAGTTATGCAGATCTCAAAGTACGAATTTGAAACGGTTGAATAGCACTCTAGTGGTGACCGAAAATCAATCAATATTTCTATTCATGAGTCACAAGTGTGTTTATGCACTGACTATGAGTCACATTTGAATATATAAATGAACAATGAATCAAACAGACTTAAGAAAGTGGAACTCAGAATGCAAGTTTGATTCGGAATTGGTTATTTTGATATTGATTTTTCCCTAATTAGACTTGGGCCTAATATTTATAACTTGAAAATGAGGCACGTTCCCTCTTCCAATGCGCTATCGACTGATGGTAATCACTGAATTCCAATGGATATTCAAAACTGTATGGACCAGTCGCTTATGTAATTTATATGCTCTTTGAATGAACATCTAGACACGGATTAGAATACACTTGTTTTTCATCGACATCACTATCAATTTACTTTTTTTAATGAGGAATGAATAATCAAATGTTGCATACATTGAAACACACATATACAAAGATGAATACTAAATTTGTTTTTAGCCTGGCGCCAAATAATTACATCATGCAACATTTTTATAGTGTGGGAAAGAGAATTGAGCCGATAAGGATGTGATATAGTCAGAAAATGTATAATAAAAAAATAAAGGAGGAATCTAATTATTTTCGTAATAGATAATTATCAGCTAACTGAATTATATATGGTAAAAAAAAGAGAATTGAAAGTGAGACAAAACAACTGATTTCCACAAAAGAATTCAGTGTTAGCTTAATCGTCCGGAATTTTTGTCTCTCTAATTGATAGCATATTAGAAATAAAGTTTGTTTTAATTTTTAACAAAGAAACTTTGATTATCATTTCTTTTTGTTTATAAGCAAAAATGAGTAACTGTCATGTAGTTTAAAGCCTTCTATTATGGTCGCTTTGATAAGCAACCAAAGATGTAGAGGTATAATTCATTCAACAGTAAAAAAACAAAATTCAAACAAAATGTAAATTTATCGAGAATAACTACTTCTTAGGATTAAGCTGTTTTACAGTATGTGCATCAATACATTTTACGTATATCTGATATGCTGTTTAAGTACAATCTCAGAGAACAAACACTAATAAGGTGATGAATCACATTTATAGAATGAACCTGGTATTACATAGTGATGTGAACCGGGAAACAAGAAGCCCTGACAAACTACGAAGGCTATTTTTCGGGACGTTATTTCATTTTATTCAAAGCTTGTAAAACACTGACATTTATTTTTGTCCCTAATCTATTCTACAGAACATAAGCTTTCGTTCGATGTATCATTCACTGCCATAACTTTTTCTGTTCCGAAGCTATTGTAATCTAAACATATTATTTTGCACCTTATTTTCTACTCTAATTCCCAGCTTTGGACATAATTGTATTTTTCCTAATTATTGTACGTTGCGGTCGGGTTATTCACTTATTTATTCATGTACCTTTTTACACTAATCTGAATTCAGTGAATCCAGTGAGTTCAGTGGTCAGGAAAATAGATCGAGTAGTGTTCCAATTGTCTTGTCTTCTCTCATTCGTGTGCTTGCCCACCAATCAGGTGAAAGAATAGTCTTCTTCTCTTTACCCCATCTCGAACTCACGCGTACTAGTCTCAAGGTTAAGCCGATCAGCTTATCGCATCAAGGTCGAAATCTAGATTAGACAAGTATCCTCGGCACCAAAAAGTGGGTAGACAAATCAAGGTCATAACAAAGTGGCGACGGAGATTTTTTTTCAATATTGATTGATCCGGAACAAAATGTCTGTATCCTTGGACGACCTCAAAACTATTCTGCAAATTCAGCAAGCGCAAAATGATGCAAATCAAATGAAGCTTTTAGATGCACTGATGCAGAAGCTGTCATTACATTCACCCACAACTTATCAATCAGATAAGTATGAATGCATCACAAATTCTATTTGTGAATTCCATTATGATCCTGAATCTGGTATCATTTTCAATTCCTGGTTTCACCGTTGCGAAGAGATATTCCGTGTGGAATGCTCAAATCTTGATGACGCAGCCAAAGTTCGCCTACTCCTGAGAAGACTCGGAACACGTGAATACAACAAATATGTGAATTTCATCCTACCACGAAATCCACGAGATTTATCTTTCAAAGAGACAGTCCAAATTTTATCTGACATTTTAGGCGAACAATCTTCATTATTTAATACTCGCTATCGATGTTTCCAAATATCGAAATCCCCAGATGATGATTATCTCACATATGCTGGGAAAGTAAATCGAGAATGCGAACTGTTCAAAATAAACGAGATTACAGCTGACCAATTCAAATGCTTGATTTTTATATGTGGTTTAAAGAATGCAGAAGATGCAGATATCCGTACCAGGATGTTAGCACGCATTGAACAGGAACCGAATATGACACTACAAATGGTCACAACCGAGTGTCAGCGGTTGGTAAATCTCAAGCATGATACCGCGATGGTGCAACAGAAGGCTAAACCTTCCGATTTTGATTCAATTAATGCGCTCAGATCCTCAAAATCATCCAAACAAAACACTAAAAGCACACAACCACCTGTCAAACCCCCATCAACATGTTGGTTCTGCGGAGCATGGCATTTTGTGAAACTATGTCCGTTCAAGAATCACAAATGCCGCAAATGTCATCGCATTGGTCATAAAGAAGGTCATTGCTCATCGAATAAACGTAAGTCTAAATGTCGTAGTGGAAATGCGAAGCAACCGCCGCAGAGTCAAATTAAAAGCACGTTCGCAACCTTCAAAGTTGGTTTTCAAAGTAAGCGGAAGTACGTAAACTTATTAGTAAATGAAAAACTCATACGTCTTCAATTGGACACGGCTTCCGATGTTACACTGATTTCCAAAAACACATGGCGTAAGCTAGGATGTCCACGCATCCGACCAACAGAACATGTTGCTCGTAATGCTTCAGGAGATATAGTGAAGTTGATAGGAGAAGTCACATGCAAAGTTAAATTCATGGGACATAAGTTCATCGATGTCTGTTATCTTACAAATCGGCACGATTTAGATTTATTAGGACTAGACTGGATTGAGAAGGTTGATACCTTGAATAAATTATTAAATGAGGTATGTTCTCAAAATGCTTCCTTTGAGTCTATCAAAATTCCTGATGATATTTCGAAATCAAATGCCTCCGATGTATCATGTTCTCTTGATATTCATGAATTAAATGCTTCTGATGAAACATGTTCTCATAATCTTTCTGAATCAAATGCTTCCAATGTAATGTGTTCTCATGATGATGTTAAATCGAATACCTCCGATTTAATATGTTCTCATAAGATTCCCAAATCAAATTCCTCCGATGTAACATATCTTCACAATGATTCCCAATCAAATGTCTCAGACAAAGTATGCTCGCGTAAGACTTCAGAACCTCATGTAATTTGTGCCAATGTTATGTCCACAATAAAGTCTTCTGTTCCTTTTCAAATGCCGAAGATATCTCCAGAGAAACCTTGGTCGTGTGTACATATTGACTTTGCTGGCCCATTTCAGGGTACATATTTCCTCATTTGTGTCGATGCTTATTCAAAATGGCCGGAGATTCTCCCTATGAACCAGGTCACTTCGCAAGACACTATTATGGAATTACGGCAGTTATTCTCCCGTTCTGAAGTCTATAAAACTCTATAAAAATTATAGTTTACTCTTATCCTTTACAAATTTCATAATGTTCAACTGAAGCACATATGTGCCAGATTCTGCGTTGCACAATACTGGCTAACATGACAAGATGCACGTGTATATAATACCGTGTGCCCATAGTTTTACGTGTTCATGTGTTTTACAGAACATAGCAACTACATTAAATGCCTTAAGGTATCACGTTTCTACAATTAAATAAGGTCTACAGTTAACACAACCGTGATACAGACAATACCAGAAGATTATTTCAATTATTATTAGGTTGCCCCTTTAAATTTTGATTGATTGACAGCTTTTTTAATCATATTTTATTCCCATATGAACGATAATCGATCATCGTTTACAAGGACATTTTATGATTCAGATTATCAATAACATCTTAATTTGTATTGATTTAGCTTCACCAACCGATCATGATAAAAGTTATTGGAACAAGATGAGAACACATGATAAAAAATTAAAAGAGAAAATAAACTGAACAACAATTTTTCACAGTATGGATATTTACATTTTAAAATTGATTCTAATAAAGGTTCTTTTTACATGGGTCAGTTCAAAAGCAAGTTTACCTACTGTAGTAATGCTTAGGATTAAATAGTAAATGACCTTTCAAACTTGTTGGAAATATATTTACGATATTTTTCTATCTTCATAAATAAACAATTCAAGTGGATTCAGAAACAATTTGTAAAAGGTTAAAAAATCAATACTATTGGAACTATGATAAACCATACCATGTAAAAACAAGTAAACTGGAATAAATAACGCCGTAGTGTTAGTTCAGAAAATGGCAATATATAGTATTGAATTGTATATCCCATATTTAATTTAATTATAGAGGAGGGGGTGAGGAAGTCGGATGAAAAGTATGAATATTACTATTAATCTCTTTGGTTACACTTCTGATAAGATTATTTTTTCTGTTCCAAGGAAAACGAATAATTTTACATTACTCACCTTGTCATAGGATCCAGTTTATAATCATGAAAATTCGATGGCATATTCTGAGCGGTTGTTTGACTTAAATGTTGATAAACTGATTCACGTTGCGCAATCACTTTTAATGGATGCATACCAGACGCGAGTAATGAAACAGACCAGGCAGCATCAAGTGCAGACATAAAGCCTAGTGCACAGCCACTGCCAGTAGGCCAAAATGGCTAAAACATGGAAAAAGTGTATAAATACACATTAATAAAAAAAATAGATAGTATGGGTATTTGTTTATGCGTGCAGAAAGAAAAGTCGAAAGTTGAACGAGTTTAAAAAAAAAGTGATGACCAAGCATTTAAATAAATTAAATACATACACAAAGATGAAGCTAGACATAAATATTACTATTATTAAGTGCAAAGAACTGTACCGAATAGTTTGGAAAATAATTTTATTGAAATGTTTGTTCATTACAATACACACATTAAAAGACAAAGAAGTTGGGGAAACAAGTAGTACAAAAAAACATGCGGATAAGTGTGAACTGAATGTTCTAAATAAATATTATTCATTATTGAAAAGAAAAACTAATTGAAAATTAAAATTTTGAGATGAATTTAATCACAAACTGACTTCAGCTTAAAAACCGTTTATCAGCAGAGAGTACTGAACAGTTGTTTCTTCCCAGCCTACATTCTTGTATATACACATAAATTCATGATCTTAGTGGATAAGGTTTAAAAATATCAATGAAGTTGAGTGACTCTTAAAATGAACTTGAGAAACTCTTGACCCCTTTTAAACAATCAGAGAACAGCAATTAAGATCGAATGATAAAAACAATATCAAACGAACTAATTTACAACTAACACACATTGAATCGTCATAATATAGTTTCTGAAGTTCGTTCAATAAGTCCTAATGTTTTGAATTTCAAATTGTTTGTATAGATTGAGCCCAAACTTAATTCTAACCCTGAACACGATCCTAACCTGAAACTTAATCCTCACCATAATATTAATCCAAACAAACATTGTAAAGAAATTTCATCCTAGTTCTCTTTTGTTTGCATTTACTGCATTCTCGAGATAGCAGTTACATGATTTCATCAAACACTGGACGTTTTGTAAGTATGGAACGATTTCTATTTTGTTAAAATGAATCATTATACGATCAATAGTCAACATCTTATATTTGATATATACACGGGTACCTTAAAGTAGTTGTCTCGTTCATGATTAGCTCATCGGGACAGTTAAATTTAATCCTGTTGCTGTGCGGAGAAAAAAAGACCTGAACCACTTAGTATCAAAAGTTAAAAATTGCTATTCTGTAGAAAATAAATTTGAGAAGTTTCAGTTCACCTTGCTTATGTATACAAACTGACCATCACTAATGGGTCACAACGCTGAATATTTATTAATCACATAAAAAACGAATAACCAGTTTCACAATATCAAGCTTTCTCATACAATAGGAACTTCGATTGTATGTATACACCAATGAAATTAAATAACTAGTGTTGAAAACATGATTGAACTTGTTAAATTTTGATCTAATATCAGTGTTTGCATAGGATGATATTACAACATCCTAACAATTTACCAGTGAACCTTGTAGTCATATTGATCACGGTCACGAATTGTCTGATATACTGTTTTAACTGATCAATTTTATACATACATCTTTAGTGATAAAGCAATTTATTTTTACACAGAGAGTAAGAAATGAGTCATCAATACAGTATTTCCAGCAACCATTGTAAACTAATTTCCAAAGTTATAAATATTAATATCAGAATATTATAGTAATTTCAATGGTTAGGATCATGTGTCAGTTGAAGCTGGACCAGGTTTTTCATGGTGGTCCAGCTTCAACTGACTCATGATCTTAACCATTGAAATTATAAATATTGAATTATTCTAATTTGATTAGAAATGATTTGATAGAACGAAACTATATGAAAATATCTTACAGATAAATACCTACAAATTATAATCTCTATTGTAGAACTTTGATGAAGAACTAATTGAAAGGAAATATTTCTTTGCTCAACTTATCTTTTTAGTGTCTCAATTGGAATATTTAATGAATTGGAAATGAAGATTAATAGACTTTAACAACTTAAAAAACTAAGTTACTGTTATGTTAATCTATACTAAATAGGAAAGTTAAACACTTGCAAGCTGGATCCATCAAAACGCTATAAATAAGTAATTAGTGGCCATCAATCATAGCTCAAATATGATCATAATGACGTTGATGATTGCATAATTTATTATTGAAAATGTGAATATTTCATTATCTTTCTTCTGATCCTGATGTTTGGTTCTTGCTGAAGCGTTGAAACATGATTCAAAAAACGTTTGTTAAGATTTCTATGTTGTTCGTTTTATTTGAGGTATTATTCACACCCTCAAAATCTCACATATAATAACAAATGTTCCGTCGAAAATATTCCTGTAAGAAAACAAGCGTAATTTTTTTCAGTATAGACAAAGACATCTAGAACTTGAACATACATTTTCAATCCGATTGACAAAATACGGGTTTTAGTTGACAGGGTGTGTATGGGTGTGTGGGAGAGAGATAGAAGCAGCCCAGTTATAATGTACAGATTCATAAACTGTACTTGAGCAACAATTTTGTGAGAGCACCAAGGATACCATTTCGGACTTAAAGTTGCAAAGTGGTGGCTGAAAGGTGAACACTTCAACCACTAAACCTACAGTTTCTCAATCAAATGACAGTGTCATATATCTTTACACAGTTTTCCATACCATTAGATAATGGAAAAAGGATAAAGAACAGAAACGCTTATTGTTGATATCAAAAAATTTAATGTTAAAAAGCGAACTATTAAAAATAGACATTTCTATCACAAATTGTTAGTCATATCTAATATATTAAATGTAGTAATCATCATTTTGTTGTCTTCTCAAAATAACTTTTAAAAAAAGCCTAAAACTACTAAAATTTTCACGGCTTGAATATTCAGCTGAACTTAAGTACACACCCACGACTTTGCTAGTAGGGGTCGAACTCAAGAAATTTGATTTCATTAGTGAACGCTCAACCTTTAAATAACGAGTCAGAATCCAATAGTTTACATGTTGAACTTCTATCGATTCGTAATATCACGTAACAATCTTTCAACGTCATTGGTTTGGTGTTTCCGCTGAAATTCGATTGGCGAAATAAAAATTAGACAGAAGGTGTATAAAGAATAATGAACTGAGTAAGGATGAAGATATTACCACCAGTAAGAAATATACTAAGTAGGTCATATATATATATATATAGAGAGAGAGAGAGAGAGATTAGTGAAAGACAACAAACTGAAAGTGATTAATTTTTCACAAAAAGACATAGGCAATCAGACCTTGAAAAAATCGAAAAATGTTTGCACAGAAATATGTCCGTTTGAGTGTAGATTAATATCATTCTCATTACTTCACGAGATTGACAATTTTAAAAAATTATTTATCACTGCATTCACACAACAGCACTTTTGTAGATACTTTCTAAAATCATGAATTCGCTTTACAGGATACCTGTCATAACCGAGCGAAGATTATATCACGAGTAACTTCTGATAAATTAATTGACTAATATTATATATATATTCTTACGGCATAACCATTCAATAGTTAGATTATGTATATTTATATTCCCTTTATTATAAGATTCATTTTGACCTATAATTTATCATTATACGATTTACTGTCCTTAAATTATGCTCAGTTTATTAATTACTGTCTCCCATATTCACAGCCACTTTTTGGCCTATTTGTGTACAAATGTTATTTTCTATTTTATGGTACGTTGTGGTCTGTTTGATTATTATATAAACAGAGTATGTTTGAAATGCAATGATTCATATCACCGAAGCTGAGACTTGTGTTCTGGACTCAACTGGCTGGGCTAGACAGGGAAGCAGGGCCAATCAGAACTCTAGGCTGCTCGCTCGTATTTTATGCGTCACTGTATCGATCGATAATTCGCTGCTCTCTAATAGGTGGATCACACGTCATAACAATACCGATCTGCATATAGAAATTTTAACTAGAGTGATACCGTTACATTAGAACGAAAATTGAAATAATGGCAACGCTCAGAACTAATTTCTGAATTTCCATTACAGATATTCTTATTGTGTAATTATTAGGAAACTGGGTTACTACGTCTATGTATTTTGTCTATCATAAACCACTGCCATACCAGTTACTATCCTTATTCTATTTCCAGTCTATTTACTCACAGTGTTCTTTAATCACAGCCACTTTTGGCTTATTGATGTAAGATTTTTATTTTATATTTTATGGTGCGATGCAATCCGGTACGTCTGTTTGAAACAGCTATAGTAGACGCTGGTTGCTACCTTCCAAATCAAGGCTAGACATAGAGAGAATTTAGAGAGTAGTGATCTGATAAGAACCTAGCTGCCGGCTGTAGGTCAGCATTGCTGGTCGGGCGTGTATTTGGTAAAGTCAGAGAAATTGAGCTATGGAGTACATTAGAGATCAAATTAGATTTAAAATTCAGGTTAGTTACTGGGCACTTGATGTTGGTCAGCGAGTTTCAAGACAACATATACTATTTAGAATAAGTTGCTTAAGGTTTTACTTAAAATCAATGAAGAAGAAACCGATACATCGAGAGATATTTCGAGGAAAATTAACATTAGAGCACTTAATTATTTGTGGGTTTTAGCACTAACATTATATCGTCTTTATTATATGATATAATGCATATAAAATACTCTAGAATGGTACTATCCAGTGTCGTGCCAGGTAAGTGATGATTAGTGGAACGGATTATTGAATTTTGCAAAGTAGAAAAATCGTTTATAAATCAATCTGTATTATAGGATAACATCAAACTGTGATGAAGTGACCAATGAATAACTATCAAATATTAAATGAAAACAATAATTATATTTTTTTTAAAAATTCTTACTTCATATAATCCATCACCAATAAGACATTGTAATAAAAGACAACGATTCTTTTCTAATATATTACATGAATATTCTGCTGCAAACATTCGTGTAAAATCAAATACATCTACATCAGGTTCGCCGTATGAATTCAATGCAAAATCTAAACGTGTCAATGCCCCATGGGTTACATATGAAGCCGTTTCTTTCGCATACGCTTGTAAAGCTTTCTTATCCACATTATTTTTACTTAATAAACTGACTGAATCATCTCGATCCTTTGACATTATTTTATGATGATGGTAATGAGAAGTTGATAGTTTTTGAAGAAAAAAGAATTCGAGATGAGCATAGGTAAATAGAAAGTACAAACATGTACAAAAATGTGACATACACATTTGGTTATATTTAAAAAAATAACTGAGAAACTAGAACGATACAGTTATTCAGTGGTTCCTAGTTTTCAATGGTTTTATAGAGAAGAGAGGTCTACGATATAAACTATATTTATTTATTTGAACACATAATGGTACAAAGGAGCACCGAATACATGTGCGCCACACAAGTCACTTGATTTGGGTGTGGGCTAGGATACTGCCCGGGTACCTAAACCGAAGCAAGTGATTTTCTTAAGGGGCCACACCCAAAGCCTTCGACCTACAGGTATGATTCACAAGGCAGTAGAGCAACGTCAGGAGATGCAGTACCAGGTAGCAGGTGATCAACGGCTGGTTCACATGCCATTTGTTCCCTCAGGATACTGGAATCCATGTGCACTATTGGTTTGGAACCAGGGTTTTCCAACTCTCCTAGGTAGATCCTCCATATTCACCGACCCGGTTAAAGAGGCGGACATCCGCTTTCCGTTCTCTCAATTTCGTAAACAACAGTAATGCCGTGAGAAATCAGTGAGTAGGTTTTCCTTCCTTCTTCTGAATTATTCAGGTCCCTTTTTTTCTCTTTCCAAATTTATTTAACTGGATTATACTCTTTAAATAACATCTTCAAACCCTATTGTCTCCGATGACTGTTTGTACTCTTACTGCCTTTACCACTATGGGATTTGAATCGACTATTGTCTCTGTGCTAATATGGTATGGCAACTCGAACTGATATACGTACGTACGAAGTTCTACGTTGTTGACCGATATATATATATATATATATATATATATATATATATATATATATAACTATTTGTATCGCTGTCATTTACATTTCTAAATACAATCGAAAATGAATTAAATTAAACAGTTCCCTTAATTCAGAATAGTCAATTAGTACATAGAAATCCAAGGTATGTCAAAGAACACTTGCTCATTTCTGAAATTCTATTTTTAAGGAAACTTTATCATTAGAAATCTAATTCACCTACCAAGTACGGATATGTGTACTTGACTATAATACACAGATAAGTTGTGTATTTAGAGTGATAACACTAACAGGCCGCTCAGATTGAAGTAGATAAAGCAAAATTTAAATTAGCAGATTCAGTAGTTGGACTTTAAGCACATTCTGATCACTAAATTACTAGGTTAACACTTCCATACCTCACTACCAAGTTAATCCATACTAATTAAGATAACATGGGAAAATTAGTATAAATGTTAAATTGTTTATCATAGAAATCATTTTTAAGTTGGTTTTCATCAACAAAATACTGCTATTATTTATCCTAAAGAAATTATTTAAGAGCAGAAATAAAGTCTTGTTTTGTATGAAAAAAAAGATGAAATGCAAGGATAATGACAAAGAGCACAACATAACATGAAAATAGTGAACGCGACAGCTTATCTAATCATAATATAGACAATATTTTTATACAACAATAAAATAAACAAATAAGAAAGTTAAAATAAAAAGCAACATCAATTTGTATCTATATATGTGTGTGTGATAAAAAAGTTAATGAGAACTTGGTGACTAATGAAGGAAATATGTACAAAATAATAATAAGTAATTATAAGGACAGTTAACTATAATCAACTCTGGAAAACACGTTGCATAGAAAGATAAAACTGCGAAGACAAATACCAAATTCGTAGTAATAAAAGCATTGGTGTAAGGAAAAAAAACATTAGGTATAAAGAATATGTTTTTAGGACAAAGAACAATAGTCGGAATGAAAGGTGTAAGGTAAATATACTGAACTAAAACATTTAATGGAATAGAAAGAGTAAATACAATTATGAAATTACAACTGGTTGAAGGTACGTTACACAACATACCCAACAATCGTTCATGATAACCTAGTGAACCACAACTGGCTAGTCTGGACATCCCAACGTGGTGCAGTTCAGCGTTCAATTAAATTACCGATTGAAAGTGTCTTGATTTGTTCATCTATATTTTCATAACGTATTCCTATTTTTTACAGAAGCAAACACAGTGCATCGTGATAAGCAGCAATCGGTCAGACAAGTATCAACTACTTCAGCACTCAATTCTTCTAGTACTCTATGTCTAATCCTAATATTTCTTAAAAGGTCACAAAAATCTGAATACACAAATTTATTAATGAGCACTGATCAATGTAACGTTTGTTTAACCCCTGATAGTGATTGCTTCTATTCATTATGCTACAATGTAGTGCCTAGTATTAGCGACTCGATATCGTATGCACTGTTTTGATGCTAGATAGTTTGAGATAATCAACAGGAAGTCATTGTTGTCTTAATACCACAGAGAATATCAGTTTCTCCAAGATTTCAAATATGTGTCCCAAGTGGAATGAAACATATCTCACATATGTATATACGTAAATATCAAACGGCTTTGTATGTTAGAGGAAATAATAAGAAGGTGGATGAACTGATTGACATATATCATAGATAAATCTATGTGTAATGATTAAAAGACATACATGTAAAAGTAATTGAATGGAACCTCGAAAAAGAAGGAAAAATATTGATCCGAAAAACAGTTAGAAAATAACAGATTTTTATCTTTATTTATAATCGCTTGTTTTTCCCTCTTTTTCTTTTTAGGTGAACAAAAAAAAACAAACAGTAGGGAAAGTGGTAACTGTTAGCATTAAGCAGTAACCATGTTTGCATTCAGATTATTTTTACAGTCTGCCAAATGCAAATACATTTATTACAGGCTAGTAATTGATGTACTCATTGATATCAGTGTCACCTTAGATTCATTGTACAGGATAGAGCTCAGACAATTTTCAGAAGAACAGTGTGTCGAGGAAGTTTACAAACATGAAGGATTTGTAAAACAAAAGGTTAGGAAATGAAGTAATGGAAGTCCAATCAGCCTTAATGGATTGGTGTCTGACGAAAACTCTGCACGAATTCAGAAAGCTCGTTCGGCTTTTGTGAACTTACGTCACCTATGACGACAGCGAGATACCCGTCTATTAATTAAAGGAAAAGTATACCGCACGGCAGTTCGTTATGTTCTAGTTTACGTTTGCGAAACGTGACCATCAAGAGTAGAAGATACTCGTAAGCCACTAGTATTTGATCACAGATGTCTTAGAAACACTGTTCGCATCTGTTGGTATCACCGGGTAAGTAATAATATGGTTAGACTCAGGGTACTAGGGAATGATGATGAATCAGTTGATGAACTTGTGGATCTTCATCGACCGAGATGGTTGGGCCACATGTTACGTATGCCTGAACACCGATTACTACGACGTGCAATGATGACTAGTGTTGGAGACGGTCGGAAGAAAGCTAGGGGTGATCAAACCAAAACGTGGCATCAGTCCTTGAAGTCACTGACTTTTGGTCTGAGCCATGTTTGTAGATGCAGACTACTTGTTTAGGGTTGGTTTGACTGTCATAACCAATGGTTGGAGATTCTGTGTGACATGGCTGAGAATCGGTCACAATGGTGTGTGTGTATACACACTTTGTCTTCCCTCAAACTGAGATTAACATTGCCTTATATCTTTCTTTCTACGAACTAATTCTTTCTTCCTGTACTATCTCCTTATATGCAATTTTCTTTTATATATTACTACCACTGAAGTAACCGCTTCTATGAATTTGTTGTTCATCTTGTTGTGCTAATGAGGTGTGGCAACTTGGACCGATTGCATATATGCGCCTGGTCCTACGATTCAGCTGACTAACTGGTGTTTTCTGTGTTGGATTTCAGGATGTTGTTTTTTCCCTTGTGTATGTTGAGGTCTATTGATGCAGAGGCAGCTGATACACTGGCTGTTTTCACCTGCATTTATTCGTGTGCTTGGCATAGAAGAGCAAGATCATCTATGAAGTCCGAATCGTCTAGTTGCATGCAAGTTGTGCGTGTGCTGCTTCAATCTTCGGTGGATTTAATCGAGCTTTACATTTCAAGAGTTCATCATAGTATTCCACCCACCTGTTCCTCTGTCCCGACCGTTGCTGCTACCTTGACGTGGTGGTCTGACTTACCTATCGTAATGAGCCAGTCGAGCTATAATAATTGGAATAATCGTTCCTCAGGGTCCTAACATGCAAGAAAGGTCAGTTGATGATAGGTAAGACTAAAAACAGCAAACCTAAGGTCCGAGGGCGAAGTCGTACTGTACAGCTGACGGTAGTAAGATGTTTCATTCCAACAACCAGTATAACAACGATGCTGCCTTTCCAAAAATGAAGGTTGGATTTAGAAACGATAGACAATAAAAATGTACACCTCACCTTATCGCACGGATATCCTTCTACGGCGGTAAGGTTTCAATAATTACGGAGTTAACACGAAAATTACTCACAAAAGGGTCTTATGTGCCCGGATTCAAGTAGTTGTACCTTCGGCACTGCAGTCACACTCTCAGATCATTAGGATTGCCTTTAATCTAATTTCCTTTTCAGGTACCTCCAGAAGAAGCCTTGAACAATGTGGGCAGCCGAGAAGTGATAACCGCCCTCATACGTTTAACAACACTCAAGATCACAATATTCATAATCAATCTCCCTCACTGTTCCTGTGTTCTTGAATCTCAGTGAATGGCATGTCTTCTTTGTCTTTGACCAGTTTGGTTTACTATAATTCCCCGTTAGTTTTTTCGTTGAGTCATACAGTTGTTTGATATTTCCTTCTCTCGCAGCTTTTTCCTTTGTCATTGCGATGTTAGTCTGGGCGTATAAATTTGTGAGTATACACCAGTTTTGTTCTATTTTGCTGTAACCTGGCACATCTAAACCGACAATCTTAGGTGTTTATCTCTCACTCCGCATTATTATCTCCGAAGGATTGCTTATGTACTAGAACACCATTAAAGAATATGTCATTCCAAGCTGGAAGTATGTGGAAAAGTCAGGGGCGATGAGTATTAAACAAGGAGTAATGGAGTGACAGATAGCTCATAGTAGTACCTGGATCTCGTTGGTTCCTTACAGCCACATGAAATAACACTTCATATTGAATTATATATTAATTACCAAGCATCCGACGAGCTTGAGTTATTTACAAAAATATGCCACAAATATAATTCAATCATGTTGCAAAACATCCACTGCTTGTAAGTGGCACAGCTTCTAACATATAAGAAGTGATCAAAATTTATCATATACAAAAAGTTTGTGTATAGACTGCAAACAAACACTTTATGGCGATGATCACTGATTTTTTCTGTTTCTGTAAAATAATATATGGTACAAACCATGTAATATTTGGATAATCCTTTCATCGGAACAATATAATTTTTACTAATATGAGAAGTTTGTAGAATTTTACATTTTGCACTATACACTGACCTTAGACAACCACTGAAAAGCAGAAATCATTCAACAGCTGTTTCGATCCTAGAATATGAGATGGCCATAATGCACAATCATGACCCCACCGGAGTTTAAATACGGGACCTTCAGTCTTTGACGCAAATGGTCAACTTCTAAACCTTTAAATTGGCGTTTAACTTTTGACATACCCACTTTTAAAAAATGTTCACCGGGCAGAACTAGCTAACATGAGTTGTTTGCAGTAAACAAACATTTTAGATAAGTAGAATGATATAATCAGACAAGCAATTAGTAATTATTATTTGTTACATTTCATGATCTGATATACTGGACTTACTTGTTTTAATACACCTTTTGCTAAAAGACTATGTTTTTTAGCTGTCATAACAAAATAATGCGTTTCATCTTTGTAATAAACAATATTCTCCAAATCAATACCAGTCTCTGTGGCTAAACGTGAAAAAAATGATTGATTGAAAATACGAGCAACACCGCTAATCTCTTCTACTTGTGCTTCAGCTGGTGTATGATAATTGATAAAATTCACAGTAATTGCAATAGCTAAACGACATCGTAGTTCTTTACATGGGAAACCTGAAATAAGTTAAGTAATAGATTTTACGATTGAATTCAAAAAATTCTCAGAAAAAAATCAGTATTATCAGTGAAAATTTACCTTATTCTTGACATCATAATCCTTTATTGAAATTCGAGAAAATTATTTCTAAAATAATCCTAAGTAATTAAAAGGATAATCTTTAGTTGAAAGGGGCTTTGTATTGATTGGTTCAATTCATAGTTTGTATTTGTCACAGATTGAATCAAGTTAGAATATTAAAAAAATTAAAAGAAAAACAGGACAGTCGATTCATCCTATTATGAGACTTCTTAGAAGCGTACATCAACAACCCTACTAGAGATTGCTATATCGGAACGGTCCTCTTTAATGTTATTGTTTATATTTTTGTTGTATAATTACTAAACACTTCGACTACTATATTCTTTTATTCCCCTACTTGTAAGATTTTTTTAACCTATAAACTATTATTGTGTATTTTGCCTATTCCAAGTTTCGGTAAATTTATTACGGACTTACTACACAGTCCTCTTCTATTTATGGCATAGTTATACTACTGTTCGAATTCCTTAATAATGCTGAAGTGTAGTCAGGATTTTACTCTATATTGCATGAGTGATTTATAAATTTGATCTGCATAATTAAAGGTTAAGTGCTTATTGTGTTGTCTTCTATTGTGGATATCGTGCAAGCGAGTGTGGAAAACCGTGTTTTTAACCAATGGTCAGTTAGTGTTCTTCTCGGCTGTTCTCTCACTATTATCGTGTCACTGGTAATACATATTGTTTTGCAAACTCGTAATTATTTCTTACTACTATTTGTAGTGCTCTACACTACACTGATAACTTCTGTCAGTTTGCTGATTTAACGAGAGTTCACATTGAGCTAATCATTCAGTTACTCACAATAATTAATAATAATAATAATAATAATAATAAGGTAATTATGTGAATAAGAAATGTTTTAATAACTTCATTTCATAAAATGATAAAAAATGATACAGTAAGTTCATTCGCATACTAATCTATGAAATTCGACAGATGAATTTCAATCGTACATTAAAGTCTAGACAATTTAATAATGGACAGTTTTGAAATACTTTTTTATGATAAAAAGACACAAAGAGAAATTCCAAGGATGAAATGGTGAATGTAAAACTGAACAAAAAAACAGTTTCTTGATGAAATTAATAATTAATGCCATTTTAAACGGGAATTAATTACATAACTTTAATTCTATTTAACAAAATATTATTCAGAGCGGGAATGGAATAAATATACACGTATAGTGGCGAAAACGAAATTTTACACTGATTGATCACTGAGCAGTCGCCAGTGTCATGTTTGTATAAGCCCTAGAGATGATTTAAATCTATCGGTTAAATTAAAATTTGCCCACTAGTCTAAGTGACTCGACACCGCGTTTACAATATCTTGATGTAAAGTGATCGGAAGTAAAGCTCTAGTTATAAGTTTCGTGCTAGCTGACACTTGTCAGCATGAGATTCGTTACGCTCAGTCTTATAAGACGTCATCTGCCGCCCAACTATTTCAGCAGTGACAACTACTTCTAACCATCTAAGTGAAAGCGAAATTTTATAAATATATATATATATATATATATATATATATAGGCGGACATCCGCCTTCCGTTCTCTCAATTTCGTAAACAACAGTAATGTCGCGAGAAGGCAGCGTGTAGGACTTCCTTGGCAGTGGCTGTATACGCGTGGCCATGCCAGGGCATTTGGGGGCGATATAGAACGAGCACACCGTATAACCAGATAAATCTTTGGTTGTTCATGCTAAGCAATTTAGTGTCGCTTTAGTGTAAAGGCGAAACACGAGCGTCATTTAAATTTATATATTGGAAGAACCCTAGTTAAACAGTTTAAAATCACTGAGATCTCCCTCCATCAGTCGCTTTTTTATAATCCTATGAAAGGGGATAAATGAATTTATTAACACATGCAAGTGAATTTCTTAGCAATACAATATGATTAAAATCTATAACTTAGTAACTTTAGTAGTCAGCCTTCGGACATTGGATAGTGGCGCAATTAAACTGTGAGCAACCAACAAAAGCATTGTAAAAATCACCAAACTATTTTCTTTCATAAATTTGCAGTTAAACAAAAACAATAATAACACCAATAACTTGCCTAGACAACTGCGTTTACCATCTGCAGCGATTAAAACATCAAAATGAAAATTTCTCAATACGAATAATTCTGGTTTTAGTTTAGCTCGCCAACCAAATCGTTTTACATTTTCCTGCCAATATTCTTTGTTTTCTTTATCGCCATTTGCATAATACTCTGATACACGTGTATCTTTATGTCGTAACGGGGAGTGATGACGATGATTGCCACTAGATTTATTGACAAAATTATCCACTGTATTAATGTTGTCAGTTATATGGTCGATATTTACACATTTTTTTTCACCATTTTGACTGGAAATACTAAATGATTTTGTACGTGGTGAACAAGGTACATTCAATTTTGTGTCGTGATAGAAGATCGGTAAATCTACAATAGGGTAAATGGATATTGAACACAAAGAAAGTAGATAAATAAAAAGAAGTAGAAATTTAATAAATCCATAAAATCGTAGCAAAAAATGGAATAAAAAACTTCAATAAAATGGGTCAAAGCATATAAAGATACTAGTGAACTAGCTTCCTTTCACAATTGTTACGTTGGGGTATGGTTATTGTGATCACTTTAAACAAATATATTCAACACACTTTATTCTATCACTTAGCACATAATATTTTACACCACAAAACATCAGACAGTAGTGATTATAGATAGGATCTCCAGCTTACAACACGCAACGGATCTTTTAAATGAAGTTTGCAGTGCGTTCACTAGATTGAACATATTTTAGATTTGTACATTTAAGATTGGAAAATTATCGACTGATTTTAGACAGAATTGATGGACGGGAAAGCCTGTTCTGTGGGAGTAGTTTAAGCGTTAAAATTAGGCACACAACAGATTAGTTTCAAATCAATGGTAGCTTCTCTGGCTGTGTTGCTGAATGGTTTCAAGTGTTGGATGAAGACCAACATTCAAAAATTTATATAAAACTTTAGTTCAGAGAGGATATTTATTGATTATTACTAACTGCTGACACAATAATGTAGTATTTTTTTCCTACGAAAATCAGATGTGAACGTATAAGTGGTACCTCGATAACTAATTTAATAACTACTATGTTAAGGAGAAATACTGTATTAGGCTTTCCTATCATCAATGTTGTGTGTACTTGAATGATGTGCACATAAATTAATCCTAAAAATTTATTTCGAGAAAAATAAACCCCATTCCACCAAACGTGCACCAGTCAACCATAGACAAACTGGGATTTGATATAAGTTTATATCATAATTCACGTTAGGACAATGAAAATGAATTGACATCGTGAAGATAAATTGAGATAATAATGTTAGGGAGACTAATTTATCTAGTTTTTGTTAATAAACAGAAAAAATATAATCGCGATGATAACTTTTTAAGTCATAATACTGAACGATTTTAGAAGTCTTTTTTGATTGGTTATCATCACTTCCAGTTGACCATAAATATATAGCCGTACTATCGAATAAATATGAAATCCAACTCAAAATGAGTGAATTAAGTCAGGGAATGAAAAGTATGGAAAAATAAATTATATTTCTAACGTTTAAATATAACAAAAATATATTTATTTTAAACTATTTTTTTCTTACAACCAGCATTTTTCAACCTATTACCTATACTAAATAGAGAATATATTGGGGTGGAGAGAGACAAGGCATGTATAAGACATGTCCAAATCATAGCCATTAAAAGTCAAAAACTTGAATCAACCGACAAATCACACCTGCCTTAAGCCTGACAACTTCGTTATTTATTCATTGGTCTTACCACACTGTCAATACAGCTCTTAAAGTAGTGTTGATCAAGCAGTAGCGATCTATACATCTTTTAATTTCGAAACAAAAATTTCATTCAGTACACAGGTACCTTAAATGCACATATTGGCCAGAACATTATACATAACGATATCTTGATAGCAAGTGAAATAAAAACCGAGTGACTAATCGCTTCAAAATTCAACGAACTATGAAAACCAGAGAATGGTACATCGCTAAGAAAATCAACTTATCTTTTGTTTAAAAAGTGTAAAAACCTAATAATCCCACATATCAGCACTATTGGTTCCTTTCTCTCTCTTTCGGACTGTATATTAATTCAAGTTACAATTATTTTTACCAATAGTAAAAACAATCATTTAAGTTGCAGTTAAATAGGAAAAGTAAGTTTATTAGAATAAATCACTAGCTAATTGACATTGTAAATAAGACCAATTAGAACGTAAAACAATTGTAAGAAAAACACCTATATGTGAATACTCTTAATGTGTTGTGTGTGTGTGTGAATGTGGATACATGAAATACGTTTTGATTGACCATAACCTTTCAATTCGCATTACTAATACTGATATAATTTTCATTGAATAAATAAATAGATATTACATATGCAAATGTTATAGTTGATAAAAAAGCGTTGGAAGCACTTTAAGATTTAAGTTGGTAAACTGATTGTTTATTCAGTGAAAAAATTGGGGGAATTGAATTTATCAAACAACTAACAGTAAACTACATTTACACTTTAATATGTGTTGTTACCCAGTTGATTAATTATTGAGAATTATTACCCGAGTATAAATTTATGTAAATTTATATAAATTTATGTCCTTATTACAAAACATCTATTTGCTGATCGAATTTGAAACAAAACTGACGAGAAGAAATTATGAAATTACCAACCTTTGAGTTTGATGCAAAGGTACAAACTCAGTGTAGGTGCGAAACTCGAAATTTCTACACTCGATATTATTTGTGTGTAGGAATGTGATGAAAAACACCTTTAGCAAGTTAAAAGATCAAACAATTATGCAATTGCTTTGTCGTAGCTGAAAAATCTTCTCTATCCCTTAGGTCAACAAACTGCATTAAAAGTGACCATAACCGTAATATTCTTATTAATGCTACTATTATTATTATACAGATATTCCAAGTTGAATGGTTTCCTTAAGACAGAGTAATTCTTTATTTATTAACATCTTTAAGTAAGCTGGATTACGAATACTTGACGTTTAATGAGAATAACAAATTAAAATAAATAAAGCATGTTTCCATTAGGAAAACGGATAGTAGTTATTTGGAATAACAAACTACCCCTGGTAATAATAATAATAATAATAATAATAATAATAATAATAATAAAGACGGACTATTAGTATCAGGAGGATTGTGAAGAATATTGAATTTTATCATTTATACCATAAACTGCTCTTAATTACCCAAACAATAAAAACCAGGAAGCATTGGATGGCTGTTTTGTCTCAAATCAGTGCTCATCCACAAACCCATCGAATCTTCAGGTCTTGCGACGAGCTATTTTGGATATCATTGATGAGTTATTGTCCAATAACTGAGACACCAGAAGATCCTAGGTTCAATCTTTGATGGTATCTCAGACTTTCATAACTATTTATTTTATTTATTTATTTTAACACATAGATATTGGTACAAGGAGGCACCAAATACATATGCGCCACACAAATCTCAATTGATATGTGTGAGGGCTGTGATACTGCCCGGATGCCCAAACCGAAACAGGTGGTTTTCTTACGGGGCCACACACTGAGCCTTCGACCTGAAGATCTGACCCACAAGGCAGTGGAGCATCGTGAGGAGATACAGTCCCATGGAAGCCGGTGACCAACGATTGGTTCATACGCCATTTGTTCCTTCAGGATACTGGAGCCAGCCCATGTACACCATTGGTTTGTGATTCGGTTAAAGCGCCGGACATTCACTTTTCGTCCTCTCATTTTCGTAAACAACACCCCCGCCACGAGAAGGCAGTGAGTAGAACCCAGACGTTTATAACTAAGAAGTTCCATACTAAGACAAAGTAACTGCCAGTGCTAAAAACTGTAAATTTCAGCAATTTCCAAAAACCTATTACACTTATAATACTCAGGAGCTCAATACTGAATTGTTGACAAATGGATTTCCGAAATTCAGGATAAAAGTTTGGGTCGCTGGAATTAAACCACTTGTGAATTGATATGTATATTGCCGATGGATGATCGGAGATCGTCGATTGATTGTAAAAGCTATGTGGGTTTCGAGGAATTAACTACTTGACTCTAAAATGTGGAGTTCTAAAAGTAACTCGGATATTTCATGAGCGTTAAAGCTTTAGGCACGATACCGCGTAAGGTTGTGAGTGCAAAATTTATTTGTGTGAATATATCATATAAAGCGTTTTCTGAGATCTATATCACTAAGTATTAACTGTATTAAAAAAGATCTTCGCAATTGCAGAGTGACGGGTTTTAATTTAGAAGAATCATCTTTTTCATAATAGTTTTATTTCATCAAACTAAAAACGATAAATTTCACATAAAAAATGTCAATAATATGGAAGTTTACTTCTGGTGGTATGCAACAAACGATATGACAGGGCATATGCGAATTTGTCAAGGGAAAAATAATTGTATTAAACTATCAGTGAAATCAATAAACGATCAGCAAAAACACATTCTAGTTGTTGATTATGGATGATATAAACAATAAATCATGACTAACTGACCGTACTGGATAAAAATTTGAAAGTTGGGAAGATTGGAGATTGTGTTGTATACAAAAGCCATTTTTTAGCATTAAAGTAACGTGTATTACTAACTAACCTATTCATCAAGATCAATTCGACAACATTTAACGTAAACGAACACACGGTTAATCAACAATCAATCAACTGGAATAGCGTTGTAATCTGTATGAATTAGGTACAAAATAAGGACTATGTGATATTCTTAAAGTATATATAATACACAACACGATGACAATCGCATGCAAATAAGAAAAAAGGAAAACAGGCATCAATTGAGTAGTATTGCTACACCACAAGAATTGTTGTTAATGATAAACTACACAGGTTGTAATATTAATTTAGATCAACTCCAATAATTGAAAAGCTATAGAAGATATCTTTCGAACACAACTCTGTATATTCAAGGTTGTACAATTATTGTACTTCACATTGAAATAACAATAATTTTAGTTCGACTTTGATTTTGATGTTTTTCATTTCATGAATATTATGTAGTAATCAAGTTTTAGAGGAATGCCAATTTTATCAATGCAGTTATGATACAATTAGTGAAAAATATAAGCTTTATACTGGATAAACAATATGAAACACATGATTAATATCTAACATGATTATGTGATGGTATAGTGTTTATTGGTTTGTGTAAAAGTTGAATAAAACAAAATTCACAGCCAAAATTAATCTAATGTAAAAAATAGTTTTTCAGTTTGTTATTTTGACGTAGGAATATGCTTTGAAATATAAATGATTTCATTGAAAATAAGAATGACAATAGTATATGTGCATGGTATATGAACTACATTATCTTTCTGAAATCTAAACAATTACATCTGTTTAAATGACGGCAGGTAGACCATATTATTTTTAGTTAGAGTTGTCAACTGAGGGAAGAAAGAGTGGACAGCCTTTGAGAGTGACTGTCTGACTAACACATGCGTGGATTTGTATTAATTATTTATATGTAATATTGGATCCCCACCCAGTGATCTGGACGTTAAGCATTCGCGCGCAAGTTCGTAGACGTGCACTGCTGAGGAATCCGAAACAGCCGTTCAGTGCTTTCAGGTTTGTAGTGGTTGTCTAACTTTGATCGATTTGTGATTTCAATGAAATTCAACAATCTCTACAACCCTATACTGATAAATATGCTGAGATAATGTTCCAAATCAGAAAGCTGGACGATAATACAGTAAGTAAAATAAAATACAATAGACTATTTACAACAAGTATGATGTCGTACTTACCAGCACTGTTTTAAGTTTTACGTACAAATAATTCTTTTCAATCAATTTGAGTCACTCATAATAACTGTATTCGTAATGACTATAAATTTCTACTAACTGGGATATCACAAATACACATGATTATTTTTATTATTTATTGAATGTTATGAATAGGAATGAAACAATTCAAATCTAATTATAACGTTATGTTTGTGTTCATAACAGGTTTCGTTATACACTGGATATCATTCTGAAAAAACCTAATGAGGCTGGTGAGATCCATATATAATTCAATGGTGAATAAACGCATACATACCATTGGATAGGTTAAGCTTTCGCGCACGAGATTGAAGGTCCTGGGCCCGAATCCCGCATGAGAGATCGTGGATGCGCACTTCTGAGGAGTCCCACAATGGGACGAAACAGCCGTCCAGTGCTTCCAGGTTTCCAACGGTGGTTTAACATTAATCGGTTCATGATCTCAATCAGAAACTTAATAATCTCCACAACCCCTATACTGAGAAAAATTATTTCCAACGCGTCATATACACTTATTACAAATCTTATTTGTTACACGTATCTCTTAGTCTTACGAAATTTATTCTTGTTTTAATCTTAATCTTACTGACTAGTAAGAGAGATGTATATCTCTTTGTCTTAGTGACTCATATAATTTCAGCTTACAATCCGTTATTTGCTGTGTGACTGATTGTCCTAACAAATGAACTAACACAACGATAAGGTTTATAAATACTCATTTGGGCGAAATGTCAAAAAAAACACGGTCAAATTGTAGAGTTAGCTACAAACTGGCAGTTTTTATTAGCCTGTATTACTTCCTTTAAGTCACTGTTTCCGTAATCAAGAAATTGCTCAACAGGGTTAGTCGGTCTCTTATTTTAATCCAATTGGTATACTGGGTAATTTTAATTACTTTGGAAAAATTTGTGGGCTGTTGTTCACAGTTTTCTTATATTTAATAAGTCATTTTTTGATTCATTTAATAGATGAGTGCCATATATCCGGGTATAATTTCTATAGGGGATTCAATTTCAAGTTCTATCTTGCTCACGTTTACTATCTAACATGTTTGAGCTGTGTGACACTAGCATGTTTACAACAGATCGTTCAAGTATACCCGAGACGATTAGATAGAAATCTTCTGAAAAATTAGATTCAAATTAGAAGTAGTCACCGACTGAATGAACTAAAGCTAATTCAAACCTCTTAATTAAACTCACTTAATGAACATCAAAAACGTTGCGTATAATCTAAGCTAGTTTCATTTCCAGGATTCATGGAACCATGGTTTCGATCAAGCTCAAGGCAATAGTGATTTATTTCTGCTTTTAATACAGATTTTGACTCTTTGATAAATTATATTCTATACCCTAAAAATTCATATCTTTGGAAAGTATAAATTTATTGTTATCATGGAATTTTCAACTATTAATAGTCATTTTAATCACAAACGATTTTAAGTTTCAAATACTGTGAACATCTTTAAAATATAATTCAGATAGGATATCGTTACTGATATTTACCACACTTATCGAATTATGATTTCTCAAATGGAGATTTGAAACAAAAATACTTCAACTACTAGGCAACCGATTTGTCAATCAAACAATTTTAGTTTGAATAAGTAAAAATAAGATATTTTTAATATCCCAACGAGTAGAAAAATTAAATTTTCTGATGTTTCTTCGGAAAATAAATAACCAAATTAAATTAACCCGTTTAAATAGTACAAAGGAACAAAGCAAGAATACTGGGTGCGACCACTCAAAAACAGGTCTTACCATGTCAATGTCATGTCATTCCGGTCAACGTGATTTATATGAGACATGTTTGTATACTTGTGTGTATAGTAAGGCATGAAATAAATGTGACATTTGTGGTGAGAAAGGATTTGTATGTACAATAACATTGTGAAATGTGAAAAGAATCAGACATGGTAGCTGCGATGGGTGGTCGAAGTTGGATGGATAGTGAGGCCTTATTTTCTATTGATGGCAGTAGGAATAAGCATTGTATGGAAAGCTTCTTTCTTTGTAGTTGGAAAAGCCTTTTTGTATTATTTTAATGTTTTTTATATCAATTCGATGGTTGTTGAAAATGACAAACTCCTATTGCAGATTTAATTTGGAGTCTTTGCAGTTTTACGGGATTATAAATCATATAAATCACCTTGACCGGAATGACATGACATTGACATGGTAAGACCTGTTTTTGATTGGTCGCACCCAATATTCTTGCTTTGTTCCTTTGTACTATTTAAACGGGTTAATTTAATTTGGTCATTTATTCTCTGAAGAAATGGATTAAACTGAGTCACGAAACATCAGAAAATTTAATTTTTCTACTCGTTGGGATATTAAAAATATATTATTTTTTATTTATAACAATCCCTCAATGCTCAATTTATGTGAAATTATCAAGTCAAAACTTGGTAATCATACCTACAGACTCATTAATTGTAATTTGAGTTTTCATATTGATCATGAAGAGTATGGTATATTCCTAAGGTCATATAAAGATTTTAATTTAATTTAACATGTAGCTAATCATTAGGCTTAAAAGTGAAGGAAAAGTGTTGCATAGGGGACAAATAATTCGACAAATTTGATTGTTTACACCATTAAATTTATTTAACAAAAGAAAAATCTGACGAGAAACCGCGTCCTGCATTCCTTGCTAGCTACATTCTATCTATTCTAAATCAATTTGTTTGCTGTATGGATGGACAATGGGATTGATAATTGAATTGTTGGACTTGGCGTACATCAGAGCAGCTCTTAGATAAGGTATGATTCATAGGCGAATTGAACATTTCATACTGAGGTTGAACTGAAACAATATTCTAGAAAAAATATCTTAGTAATTGTGTTCAATGCTTTGTCCTCTAACACTTGTGTAGTCTATCCCATCTATATGTCCAAATCACTACATCAGTTATGTATGGTTTAGCAGACACAGATAGTTCACTCTCTCCCCATATATAATATATTTGATGAGAAAAAAAGGAGAAGAACAAAGAAATAAACATGTAGGAGTGTAGTATACTACCCAACCATTGAAAAATCTTTCGACACTGTATGTATGACTCATACAAATTACAATGGTTGAACTTCAATGATGTTAAACCACCACTTCCACTTGTCTGAATTAAATTGCCATAGCTAAAATAAATTTGCACATGTGACTAAATAGCCTAGATTCACCACAATGTCTCTGCCATGACAACTGAATTAAATTCTCATTTGTTTTGTCACAACAATGATACAAATTTATAAAATCATATGTATGCCATATTTTCCTAAAATGTCAGTTTTGTAAAACCTTCCATTAATCATAATTTGATATAAACAAAACATTTTTAACCGCACAAATAATAGATTAATCAATCATGAAATAGTAATTTCAAACGTGTATGAAACAAATAGTGAATATATGAATCGAACTTTTTACAGTGTGTTGTTAGACTAGTTTTATCAATCATGAGCACAATAATGATGTCACAAGAGGAGAAAACTAATAAGATGAGCGATGTCTCAATTGATCGAAGTGAGAGTGACCTAAAAAATTGATTTATTAATACTAAATTTTCGGTTAGCACTTGGTAAATAAGCGTACTATTTTATTCGAGGAAAGTCTGTTCTTCTAACTAGTGGTCTTATTTTTTGAAATCAGTTCATTGTGGAGTTTATGCCAACAGTTATATTCGGTGAGTAGATATCACTTGGGCAATTGGCATCACGGTATATCATCTATTGACTAACATTAAATTTATTCATCTAACAGTCCGAGCACCGGTTTATAAAATCTTTCTCAAGACAAAAATAAACAATCCAAAAATAGTAAGTATACGGTTAAGTAGATTGTTGAGTTCAATGGAGGCCATGAACCGATCAATGTTAGACCACCAGTGAAAACCTGGAAACACTGGACGGCCGTTTCATTTGATGAAACTCCATGATCTCCACAAACATATACTTACAATTATCATGTAATCACTCACTGGTGACTAACTTTGAGAGGTAAATCTCGTAGTAATAATGAAGAAGGCAAATCTTAGAGTAGAAGAAGTAGTTGAAGGATTAGTATTGAAAGAAAAGATTAAACATGGAAGATATGATTCGTTAAGAAAATATGGACTAGTGGAATGGTGTATTAACTGAGTAATCATTGGGGGACACGAAGGACCATTCAGCTGTTTCGCCATCCTAGTTAGGAGATACTCACAGGTAGCAGCATACTGACTAGTTCACAAGGGATCAAGTCTACAGATATTCAGAACTTTTGAAGATGGTACTATTGGGCCTGAATTCAAGGGTTCAAATTTTTGTGTACAGTCAATTTATAATATAACACGTGCTTCATGCGAAACTAAGAGGTCTGAATCGTGGGTAAATGTATTAATGACAATGAAAACGCCTAAAACCAGACTAAACATTTGTTTAGTGCTCTATGATTTCCAATGGTTCTACGGTTGATTTTAGCTTGTAACGAAATCTACACACCTTCAAATCGAAATCTCTTTCACAAAACAATCAAACAAATAGTGGAAACCATAACATTTAGATATCTTGTAAATAACTGACCTATTCATAATGATTTCACTTGCTGTTCGCCAAGATGAAATTGAAACTCAAGAGGCACTGGACAACGGGGAGGACAATATCACAAAAATTTAATACGGCTCTTCTTCGGGATACTGACAAACTCAATAAATTCAAGATAACCCTCAGCAATAAGTTCCAAGCCTTTCATGATCTACTCAATGGAGAAGGAACTACTATGGAGAGCGACTGGAAAGAGATAAAAGAGGCAATCACTTCGACATGTCATGAGGTTCTGGGCCAAAAGAAGCACCACCACAAGGATTGGATCTCTGTTGATACACTGGATAAGATTCAAAAAAGGGGGAACAAGAAGACAGCAATCAATACCAGCCGTACAAGAGCAGAAAAAGCCAAGGCACGAGCTGAATACACAGAAGTAAACAAGCAAGTGAAGAGGAGCATCAGAACTGACAAACGTAAATATGTGGAAGATTTAGCAATGACGGCGGAAAAGGCTGCAAGAGAAGGAAACATGAGACAACTGTATGAAACAACAAAGAAACTCTCTGGAAATCACCGTAAACCAGAACGGCCAGTGAAAAGCAAGGAAGGCAAGATAATCACCAACATTGAAGAACAACGAAACAGATGGGTAGAACACTTCAAAGAACTCTTGAATCGACCAGCCCCACTGAACCCACCCAACATCGAAGCAGCACTCACGGACCTCCCAATTGATGTTGGCGCACCAACAATTGAAGAGATCAGCATGGCTATCAGACAAATCAAGAGTGGCAAAGCAGCAGGACTAGACAGCATTCCAGCAGAGGCACTGAAAGCAGACGTAGCGGCAACTGCAAGGATACTCCAAACTCTCTTCAGAAAGATCTGGGATGAGGAACAGGTACCAAAAGACTGGAAAGAAGGACTTCTAGTCAAAATACCAAAGAAAGGCGATCTCAGCAACTGTGACAACTACAAGGGAATCACTCTTCTTTCAATACCAGGAAAAGTCTTTAACAGGGTATTGTTAAACAGGATGAAGGACTCCGTAGAAACCCAACTTCGAGACCAACAGGCAGGATTCCGTAAGGATAGATCGTGCACAGACCAAATCGCAACTCTACGGATCATTGTGGAACAATCAATTGAATGGAATTCATCACTCTATATCAACTTCATCGACTACGAAAAAGCATTTGATAGCGTGGACAGAACAACCCTATGGAAGCTTCTTCGACACTACGGCGTGCCTCAGAAGATAGTCAATATCATACAGAATTTCTATGATGGATTAAACTGCAAAATCGTGCATGGAGGACAGTTGACAAAGTCGTTCGAAGTAAAGACCGGTGTCAGGCAAGGTTGCTTACTCTCACCCTTTCTCTTTCTCCTGGTGATCGACTGGATCATGAAGACATCAACATCTGAAGGGAAGCACGGGATACAGTGGATAGCTAGGATGCAATTGGATGATCTACACTTTGCAGATGATCTGGTTCTTCTATCGCATACACAACAACAAATGCAGGAGAAGACAACCAGTGTAGCTGCAGCCTCAGCAGCAATAGGTCTCAATATACACAAAGGGAAAAGCAAGATTCTTCGATACAACACAACATGTACCAATCCAATCACAATTGACGGAGAAGCTTTGGAAGATGTAAAAACCTTTACATATTTGGGCAGTATCATCGATGAACACGGTGGATCTGATGCAGATGTGAAGGCACGGATTGGCAAAGCAAGAGCAGCATATCTACAACTGAAGAATATCTGGAACTCAAAACAATTAGCAACCAACACCAAAGTCAGAATTTTCAATACAAATGTCAAGACAGTTCTACTGTATGGCGCGGAAACCTGGAAAACTACGAAATCCATCGTCCAAAAGATACAGGTGTTTATTAACAGTTGTCTACGCAAAATACTTCAGATCCGCTGGCCGGACACTATAAGCAACAACCTACTGTGGGAGAGAACAAATCAGATCCCAGTGGAGGAAGAAATCAGGAAGAAGCGCTGGAAGTGGATAGGACACACATTGAGGAAAACACCCAACTGCGTCACAAGACAAGCCCTCATATGGAATCCTCAAGGTCGAAGGAGGAGAGGAAGACCAAAGAATACATTACGCCGGGAAATGGAGATAGATATGAGAAAAATGAACAAGAATTGGATGGAACTAGAAAAGAAGGCGAAGGACAGAGTGGGTTGGAGAATGCTGGTCGGCGGCCTATGCTCCATTGGGAGTAACAGGCGTAAGTAAGTAAGTAAGTCATACTGATTTACAACCCTTATCCTTACGAAACATCCAATTAAGTTTTCTTCAGAAAAACCTAGAAATATGACTGAAATCAATGTACTCATTTATAAATCATGGTAAGTTAAGAATATTTCGATCTACAATGGTACAAGATTTCCTTTAAAAGAAGGAGTCACAAAATAAGCCATAGTTTCATGAAGTCACTGACTGCTAGACTGCGTTGCGCTGATGGGTGCAGACTATCGGGTTGGGGTTCATGAGAATATTGCAAATAATAAATGAGGACATGCCTCAAAATTGATCGTAACGGTAGTAATGAAAATCCATTTACTCGTTCTCTTCTCTGATTTTTTTCTTCTAGAATGATATTGTGTATGCTTTATCTTTTCCACTATTACTGTTGAAACTATTACTAACTCATCTCCTTGTGTTGACGCGATGTGGCAACTTGAAACAGAACACATATGTGCCAGGTTTTACATTGCTCGATATAATAAACTGCAGTGTCTTCAGAACTTATTAGTCACAGAAACAATTCGTAAATTAGCAAAATGAGACACAGTAGTTTAAATATTCTACTTTATTATTTTTTACATTTTAGATTAATTAGAGAAAAAGAAAATATAAGTTGTACTACTGATAGACTGAATATCTTCCTTCAAAAATGTAAATAATCTTCTACTTAAAAATTTGAATCATTTACTCAGGTTCAGATTTGTGTATTTGGTCTTGGTGTGACAACACCTTAAGTGTGAGAGGCTAATGATACGAAAAGACTGTTTAAACTGAAGTAGGTGCGATATTCGAACTTGCGACTGAATAGCTAAAATCCAGATCCCTTAAGCACTGAGTCACTCCTCCAGATTATACATACCAGTAAATATGAGGAAAAGTTAATGTGGAGGGAAACAACTTAAAGAATTCGTGAGAAGACACAACTATTCAATAAAAAGTTAATATATTCAGCATGACCGACGACAACAAATAATCAGTTAAATAAAAGAATTTTAATTTAGGATTTGGAGTGACTCAAATAAAACTAGTGCACAGTTTTAAAAGATAAATCAATGAGAGAATATTATTCGTTGAATATAGAGAAAATGAAGAAAACATCTAAATCAACTGGTAAGAAAAGAAAACGAATGTGATGGTTAAACAACGAGAAACTCAATCTCAATTATATACACATGATAATATATAGCTATTCAAACATTCTAACTGCTATAAATGATTAAATTTGATATATCATTCAGTTAAATATGATGTAAATCAATATACCAATGGGAGAGAGAGAGTGAGAGTGAGACATACAGAGAGGAGGGAGTTTGAAGGAAAGTTTTAGTAGAAAATATATAACTTACCTTTACTTGAACTTGGTTCAATTAAAGATGTATAAGTAACGCCAGGAAATACTTGCACACCAAATAATAAAGCAACTTTTAGCAAGATACATTGAAGTGTTCGTATACCTTAAAGAGGGGGATAAAACAGAAAAAACATTCTCAAGAAAAAGACGAATATGATAATTTTACAATCTCATATTTGAGACACATTACCAGGAGATTTCAAATGATAATCCTTTTTAAACTAATAAACATTCAAAAGAATCATATTGACAATTAGTAACCCGTTGTAACTAAAATGTTTATTTTACTTTAACGGTGAACAGAAAATGTACACCAACACTGTTATGTCCTTAGTTTATACAGTTATCACGGAATACGATTGCAAATTTAGATACGACCCAACTAACGACGCATACACCAATACGAGCAGCCTCGAGTTCAAATAGGTCCTTTTTCCGCCTAACTCTGCCTGTTAAGTCCAGAACACCAATGTCAGCCTCCGAGATACGAATCGTACATTTCAAACATACTTAGTTTATATACAAGAAAAATCAGAAAACATCAAACATAAGGTAGAAAATAACATCTGTACAAGATCAAGGCAAAAGTGGCTGTGATTATGAGAAACTGGGACAAATAAATTGAGAATAACTTGAGAATAGTGAACGATATAACAGTATCTAACATGTCAATTAAGAGCTTATAATAAGAGAAGTATAAATATATATGGTTAAGTTTCTTAACAGTTATACAATAAGAATACATGTATGATATTAGTTCATAAATAGTTCCCGATAGTTAACATTCATTATTCTCATAGGGATATAACAGAAAATATTAATGACCCATAATTTGATTTGGTATTTTCATTTAAACATTAGTATTTTCATAGCAAACCAATGTTTATTAGTAATTATAACCGGCTATACACACACAAACATATATTCCCAATCAGTTATCTTCATTTCATAACACTCGATTTGAGATTCAGTCTCTGCGCCCGTTAGTTTCACGTACATCAAAAAATGTAGTTCTAAGGTGAATACAAGAAACCTATGAGATATATAGTTGGATTATTTTGTCATGATATTTCATCTGCGTATTGAATCTAACGTCAAATCTTTGTGTAATTATTTATGGTATCTAGATTTGTGTCTGCAATTGTGTGAAAGTGTCAAGGTTATTTCAGTAATTGGATCAATATATATACCAGAATACACCATATCGTATAGATAGAGAAAATGACTTACCAAAATGTCAAATGAAAATATTTGACATTTGATGAGCCTATACGTTAATTATGAAATTGTATGTCGTGTATTCACACAATACGTAAATCTATACATTTAACAGCTCAAAAGAAACCAATTGATAGCTAAATACAACACAATGCCAAAGAATGGTGAATCTAGTGCGAAACAGCCCACACACCTTCCTATAAGTGTCACTCCATCAACGACTGAAGAAATCAGGATGACCATCACACAAATCGAGAGGGATAGCAGCACGACCTGACAGTATATCAGTCAAGGCACTAGAGTCAGATATAGAAGCAACTGCAAACATGCCCCACGTTCAATTAAGGAAGATTTGGGAGGAAGAACAAGTGCCAACGACAAACTAGAAAGAAGTATAACTCATAAATATTCCGAAGAAAGGAAATCTGATAAAATGCGAGAACTACAGAGGCATCACTCTACTGACGGTACCAGGAAAAGTTTTCAACAGTGTTGCTGAACCGGATGAAAGATTCAGTAGACATCAAACTTCGAGAACAACAGACCGGATTCCGTAAGGATCGGTCGTGCACGGACCAAATCATTGTCAAACAATCAATTGAATGTAGTTCGTCACTACACATCAATTTCTTTAATTGTGAGAAAGCATTCGATAGGGTGGACAGGAGGACTTTATGGAAACTTATTCGACACTATCAGTGATTAATTGAGAAGATCGTTAACATCATACACAATTCATACGACGGACTACACTGCAAAGTCGTGCATTGAAGACAACTCATAGACTCATTCCAAGTGAGGATTGGAGTCAGACAAGACTGCCTACTCTCATCTTTTCTTTTCCTTTTGATGGTTGACTGGATTATGAAGAACACCATCTGAGGGGAAGCACAGAATACGATGGACAGCTTGGACGCAACTAGACCATTCGGACTTTGCAAACACATCAACAAATGCAGATCAAGACAAACAATGTAGCAGCAGTTTCTGAATCAGTAGGTCTCAACATGCACAAGGGAAAAAGCAAAATCTTCAAATGCAACACGGAGAACACCAACCCAACCACACTTGATGGATAAACTCTGGAAGAGTTGGATTCTTTCACGTACCTGGACAACATCATCGATGAACAAGGAGGATCTGATACAGATGTAAAAGCAAGGATTGACAAAGTAAGGACAGCATTCCTATAGTTGAAAAACATATACTATACGAAGTTGAAACTTCGAGAATTATCATGACCATCTCCAAAAATATACAGGTATTTTTATACACGATACTGCACATTCCTTGTTTAGAAACCATGAGCGATAATCTACCCTGGCAGAAAACCAATAGACGCTGGAGGTGGATAGGACAAACTTTACGTAAACCATTGAACTAAATTACAAGAGAAACTCTAACTTGCAGTTCTCAACTCAAGAAGAAAAAAAGACAACAGAACATATGCGACCAGGAATTGAAGGTAGAATACTAGAAAAGAGAGCCCAGGCTAGAGTTGATTGAAGATCTATGATCGGTGGCCGAAACTTTATGAGAGGTGACAGGCTTAAGTAAGTAAGTATGTTCATGCAATAAAAGGCATTTAAAATAATACAGTACAAACAAGGAAATCTTCGCTAAATAATCAATCATGAAAAAACAACGGACAAAATGAAATGTGGAATTTGATAAGTTCAATAATGTTCTAGTCACAAATCAAGAAACTGGTCTTTACTAAAATAAAACTCAATCAGAAGGAATTCACAGGTAAGAATTGTTTTTAGCTAAGGATAAAAAACCCATCGAACATTCCTTAAACTGTAGTGATGAAGTAAATTAAAATCAATATAGAACGAGTACAACATCTACATAATAAGATACAAAGACTTACAATGAAAAACTTTATTTTAAGTAATAGAAATATTTAAGATACTAATTAATACACATTAATATATTTCTTACACTTGGTAAATTTAAAATATACGCAAGTATAAATTCTAATCAAATTATTTTAAAATGTTATGATTAAACCACTACACCAACAATGGTAAAAAAAGAAAAGGACAAATCTAGTACATGTACATTCTATACTGCGTTTAAAATTCGACAAATGAGCCTATCTGATATTCAATGAAAACTTGAACTGTATATTACAGTTGAATGTGATTCTCACCTAATGATATGATATTTATCAACAGTTAATTGTAATTTTACTAGTCTAAAATAGATATAATTGAATATATAATTAAATCTGAAGTGTATATAATATGATTGTGTTGGGGTATTCAGAAAATACCCCAGAAATTATCTAGTGCTATTCCTGAATGAGAAATAGCGTCATTGCCCCATTGGTCAACATTCTTCCGTGTCATTTCCCTATTGGTCTATATTTATTTGGGTCATTTCCTGAAGGTTAAATCTTGTACAAATGTTACTTTCTATTTTGTGATACGATGTAGTCTGTTTGATTGCTATATAAACAGAGTATGTTTGAAATATAACGATTCATATCTCCGAGGCTGAGACTTGTGTTCTGAACTCAATTGGCTGGGCTAGACAGGGAAGCAGGACCAATCAAGACTCTAGGCTGCTCGCTCGTGTTTTATGCGTCACTGTTTCGATCGATAATAGGCTGCTCTCCACTAGGTGGATCACACGTTATAACAGATGGTTTAAACCGTAAAAATATTCTATTCTATTTACATAATTGATATATCTACTACATAAACCTTCGATCCGATTTCTCAATTGATTGTGATAACCTCAAATGAATCTACAAGACAACTATATTTAAGTATTCAACAATTAAGTATAGATGAAAAAGTTGCGTCACTTATTCCAGTATAAACATTTACCTTTTCGAGTAATATAACACTAAGATAAATGATCATTCTATAAATGTTATATTCGGATAAGAATAATGAGTGGTAATTTTTGGGATCCATTTGTGGACCAATACTATACGTATCTTTTATCGCATAATTGTTAATTAACTAAACTATCCATATTCATATTCCTCTTATCATAAGCTTTATTTTAACCTATGAACTGTTGTCATACGATTTTCCATTCTTGAATCATTCTCTGTCTATTAATCACTACCTCCCTCATTCACAACCACTTTTGGCCAAATCTTGCACAAATGTTATTTTCTATTTTATGGTACGTTGTGGTCTGCTTGTTTGGTATATAAATCGAGTATGTTTGAAATACATGATTCGTATTGCAGAGGCTGAGATTGGTGTTCTGGACTGGCTGGGCTAGGCGGAGAGCACGACCAATCAGGACTCTAGGTTGCTCGTCCGGGTTTTACGCGTCATTGATTCGATCGATAATTCACAGCTCTCTAATCGGCGGTCACAAGTTATAACAATAAACTACAGAATGAACAAAGTATTCTGATTGAATAACTCATGTAATGCATTCTAAAGAAAACTGTGACTCAAATTATTAATATTAATCTATTTCTGATTTACTTGAGACAAATTTCTTAGTGTATATTGTAACATTCTTTTATGTACATCAACCCTTACTTCTTGAATGAATTTATGCAGATATTTAATCAGAATTGTATTTTACTTATTAAATTGTAAAAAGAAAAAAAATTGAAAATTTCATAAAAATGTTATTATCAATAATTTTTGGAATAGAAAATATATTGAAAAGAAACATGTTGAATTGAACCCATACACAAACATTACTATTGTGATTGAATATGAATTCAACAAACAATTCATGATGTTATTAATTTCTTTAAAACAAGTAAATGAATAATAATAAATTGTTGACAAGAGTAATTTACTACTATTTATTGATGAATAGTTATACATTATGAACATTGTAAGTTTATTATTACATGAAGGAAAAAAATATTCATTTATATTAATTAGTGCAGTGAAAACAAATTCATAGAATGATGATTTACAGTTATTAAACATGAATAAACATATATATATATATATATATATATATATATATATATATATATATATATATATATATATATATATATATAAACACAAATAAACATAAGTGATGAGTGAAACATACAAATTACACATATATTATGTATGCATACATATCAATGTGTAATTAATTTGATAATACTCAAAACTATTATTATTATTCGAAAATTTAACACGATAATAATTTATGTTCAGTTGTCAATTTTGCGTATTTGTAGTTCAGTATAATGTAATTACGTGAACATGTATTCTGTTGTCTAACCAACCAGTATAAAGAGAGTAGATATAGGATCTTTAGAAAAGTGTATACTAAATTAAGAATCAAGCAAAATGCATTAATAATTGATCATTAAGAGGATTAAAATTGATAAGTATGGAAAGAGTATATAATTAATGAAAATTTAAAGACAATCTAAAGGCTCTTGTTATTTTGGATCAAAGAACTAGCCGCATAATTATTTATATATATAACTAAAAAGAATTCTTTGCATTCTATTACTAATTATATCTCTTAACACCTCAAGCACATTGCTAACAGTGAATTTTAATCCCAACACAAACATTTAATATTAACTATTTTTTCGGTTTTATAAAATAAATTGTTTATTCATCAGTTAGTCAATTACAATAAAGAACTACGCACATATATGCAGCAGTCTAAGTTGCCACACCTCATTAGCACAACAAGATGAACAACAAATTCATAGAAGCAGTTAATACAATGATAGTAATATATAGAAGAAAGATACCGTATAAAGAAACAATACATGAAGAAAGAATCAGAGAAAAACGTATAAAATAATTTTAATATCACGGTTTAAGGGGATACAAAGAGTGTACATACACACACCATTGTGACCGATTCTCAGCCATGTCACACAGAATCTCCAACCATTGGTTATGACAGTCAAACCAACCCTAAACAAGTAGTCTGCATCTACAAACATGGCTCAGACCAAAGGTCAGTGACTTCAAGGACTGATGCCACGTTTTGGTTTGATCACCCCTAACTCCGCCTGTAGCTCTCCTAGGGTTACTGCCGGTCCCAAGCCCGGATAAAGGAGGAGAATTGGGCATGGGGTTAGCGTCCCCATCCCGTAGAAAACTAACTCGCTAAAAGAACGCTAACCAGAAAAAATAACTCAAACCATTTAAACTCTGCCCTCGGAGTTAGAAGGTCTTCATTTAGAAGAAATATGACGCCTCAGGGTGAAAGCCGAGTTCCTTCGGAAGCCATGAGGCAGATGCCCCTTCTAACAACCAAAGCAACAATTTTTATAGGTACATGGAACGTCTGGACAATGTGGGAGACCAGGGAGATCAGTCAAATAGCAACGGAAATGAGGAGGTACAACTTGGCAGTACTGGGAATCAGCGAAACCCATTGGACACAAGCTGGACAACAAAGGTCAAATATGGGAGAGATGCTGCTATACAACACTCATTGAGTGGATACGTTACGTAATAATTACGTAATGACATTTACATTAACATCGAGTAGTTTGGAAGAAAGATGATTATTAGTATTCAAAGTAATTATTAAATCAAGAAGTTGCTATGTTGCATAATATATGAAATGAGAAGGAATGGATGGTCAATGGAATAGTAGTTACGTAAGAATCAGTCAGTCAGTCAGTAACAACGTGGAACTTCGTACGTACGTACATCAGTTCGAGTTGCCATACCACATTAGCACAGAGATTCAGTTATCGATTCAAATCCCATAGTGGTAGAGGTACTGAAAGTATAAGTAGAGATAGGGGACATTAAGGTTTGATGATGTTATTTAAGCAGTATAGTCCAGTGGAATAAATTGGGAAAGAAAATAAAGGACATGAAGAATTCAGAAGATTAGAGTTTGAGAGAACACAAAGAGCGGATGCACCTGCGCCATTGCAAACGATTTTGAGCCATGTCATTCAAGGTCTCTAACCATCGGTTGCTATCGTCTCGCGGTCCCCAACCAGGTAGTCTACACCTACCAACATGACTCAGTCCACTTGTCAGTGACTTCATGGATTTGTGCCATGTTTTGGTCTGGCCGCCCCTACCTTTCTTCCAACCTACTCCTACACCATAAAACATAGCACGTCGGGGCAGTCGGTGGTCGGGCATGCGCAACACATGTCCCAGCCATCTCAAATGATTGAGTTTCACTACTTCCTCAATTGATCTTCCATCCTTACCTAGTACCCGTTTCCTAACAACTGAGTTACTTACTCGGTGGTCCCAGGATATACGAGCAATGCTTCGAAGACATCTATGGTCAAATACTAGTAACCTACGAATATCCTCTACTCTTACCGGCCATGTTTCACTGCCATAAAGTAGGACAAAACGAACTGCTGCGCAGTAAACACGTCCTTTGGTTGATAGACGGATATCTCGCCTACGCCATAAATGACGCAAGTTGGCAAAAGCTAGTCGAGCCTTTTGTATCCGTGCTGAGATTTCGTCACACACCAAACCACAAAGGCTGATGAGACTTCCGAGATAAGTGAAGCGGTCGACACGCTCAACTACTTCACTCCCTATCACTAGTCCGGGTGTCGACGCAACCCAATCCTGAAGTAACATTTTGCATTTCGAGGGAGAGAATCGCATGCCGAATAGGCTTGCATTGTTGCTTAGAGTGGTCAACAGACTCTGCATTCTGTCAGCGTCTTCACCAAATAGAACTATGTCATCAGCATATTCTAAGTCAACAAGTGGATCTCCCGGTAGAAGTTCAACTCCTGGAAATTTAGATGAGGAAAGTGTCATCTCTAAAAGGACGTCAACGACAAAGTTAAACAAGAATGGAGAGAACGTAAGAATCAAGAGATGAATGTTGAGAAATTATAAAGTTTAAAATAAAAACAACAAAAACAAAATTAAAAATTAAAAATTAAAAAAAGCCAAAAGTGAGAAGTATGGAAAATAGTTCTGTTGAAGGGAATGTCATACCGATGGCCAAGGCAGCGAGAGTGGTTGAACAAATTTCTTTTGAATGCAAAGGTCAGGTTTGTGAACATGGATTGCGACGGCTTCCGCAATGTGCAAAAGGCGCACTCGTAAACCATGTGGTAAATTTGATGGGATATGGTAGATAACCTTAAAAGCTTTATTCAATTCAATTTGGTGAGCTGTGTCAACCAAATGAGCGAGAATAGAACTTTTAATCACTTTTACCAGTCCTTTGTTTGGCTACGACGGATGATATTCTGTAATACGGTGACGAACTTGCCGAATTGTACGCCCTATATAACTGGCTCCACAGGAGCAGTTGAACTGATAGATACACATAGATTTGGCGAATTCAGGCAGTCTGACTTTATTGGTCGTTCTTATTTTGGGGTAGTTGTAGATGATAGCAGTCAGTTTGGCTGCATTAAATGTTTTATGTACAGCTCTTTTTAGTTTCTGAGTCACGATCTCTTCAGTAGTAACATTTATGTATTGTAATTTTATGAATAGTACTTTCTTAGGGACCGTGGGTATCTTCGCCTTTGGTTTCATCTCCATCATGTGTTTGTCAATGAATTTCAAAGGGCATTTATCAAATGTCAAAACAGGAATTTTCACTAGATGCTTCTATACTCCGGTCACGAAGAGGAAAATGCTCCACACATTCAGGGAGTGGCTCTAATGCTGTCCAAAGTAGCACGAAATGCACTTGTAGGATGGAAATCTCACGGATCCAGAATCATCAAAGCATCAATCAAAACAAAGAAGGAGGGGATCACAATGAACATTATCCAATGTTATGCACCCACCAATGATAGCAACGATGAAGTTAAAGATCAATTCTATGAGAGGCTGCAATCAATCTTAGAGAAGTGCCCAAGAAAGGACCTCACCATTCTGATGGGAGATCTAAACGCCAAAGTAGGAATAGACAACACCGGATATGAAGATATCATGGGACTACATGGACTGGGAGAGAGAAACGAAAACGGGGAAAGATTTGTAAATCTATGTGCATTCAACAAATTGGTCATAGGTGGCACAATATTTCCACACAAACGTATACACAAAGCTACATGGATCTCACCGGACCAAACCACAGAGAACCAGATAGATCATATTTGCATCAATAAAAATTTCCGAAGGATAATGGAAGATGTGAGAACCAGGAGAGGAGCGGATATAGCTTCAGATCACCACCTGGTTGTGGCCAATTTAAAACTGAAGCTAAAGAAGAACTGGACAACTGGACAAACAGCTCTGCAAAGGTTCAATACAACCTTCCTTCGAGATACCGACAAACTCAATGGATTCAAGATAGCTCTCAACAACAGGTTCCAATCCCTACAGGATCTACTGAAGGAAGAAGAAACTACTATGGAGGACAACTGGAAAGGTATCAAAGGAGCATTAACTTCAACGTGTCAAGAGATTCTGGGCCCCAAGAAGCATCATCACAAGGAATGGATCTCTATAGAAACACTGGACAGGATCAAAGAAAGGAAGACCAAGAAGACAGCAATTAACAAGAGTCGAACACGAGCAGAGAAAGTCCAAGCACAAGCCCAGTACATAGAAACAAACAAGCAATCGAAGAAAAGCATTAGAGCCGACAAGCAGAAATACGTGGAAGAACTAGCAACGACGGCGGAGAAAGCTGCAAGAGAAGGAAATATGAAACAGCTTTATGATACAACGAAGAAACTAGCAGGGAAACATAGTAAACCAGAGAGACCGGTCAAAGACAAAGAAGACAGGCCAATCACTGAAATTCAGCAACAGCGCAACAGATGGGCAGAGTAATTCGAGGAACTCCTGAATAGGCCGGCACCAATGAATCCACCGGACATCGAAGCAGCATACACAGATTTCCCTATAGATGTCAATCCACCAACGACCGAAGAAATCGGAATGGCCATCAGACAAATCAAGAGCGGGAAAGCAGCAGGACCCGACAATATACCAGCTGAAGCACTGAAGTCAGATATCGAAGTAACGACAAACATGTTTCATTTTTTATTCAGGAAGATTTGGGAGGAGGAACAAGTGCCGATGGACTGGAAAACAAGACACCTCATCAAGATTCCAAAGAAAGGAGATCTGAGCAAATGTGTAAAATACAGAGGCATCACACTACTGTCAGTACCAGGAAAAGTTCTCAACAGTGTTGCTGAACCGGATGAAAGACACAGTAGACGCTCAACTTCGAGATCAACAAGCTGGATTCCGTAAGGACCGGTCGTGCACAGACCAGATGGCGACACTACGGATCATCGTCGAACAATCAATTGAGTGGAACTCGCCACTGTACATCAACTTCATTGATTATGAGAAGGCATTTGACAGTGTAGATAGAAGAACGTTATGGAAACTTCTTCGACACTACGGAGTACCTGAGAAGGTTTTCAACATTATCCGGAACTCATACGACGGACTACAGTGCAAAGTCGCTAACCCCATGCCCAACGCTCCTCCTTTACCCGGGCCTGCGATCGGCAGTAACTCTAGAAGAGCTACAGGCGGAGTATTAGTGCATGGAGGACAGCTGACAGATGCATTCCAAGTAAGGACCAGAGTCAGAAAAGGCTGTCTACTCTCTCCCTTCCTCTTTCTTCTGGTAGTCGACTGGATTATGAAGACCTCGACATCTGAGGGAAAACACGGCATAAAATGGACAACTCAGAACCATTTAGACGACTTGGACTTCGCAGATGACATAGCCCTCCTATCGCATACCCACGAACAAATGCAGATAAAGACAGCCAGCGTAGCAGCAGTCTCTGCATCAGTAGGCCTCAACATACATAAAGGGAAAACCAAGGTCCTCAAACACAACACGGAGAACAGCAGTCCAATCACTCTTGATGGCGAAACTCTGGAAGATGTAGAATCCTTCACATACCTGGGAAGCATCGTCGATAAACAAGGAGGTTCAGATGCAGATGTCAAGGCGAGGATTGGCAAAACAAGGACAGCATTCCTTCAATTAAAGAATATATGGAACTCAAAACAACTTTCAACCAATATCAAAGTCAGAATCTTCAATACGAACGTCAAGGCAGTTCTACTGTACGGAGGTGAAACTTGGAGAACTACAACAACTATCATCAAGAAGGTACAAGTATTTATCAATAGCTGTCTACGCAAGTTATTACATCAGGATCGAAGTAGTCGTTTAAATTTTTCAAGTGTAGAAAATGAACATAGAAATGTAAACCACCAGACCAAGAAGTATATGGAGTAGTTCAGATAAGCAGATAATTAACACCAGAGAGTATGTGGACCAGTCAACTGAAATGTCTCTATGACACATTTCAATAGTACTGAAAAGATTGGTTGATTTACTATTATGGATATGATTCAGTCAAGAGTGCCAACTAGGCAAAACATACTCAAGTTCACAGCCTGATATACATTGTTTCCAACCACATAATATAAAAAAGAGATTGATCTCTCTGAAAATCATAAAGTCACTTATAGAATAAGCAGACATTCAAATATGTTTCTGACATCATATACAAGTTTCAAGGTAAAACAGGAGCGTTTAGAACCATAGGAATGATCGTTTTTGAATTTTCAATCCCGTGATGGAATTACAAATTAAGAAAGGATGGAACTTTAGATGAAGTAGTTATGTGGAGATTATGTTAATTCATTGGTCACGGAGTGACCTCAGTTTTGGGTACAAGTGGATGGATGTTTCGTCCAAGAGAAAAGTCCACTGTTTTTGAACTTAATTAAACATAAACCATATTATTATTATTATTAACATTATTACCTTCTTCTTGAAGCACAAAGCCATTCGTTAAACTAATCATGTAATTCAAACTTTTATATTACTGCATTCTGGTTTGATTAGCAGCAAAAGCACCAACGATTAACGAAGTTCAGTCGGTTAGGAAGCCAGTGTCGTAAACATTCAGTGTACAGAACTTATTAGCATATGAGACATTCGTATAATAAGGCGATGGAGATATGCTGTTCGAGCTTAGCCAGCCCATAATGAGTAGGAAACACGGCGTAAGCTCAAAAACCACTCATCTTCATTTAACTTTTTTACATTTTATTGTTCTAAACACGTTTGATTTCATCTCGGTTGTGCATTCAAGTATTCTATTATCCTTAGTCATTGTTATTATTTTTACAAGCTTCATTAGCATTTTGTTCATTTTGAACTATCTAATATAGAACGTGACAATTCAGACTAATAAAAACTTGTTCCATATTCTATATTGCATCATTTGATGATTGAAAAAAAGGGATAGAAAACAGCCAGTGTGATAAAATGATATGAAGGGGGGCGGGCGTAAAATAAGTGCTCAATTTATTGAAAAAATGATATAGTGAAACTAACTGTATCAAATATCCGTTCCGGTCACTTCGGATGCCATTAAATTATGTTAGTAAATGCGGTCAATATACAACAATAACAATGATATTGTTATTATAAGATAACTACATAAAACATTTTATATAAAATAATGTTTGAACTGATGAACTATATAATAAACCAAAACTTATGTTTGTCTAGATTCAAAACTCCTTTCAGCATTTAATGGGGCACAATAAATATAGGGTAATATGGGAATGAATAAGTGAGTGGAAGAGAATGAAAATTGAATATAAAGTATTGATTCGTAATTTTCTACTTTAAATTGGATTATTGAATGATTTTATATGTATTCCGAAAATTTCTCTGAAAAATTATAGCGACTATCTCTGCAACTCATGATAAGTGAACTCAAAAAGGTGAAATAATGTAGACAAAAATGAATGGTAGATATATACTTAGAACAACATATTTAGGTGAATATTACTTTCAATTAGATCGTTATTCAACTATGCTCTAATATGAGTGATCATAGGTATCTTCGAAACATTGCTCGTATATCCTGGGACCATCGAATAAGTAACGCAGTTGTCAGGGAACGGGTACTGGGTAAGGATGGCAAATCAATTGATGAAGTGGTGAAGCTTCATCAGTTGAGATAGTTGGGACACGCGTTACGCATGCCAAACCACCGACTGCCCCGACATGCGATGTTCAACGGTATAGGAGTAGGTTAGGAGGCTAAGGGCGGCCAGAAATAAAACATGGCACAAATCCATGAAGTCACTGATAATTGGACTCAGCCATGTTGGTAGGTGCAGACTACCTGGTTGGGGACCGCGAGATGATAGCAACCGGTGGTTAGAGACCCTGAATGACATGACTCAAAATCGTTTGCAATGGCGCAGGTGCATCCACTCTTTGTGTTCTTCCAAATTCTTCATGTCCCTTTTTGCTCTTTCCAAAATTATTTCATTGGATTATACTAGTTGAATAACATCTTCAACCCTAATCTTTCCGATCACTGCTTATACTTTGACTACCTCTACCACTACGGGATTTGAAACGATAATTGTATCACTGTGCTAATGTGGTATGGCAACTCGAACTGATATGCGTACGTACGAAGTTCTACCTTGTTACTGACTGACTGACTAGTGTAAGTGAATATTTATATGGGTATATGAAAATATTAAACCTATCAAGGCAATGAGTCAATAATCACAATGAAATAGACAGGATCATTACACATAATAGATAAAAAGTACAACTTGATAATAATAAAACAGTTGTGATCAATGGAGTTCAACTTCGTCAGGTGTGAGTAAGGTACCCACCGGAGACAATATAAGATGGTCGTGCAATATCGTGGATTGATGGGAGTTATAATTGTGTACTACTGGATTTCCGCTTAGTGGTCTAGAGCAAAAGCATTTGCACGCGAGATTGAAGGTACTGGGTTTGATTCCCGCATGCGGGATCATAGATGAGCACTGTTGACGAGCCTATACTATAATCAAAGGCAAATTCAGTGCTTCCAGGTTTGCAATGGTTGTCTGACTTGCTGACAATTAAATAATGAGAATTCCAATCAATAGTTTAAGATAGGAAGTAAGTTAAGCTCAGATAAATGGACTTAAAAGTAGTAATCATGAAAATTATTAAAATTACGTAATAAAAAGTGTGCAAATAATTGGATAGTGAAGATTATATACGGAAGGTAACACGACAAAAGAATACAGAATGTAAACAAAACCGTTCATTTAGTCATATCCCATAAAGGAAAGGACGGAGGTATAACAAATGAACTAGGAGTCCCATACTAGGACGAAACGGCCGTCCAGTGCTTCCAGGTTTTCAATGGTGGTCTAACATCAATCGATTCATGATCTCAATTAAAACTCAACAATCTCCACAACCCTAAACTGATAGGGTTATATGTGTATATCTGTGGCATAATGATGTACACTAATACTGTTTTGATTTTCATATATCATTTCAATGGAAGTACATACATATATATCATTGTTACATTGTAACAACTTGTCGTACTATTTACCATAAAAAAAGAATTTCAATGCGTACGAGGAGAAAACCAATACAGATATCTTCTTTCTTATTGAACAATAACCTGAAGTTGAAATAGAACTTTAATAATACAAGAACGCATGAGCATGTGAGCATATATATATAATTTTAGTCAGGTAGTAATTGAATGTGCCTCCCTCTTCCTCTCTCTCAGTTTCTTTTTGTTGACAAAGAAAGTATCTTTTCAGTAAAAATACTTACAGCCTTAGAAGGCCATAGTAGTCAGGCAGAGAGAGAAAGCGAGAGAAAAAAAATTAAGTAAATAAATTAAATGAACGAGGGCATTAAGGATGCTTCATATATTCATTAAAGTCAATCGAGCAGAAATAAAAATACATTTAAACAGATTAATAATAATAATTGGCGAAACTATAGTTTATGGGTGATCCAATCAAATTTAGGATAACAGGTTTCGGATTTTGGCGCGAAATTCATTCACTCATATGTCTAAATAGAGTTTTGGCATTTTAACTAAAGTCAGTTCATGATGAAAACGCTAAATCTAATTCCCAGTCCTAACTATAAACTGTAAATTATAATTCTTATTCTTCACACTGCTTTATAACCCTCATTTAGACCTAGTAAGTAGGTGAACATTGTTAAGGTCATTTTAGCGTCGCTCAAAAGTCGTCCATGAATTATAGTCCCATTTAATAATAATAATAATAAATTTGAACGATCTGAAGTCTCAAAAATTTGTTGTTAATTGAATCAGTGTTTAACATTTGCTGACATACTGAATTTTTTTTAAAGAAAAACTTAATTCGATTACACACATATAACATAGAAATCCTATTTAAACTAATTCAACTTGTGTTATGTAATGTTGTTGTGAATATGAAATGAAAATTTTAAACATGAATTGAATCAGCCTAAAATACAAGGGAGGAGGCTATCTTTATTTGAAGCCATTTTTAAAAATATTATTTTTCTAAAAATGTATTGCTAAGACGTCTACGATTTGTACAATACAATTGTCCAAGTTCTAGTTCACGTAAGTTTTATTCTATTTTAATAAGAAATATGCCGGATTTACAATTTTTATCGATGATAGACCGCATTTAAAACATATTAATTCACATCCGTAAGACAGAAAAATAAAACAAAATTGGTTTGAGAGTACAATTAGGTATTTTTAAGTGTCATGGTTTACATCACGATAGTTAGACAAACACTGAAAACCGAAAGACAGTGTACAGTTATTTTATTTTAGTACCAGGATCTGTAGTAGTGCTTATCCACGGACATATAGGAGATAGAACCTAAAAATTACAAATCTCGTGGTGAATATTTAACTTTTAGACCACAATACTGGTTTACATATTCAGCTTCATTTAATGTGAAATAATGCGTGACAATAAACAACGAGAGTGAATGATATTCTGTAAAATTTAAACGGATCGACTATAAATTTCCCTTTATACTGTGAAATCTGTGATCCATTGCGCAATAGTGGTCACAATTTTAACGAAATAAAACGTCAGACATAAGATTAAAGATAATGATAACCTAAATAGATTTAACAAACTATCACATCTGATACCAACCTGAAAAGCGATAAGGTGCTCACTAAAAAAAACTGAAAAATCACAGATTGTAGAAATTTGTATCAACACAACGTTCTTAATAGGCGGTGAGAACTTTACAACTAAACTATCCATGCAGTTAATAATCCACTAATCAAAAGAACTCAACATCACAGAATACTACTTACTTATTTTGCTAATAAGTAGTTTGTGCTAAATAGACTAAACTTTTCTAACCCCCATTGGGAGGATATGATAATTCAAAGATTATTCATTCATAGCATAAAGTGTAAAAAATGATACAACCATACTTCATCACTTACTAATGTGATCAATTGAGCCAGCACAAAATTTTCCAAAGAATGTCTTTGCCCCCAATGCTTTTAAATCCTCAATCAGATAAGGCCATAAATGTAGTACGTTATTTCTAGAAAAAAAAAGTATATAAACGATATCATATGTGACTCACTAGCTAATCAAGTATCTATGCTTAAACAATATTGATCTGCAATGTTTTACTGTAAAGAAGAGTTTAGCTGGCTGCCAAACTATAAGTAACTGATGATGCGTATTCGATAAGACTATGAAATTATCAAGAATAAATAACCGAAAGAATAGTTTACATATTTCACTATACAAAATTCATTTCGGTGATAATCACAGCAGAAATGATAACAGAACTCCAATTTTATTCAGAATATTGTATGAGATAAATCTAAAATGTTTAATAATTTGTACGGATTAATATACTTCATGAATATAATCTCTAGTATACCAGAAAAAAGTTAAAAACCTTATATGACGTGTAAAGTAACCAACATTAATAGGAATAGGTACACTGGATACCAACATGTGAAAAGTGATGTATATTCAATCTCATATAAAAACCAGTAAGAATACGACTAGATTAAATACTACGAGGAACAGATTTAAGTGAACAGTAAGGAGAGTTGATGCAGTATATTCATAATCTACCATATATGAATAGGTAAACTGACATTAATAAGTTCAAATATATTATAAATAACAATTTTATGTTGAATGAAATGAATTGATAGTTTAAGAGGAGGAACCCAGCGATAAGGTGTGCTTAAAGAAAATAACTCAAATGTTTAGCTTCGTTTTATGTTCAAGAAAAAGTAGTCAGAAAATTTTCTCTATGAGAGATACAAATAAACACTAATACATTCTTAAATGTTTTTTTTTTGTTATTTAATAAAGTAAATGCAGTAAGTTTATCAAAGATCTGAATAACGGACAATATAAATTAATATTATTTCTGACAAATTTAATCACTACAATCCACTCTATTTAGGTTTTGTAACTCTCGTGGGGCATGGACTGCTGACCAGGAATTTCCAATCAAGTCTAACGTGGACTCTCCTTTCCAATTGTATCCAAGTGCTATTCGCGCTCTCCATGTTTGTCACCCATTTCTAGAGCCATATTTTATGTAATCTGCCTCATTTTCTTCTCAACTGAGGATTTCAACTTAGGAATTGCGTTGTAATGTGGTTCAATGGTTTCTGCAACTTGTTTCCTATCCATCTCCAGTATCCTTTTTTAATTTTCTCCTCAGCTGGTTTGTTCTCTGCCACAGTAGGTTATTACTGTTGGTGTCTGATCAACAGATCCGCAATATATTGTGTAGACAGTTGTTTAAAAATGCCTATACATTTTTGGAGATGGCTATAATAATTCTCTAAATTTTAACTTCGTGAAGTAGAAATGTTTTAAGATTAGTGTTGAAAGTTCTGATTTTGCATTTGGTGACAGCTGTTTTAAGTTTCAGATATTCTGTGACTGCGGCAATAGCGCACTTCTTTTGCCAATTTGTGCTTTGACAAGTGCACTGATTAATCTTTGTTTATCAGTGATGCTACTGTAGTGAACGAGAACAAAAGTGGGGACAACCGAATGTGATTGAATACAAAATTACAGAATCCCTTAGTAAAATCTGAGAACCGTACAGTAAATACTTTGTTTGTAAAATACAATCAATCGTCTCAGACTTAATTGTTCCTTCGTTTCCACACTGATCATTCTCTGTTCTCATTCTCTTTTCTTCGATCTTCTTAACCTTCTACCGCCAGGTATTTCGCTTTTGATTGATGATATACACTACTTATATCTATCGACATCAGTAGCACATATTACATTACCAGGTACGTGAAGGTTTCCATCCCTTTCAGAGTTTCCCCATCAAATGTGATTTGGTGAATCCAATATACACAAATATTTGTTGTGAATATTTATTGTTGGCAAATCTTTGATTATTATGGACCATTTTGATCACGATAAAAATTAATTTATGTAAAACCCTCATATCGATATAGTTATTAATTGCTTTGAGTTTTACGAAAAAAAAATCAATTAACATACCAGTACTAAAAATCTTACTAAAATTTGGGAAAACAGGAAAATACTGAAATTCATGAAGAAAAATGTAGAATTATTAAATATAAAATTTAAGTTGTCAGTCATACAACTTACTAGTGTAAAATACACCGTACTTTGAACGGAAAATAAAACATGTTAAGTATAGTGCTAGTGACCTGATTGCATAAACTACTCTGAATTTTAACCAATAAGCCACATGTTCGAAATCTGCATCATCTACTACGGTTTGATCGAGCAACAAGTTGTATAGGACGATGATTCTCAAATAAAAAAGATACTAATTTGGCTTAAAATCAAGTAGATAAACAAAGCATTAAAATAAACGAGTCAGCTGTAAAGAACATGTTGATCACGAATTAATTGAAACCAGAAGAGTCAACCATGTCGAGCGATAACAAGGTTGTCATCAGACCTAAGTACGTGGAAATAGACTTGGGAATCCTGTTAAAAAAAGTGAATTCATTAGATTATAATGTGTGCGCATATTACATTACTATGCTGATCAATAAGAACAGTTCTCAACTATTCACAGCATTCAACAATATACTTTGTATTATTAAAAGGATTGACTTGCATTTATTAAGTTGTAAAGTTTGGACTATGCTCTACTGATATCAATATAGATAGGTATACAGAATCATTAGGATTACATTAAACTGTATTTGGTTACTAAATGACATTAAAATATGAAGAACAAAACAAACACTATTTAATCTTTTTCCCCTCCTCACAAATAAAATGAATCTAATCGAAGAGAATATGTATTAAATAAGAAAATTCACACCTACTTTTACACAAAAAACTAACTTAAAATAATACAAATATCATATATGTTTTCTAGATATTATGATAATAAGTTAACAACAACTCCATTAAAGGATCATTTCTTCTCGTAATGTATAGTAAAATTCATTTTTAATTTAACAAAATACGCTTTTCATCCTCTTTAGGAATTGTCAGCTGTGTTCACCAGCATTCTCGTATCTATACTTAAACTACAACTCATAGCCTTTCTAATAATTATATAAATATCACACCCGTTAAACAAGTTAGCGTCTATATAGACTCAATATATCAGTGAATGATTCATTGGGCGTTTGTGCGAAGGACATATGCAGAAGTATTCACTCTGTATCCTCTTTTAGATCATGAGTATTAAAATTAGCTTATACTTTCTATTCACTGAATTCATTCTTCCTCTTCGAATCATACCGTTTGTGCCTAATCATTTCCACTACTAATCATACCATTGCTACTTATACTAAGCTGTCATGTGTCTTGGTATTTTCATCATGTTTTGAAAACTTGAACCAATGAACGAATATTTCAAGTTCTGGTTTGCTCAAAACAAACTGATTAAGTGTTATTTAGCTTTCAGTAATGTTCCTCAAATAATATTAGTCCATGATAGAAAATGTCTTAAAATACAATTAAGATTTTTTGACAAAATTTGTATGCTCAATACTTAAACAGGTTCATCAGATATAAGCGAGTCAATATTTGTTTAATTTAGCAATTAATTATTTATGTTACCAGTAGGATTTATATTTGCAAATATTGTTTATTTCTACAGATTTTAGACCAAGTGTAAACAACACCACTGTTGAAATTTATTACATCAGTATACTAAATATGTTATTCCAAGAGAAAAAAAATGTCAAACATTTTATATTTAAGGAATTATTGAAAATTTATCAAGATAAGATAATGAATGAGTTAGTTGCGTTTCATTTAGTTGACAATAGCCGGTATTATATATCATTATTAAAATAAGATGGCTTTTGATGAAAAAATAACACATTATTAATACTTTTGGAAAATATAAATGATGACAGGGAAAAAAAGAATAAAAAGACAAGCAAACAAGAAATAATGCATTGAATATGAATGTGGTCTAGGAATGAACAAGCAATAATTAATTACTCCACTAGTATATATTAAGAAGACATTTAGTAATTTGCTTCATAACAAACACGTAAATACACAAACTAATACAAATCATATGATAAGAGATTGTCAGATTTGTAAGTAAATTATGTTTTTTGAAGAAAGATTTACTATATTAATGAAAACATATTATTTGTCATGTTACTTGTATGATGATCTGTTAATTATGCATCAATAGTTCTATAAAAGGATTTACTTGTGATTTTTTTTCGAATTCATGGTAATTAGTATTCAATTTTGAAATAATGTACTTAAACTGTTTAATAATGTTATAAGCAGAGATAGATGACTAACAGTGGAATCTAGGATGTGTGTTTCGTTCTGTTTGGGAATTGTCAGCTGGATATAATGTCATTAGAACTGTGATTTAATTGTTTCAACTAATTAAGTTGCATGTTCGAACTCATTCTATTTGTTTAATTCAGACTAGTAGTATAGTATATCTTGTTGAACAAACGTTTACGCAATAACTGATTTGCACGATTTACATAAACTGGAGGTTCATTGTAAGAGATGGTTAGGAAAATCACAGATCATTAGAATTAGATTGACTAAGTTACAATATATATTGATTACGCGATGAAATAGTCAAACACTTACAAAGACACAATCACTATTACTCTTTCCTATATTTTATTCCGTAGAAAATTAAATAACCATTTTTTCTCAACTATGAAATTTCTTGACATCTGAATTAATCCAGTGCATTTTTTACAATGTGAAATGTTTTAATAAATTTTAGTTACTTAATTTCTAAATACATTCAGAAGATTATATACTGCTATGAAAATCAGGGGGGTTTTGGCGATGATAGCAAAAGCACTACTTTTTTGAAGTAAAGTTTCTTCTTGTCATTTATGTTGACTAGAAAACTGAAATTGAAATAGATTAGAAACATAAAGTTTTCTGAATAATAAGATGTTTTATTAGTTAAGGAATTCAACTTTAAGTCCGTAAACAAAACTCATCTATTTCAGTTTGACTAACTGGTTAGTAATATCGTTACCACTCATATGAAGCAGGATTAAGTAAAACAATCATGAATTTTCGACCATCCTGTTTTTAATCACATGTTAGAGGTTGTGTGTAAGTACATTACTATGGAAACGTTCCAGACTAGAATAAGGTAGTTATCTAGTGATCTATAAATTTCGATAGTTAACCAACTGATATAAGTTTATAATGAAAATGACATTAAAATTACACAAAATCTAAATACCAACGAGAATATTATTGCTATCAATTATTCAACGTATAATTTCATATATCTAATTTCATAATAAGTAGCTTCAAGGAATTTATTTAAAATTAAGAATAAAACAATGCTAAGAAATTTGCTTAATAGAAAATATTCACCCTTTAGTATACTTAAAAATAAACTATTAGCAAATTTTATGTAAAATATTGGAGAAAATAAATGATATATATTTAGCAAAAAAGAACTGTACATAGACTTTATGTCAAAGTTATTGATTTGAAAGATCTAAAATAATTAAAAGAATTCTAAATATGCTTATTTTCGAACGGATTAACTATATATCTACTACTATTTATTATTGAGTAAGATGTTTACATTATGTAATCAACTTTTAATGTCAAGGGCAGAAATGAGATTATTGCATTTGAACAAAAATAAATTTTTACAAAATACATGATATTTTATTTTAACACATGGATATTGGTACAAGGAGGCAACAAATACATATGCGCCACACGAATCTCGTTGGATATGTGTGAGGGCTGTGATACTGCCCGGGTGCCCAGACCGAAGCAGGTGGTTTTCTTAGGTGACCACACCCCGAGCCTTCGACCTGAAGATCTGATCCACAAGGCAGTGGAGCATCGTAAGGAGATGCAGTCCCATGGAAGCCGGTGACCAACGATTGGTTCATACGCCATTTATTCCTTCAGGATACTGGAGCCAGCCCATGTGCACCATTGGTTTGGGATTCGGTTAAAGCGCCGGACATTCGCTTTTCGTCCTCTCATTTTCGTAGACAACACCCCCGTCACGAGAAGGCAATGAGTAGAACTTCCCTGGCAGAGGCTATACACGCGTGACCATGTGTGAGCATTTCAAGAGGAAGAGCGGACTCCCCACTCTCGGCCGTACCAGGGCGTTTGGGGGGAATACATGGTAGTGATTAAAATTATTCTTATAATGAATTGCTAATATTAAACATTTCATAGAAAACATTGGATAAAATATTTTATTACCGAATTATATGTATAAAGTATGTTTAACTGAAGTATTAAAATGTAACATTATTCAAATGGTAATTGTTAAAAAAAGGTACTCTACTGTAATAATAATTAGCAATAAAAACGTTATACATACTAAAATAGTGTATTGCACACATTAACAGTAAATGAGTAATCGAAATTCATTAATAAACTGGATAAATTATAATGCATTATGTGTTCAGTGTTAAATTTATACTGTGTAACCTGGGGAATTAATTATTTGATTTTGATTAGTTTATAGGTTCAAGAATATTTCAAGTGAATATGAAGAGCTTAAAAGTATAATAAATCTATATGTATGGGTAATATGATTTGGTGTTTTATCATATTTGTGTATAGCAAGTGATTGCATTAATAAGGTAGCTTTTTCATGATCTTAGATAGTTATCTGGAAACCGAAACGGCGATACTTATTGACGAGCCAATCAGAAGCGGTTTAGAGACTTCAAGCTTAAGGCGCCAACTTCAGTGCTTAATGCTGACGTACGATCGGTTAACAGGGAATTTTGTACAAAACGTGATAATTGAGCGGTTATAACAAATAAGACGGCGAGACTATAATTTGTGAACGAATCAATCAGATATAAGATAACAAATCTCAGGTTTTAACGCGAAAGCCTTTCATCCATTTGGCTAAATAGATTTCTGGCATTATAGCTGATGTCAGTTCGTGATGAAAACCCCATATATAATTCTTAACTAAGGCAAATTATGAAAATTATCGCGAATTTAGAACCTCTGAACCTCTTTCTAACCTTGACAAGTTTTTGAACCACCTATAAGAAGTGTATCCACTTTATTTCCTTGGTTTTTTATAATATATTTTTACTCTATACTTGCTGTTGTCTAATTGGCTAATATTTCCCAAGGTCACTTAGGATTCGTTCAAAGGTCGTCCATAAATTAGTCTTGCCACCGAAACCTCACTATGTAAACTCATCAGAATGCTCAAGATCGATCATAAGATTGAAACTACTATTGACATTTAATGTGTCTGAATACTACGATGCATTGCTGAACGATGATACTTTGAATCACAAAGAATATTTGTTTTCTCGAAATCACTACAGTATCATATTGAAGAATCGAAAGATAATTTAAGTATGATTTATTGTTTATCGACTATAATACCTCACAAGACGAAATTACTTGGAAAATAGGTGATAAGTTAACAAGAGTAGATTTAAGAAAGAATCTGTGATAATCTAAATGTTTTGAAATAATTCCTATGATTAAAATGAACAATGAGGCAAATGGTTGAGTAGTTTAAAAAGGCAATGAATTCAAGGGGAAGGGTCACAGGAACGATTTTTTCAATAGATTTTATAGCAAGCTTCATTCTATACTTAAAAACTCAAAAGTAATTTACAAGAAGCTCTTTTGAGAAGTTTTACACGAAATAAATTAAGGATTAAGAGTAACCAGTGAGTAGAATTAGATCTAAGTGATAAAAATTCAACACATACATTTATCGGATGAGTTAAAAGTCATAAGTTACAATCCACGAAGATTCAAAAACTAAGATTGATTTGCATGAAACAGAATGTACTTCATTGTAAAGGTTAACATTAATCTAAAAATCATTTTCCTATATCCATTATCTGCAGTACTGGTCGATCCCATATAGCTCGATAACTGAAACAGAATGTTCATTTATTAGTCAGAGGGAAAATTTATTTTTCTTACTAACTTAAAAAAATCTATGAAACATCGCATTCTGTTTCATTATCTTTAGTAAATAAGATTTGTTAAGCGAAAACAAAAAATGACTAAAAACATATTAACTAAGTAAAAGGGAACAGAAGTTACAAATTAAAACTTCGACAACATACATAATTATTTGTTGTTCGCTTTTTGTATATTAGTAATATTGTGAAAATATGTCAATTTTTCACTTTAACTCCTTAATCTAATTAATAAGTAGCCTTGAAGACATTTTATCTGGATACATATACACAAATTTTACGACCAGGCACACGTATACACATCGACATGATGTACACATATATAATGTGAATGAAGCGGATATACATTAGTCTACTCCCACTGTTACTTCGACGGACTACTAGGATGTAAGTATTTATGTATATACGCATATTAATTCGGAGAAAAATCTATATTTTATGACGGTAGTCAATATTATCGACGTTCATGCCTTGAAGCAATCAACCACTACTCACTAGACAACCAAGTAAGTAGTTTTCAAAAGTACAACTGTACAAACTGATGGTAAAAAACATGACTAATCTTTTGTTCTAGAAAATGGATATTGCTTAGTAAATGAAGTTTAATCATATATTTCTCAAGTAAATATATACTAACGTAAGGAATTAAGAGAATATGAAAGATGCGTACGATTGGGAAGAAAACTGAACTTTTTTCCTACGGATTGACTGAATGTGAATGAGCCACAAAAATGCTAAGCCATACAGGAAGATTAAAGAATTTTTCGCAACAGCTGGGACAAAATATGCCGCTAAATATGACGAAACTATTGGAAAAAACAATTCTGAAAACAACTTTAAATCTATCTAAATATCAAGTGTTCAATGGGGAAAGTGGGGTATTGAATAAGAAAAAGAGAATTCAGCGAGAAAAATTTTCTTTTCGACGAAATCATTTACTTAAGCTGTACATTAGTATATATAGTTATATGGAAAATGTATTTTGTTTACTACCTAGATATGTTTTTTTCTGTGATTAGGATGAATACATGCGACCGACCTACAAGAGAAGTGCTTAAATTATGAAGCTGAGGAGAATTACGAGGATGTTTTGATTTTGGTCTCATGAGGTAAAGCTTACCTATAAGAGGGAACCAAACAGGAACCAGGTACCAATTAGCCAATCGGAAAACAGCGAATATGAGTGAATAACTTATAGTGTTAAGACTCGAATTCAGGCTTTAGAGTTAGGACGAGAGCTTTAATATTTAGGATTAAGGTTTGAGATTTATGGTTATGATTTAAGATTGAGATATGTACCCTAATTTTAAGTGCTAAACTCTACATCATAACCTTAAACCTTAATTCCCAATTTCACCCACAATCATAGACTCTACATTACAGTCCTGAGTAATAACTCTTAATCACAGTAGTAAATCTGACCTTAAATCTTTGACTTTAAGCACTAATCTTGAAGCCTCAAATCTAATTCCTAATATAAAACCTGAGTACTTGATATGTTTGTTATTGAAGCTAACCATCGACGTTGGATAGATGACACTGATTTAATGTATGCACCGTGGATTCGAAGTGACTTGCTCGTTTCGGATTGGCTCCCCTCTATTAGTCCTCTTTACCATATCATTCTAGTTGGGAGTTATCAATTAGGTGTGCATCAAATCTCGAGTAAACTGGTGCCATCCATAATATTTGAAAGCGAATTATCCTGTGTTGCGACCCGAAAAGTTACTACTGAATTGTTCGGGTTGAAATCGACTTAGTGTAGAACTGAGATATTTGAACTAATTGATCTATTAGTGGTGATCAAAAACACATTCTAGTCTCTAATCTTGGTTGAATTCCATCAATCAGTGTGTAAGAGTGACTAAATGTGAAATTGATAGGTGATAAATTCGAACCCCGTACCACCAGCTATGGTTTCGGTGGGCATTAAGTGTCACTATCTCTCGAGGGATATGAATTCGTTACCGAGAATGACTAAAAGTAAAGTCTTAATTTTCAGTAGTAGTAGTAGTAGTAGTAGTAGTAGTAGTAGTAGTAGTAGTAGCAGTAGTAGTAGTAGCAGTAGTAGTAGTAGTAGTAGTAGTAGTAGTAGTAGTAGTAGTAGTAGTAGTAGTAGTAGTAGCAGTAGTAGTAGTAGCAGTAGTAGTAGTAGTAGTAGTAGTAGTAGTAGTAGTAGTAGTAGTAGTAGTAGTAGTAGTAGTAGTAGTAGTAGTAGTAGTAGTAGTAGTAGTAGTAGTAGTAGTAGTAGTAGTAGTAGTAGTAGTAGTAGTAGTAGTAGTAGTAGTAGTAGTAGTAGTAGTAGTAGTAGTAGTAGTAGTAGTAGTAGTAGTAGTAGTAGTAGTAGTAGTAGTAGTAGTAGTAGTAGTAGTAGTAGTAGTAGTAGTAGTAGTAGTAGTAGTAGTAGTAGTAGTAGTAGTAGTAGTAGTAGTAGTAGTAGTAGTAGTAGTAGTAGTAGTAGTAGTAGTAGTAGTAGTAGTAGTAGTAGTAGTAGTAGTAGTAGTAGTAGTAGTAGTAGTAGTAGTAGTAGTAGTAGTAGTAGTAGTAGTAGTAGTAGTAGTAGTAGTAGTAGTAGTAGTAGTAGTAGTAGTAGTAGTAGTAGTAGTAGTAGTAGTAGTAGTAGTAGTAGTAGTAGTAGTAGTAGTAGTAGTAGTAGTAGTAGTAGTAGTAGTAGTAGTAGTAGTAGTAGTAGTAGTAGTAGTAGTAGTAGTAGTAGTAGTAGTAGTAGTAGTAGTAGTAGTAGTAGTAGTAGTAGTAGTAGTAGTAGTAGTAGTAGTAGTAGTAGTAGTAGTAGTAGTAGTAGTAGTAGTAGTAGTAGTAGTAGTAGTAGTAGTAGTAGTAGTAGTAGTAGTAGTAGTAGTAGTAGTAGTAGTAGTAGTAGTAGTAGTAGTAGTAGTAGTAGTAGTAGTAGTAGTAGTAGTAGTAGTAGTAGTAGTAGTAGTAGTAGTAGTAGTAGTAGTAGTAGTAGTAGTAGTAGTAGTAGTAGTAGTAGTAGTAGTAGTAGTAGTAGTAGTAGTAGTAGTAGTAGTAGTAGTAGTAGTAGTAGTAGTAGTAGTAGTAGTAGTAGTAGTAGTAGTAGTAGTAGTAGTAGTAGTAGTAGTAGTAGTAGTAGTAGTAGTAGTAGTAGTAGTAGTAGTAGTAGTAGTAGTAGTAGTAGTAGTAGTAGTAGTAGTAGTAGTAGTAGTAGTAGTAGTAGTAGTAGTAGTAGTAGTAGTAGTAGTAGTAGTAGTAGTAGTAGTAGTAGTAGTAGTAGTAGTAGTAGTAGTAGTAGTAGTAGTAGTAGTAGTAGTAGTAGTAGTAGTAGTAGTAGTAGTAGTAGTAGTAGTAGTAGTAGTAGTAGTAGTAGTAGTAGTAGTAGTAGTAGTAGTAGTAGTAGTAGTAGTAGTAGTAGTAGTAGTAGTAGTAGTAGTAGTAGTAGTAGTAGTAGTAGTAGTAGTAGTAGTAGTAGTAGTAGTAGTAGTAGTAGTAGTAGTAGTAGTAGTAGTAGTAGTAGTAGTAGTAGTAGTAGTAGTAGTAGTAG
>OX336416.1:43192199-43347199 GCA_946903255.1 Schistosoma spindalis | reverse complement strand
ATACTATGTGTACGTGTTTTAGTTGAATCTCCTTTATTTATTTATTTTAACATATAGGTATAGGTACAAGGAGGCACCAAATACATATGCGCGACACAGATCTCATTTGATAAGTGTGAGGGCTGTGATACTGCCCGGGTGCCCAAACCGAAGCAGGTGGTTTTCTTAGGGGCCACGCCCCGAGCCTTCGACCTGAACGTCTGATCCACAAGGCAGTGGAGCATCGTGAGGATATGCAGTCCCATGGAAGCCGGTGACCAAGAAATCGGTTCATACGCCATTTGTTCCTTCAGGATACTGGAGCCAGCCCATGTGCACCATTGGTTTGGGATCCGGTTAAAGCGCCGGACATTCGCTTTTCGTCCTCTCATTTTTGTAAACAACATCCCCGCCACGAGAAGGCAGTGAGTAGGACTTCCCTGAATCTCCTTGCCAATGAACAAATCAATTGAGCTTTGTGTGGCGCATATGTATTTTGGTGCCTCCCTGTACCTATACTTATGTGTTAAAATAAATAAATAAATAAAGAACTAATTCGAAAACTTATGGAACAACTAAGCCTACATGGATAGATACAAATTAACACGACAATGATAAACAATGTGATGGGATGAATATGTACTAGTTTTCGGTTTCACACTACACATCGGTATGGTAGTGAGATAACTGACGAAAAGGTGAGCGTAAAAAAATAATAGTTTATGTATGGTGAAAAATTTGTTTGTTCTTTTTAAAATAAGGGACGCGGAATGTTCTTCTACAATTACACAATAGTAGTCATAGTTATATTCGAAAAAAACACAAAAATCTTGTTGGTTGGTCAATTGAACGGCCTTTAAAAGATTGTTTCCAAACCGCTTTAAGCCTAAAATATAGGGATCCCCGCTGATTTTTAGACTATCATATGGCAACGACACGTTTATAAGTAAGGTAATAAAAGTAACATCAACAAATTGTAGTCAACTTGGAGTCATTTAGATAATGAATTAAATTTGTGAAAGATTTGATGGAAAATAAATAATTTTATGCAGTTTCTTGAGTGTATGACAACCAAAATTCTCAATACTCACTCTTGTTTTGATCATAATAAACAATTGAGTGTTTACAATAGGTATAAATTATATTTGCCAAAGATTATTATTGCAAAACAAAAACTATTCTTTTCGAAATATAACAGCCGAATGGCAAACAAACCATGCAACGGTAAATATTTAGTCTCACCAACTATATCATGTGTCCTCTCAATATATGGTAGAACAAGAATAAGAGTAATATATTAAAGAAATGACTAACTATAATTTACGAGATATATGAAATCCACAAATCTATAATTTATATATACACCTAGTAAATTATCGACACTAAGTTATTGAAAGAGAATCATAACTTCCAAAGCAGGGAAATAAATATGTATAGGTAAATAAAGCTGTAATTCAGCTGCTGGGTGACAAATTCATATCGTCTTGAAGTTATTGAAAAATAAAAACCAACAATCGCGTCTCACATATTGAACAAGCACACGATTAGTAAACTACATTTAAGCAAGACAACAATAAATCTGAAGAAATGATAAAATATCTTTAAAGATATCCAGATTATTAGCAACACTCTGATTCTGTGGGAACAAAACATATATTTTCATAATAAAACCTTAAATTAGTTACGCCTTCGTCACGAACTCACATTTACATCTCGACATAATGTCTGATGATGATACTGCTTCATTTTAACACGTTTTTCCAATTTTGAAAATAATGCAGCAGCTTTCCAGTATGATTTGAGGTTTACACTCAATTCATGGAAAATGTTCCAAGATTGCTTCGTAGGCTTAGAAATAACCCCATCACATAGCTCATAAAAACATGCTAATATGCCTTCAAATGTCGTTGCAGAACAAAACAAATCGAACTTCTCCTCCAAACCACGATGCAGTGCAGTAACGTTCATGACGTCATTATCAGTCTTGTCATTAATAAATCTAAAATTGTAAGAGAAATGAGATTACGTATTAGAAGCGTTACTGAGTAGCTGATACTTAACCAAGAGACATAATAAATTAATGCGTGGTAAGAGGGTCGTAGTGAGGTGTTAGGTGAAGACAGAAAAATAAATTTGCGTATCTTAGTTGACCCTGGACACTCATTAAAATAGAATGTAGAACCTGGAACATCTGTACATTGGTTCGATTTACCATTCCTCATTAGAACACTGAGATGGATGGGCCATATTTCATGTGTCCGGTAAAACGTAGTTTGTTGAACGGTAGTGAAGCGGACTGGCATAAGTACATAAAATGGTTGAATGTTAGTGAAGTTTGCTAATGCAGCTTTAAACGTGTGTCGTTTACGAACAATAATACACAGTTTGCTACCATACTTCTAACTCAGCAGCTGACATTTAAAAGGACAAATTCACATCCGTTTTAGTTACAATGATGAAGGGTCAATAATAAAAACAATTACGAAACTTATGATGTAAATAGAGGGGAATAGCAAAAGTGTACAACATAGTAAGGAAATCGTTAAGCACAGACCAGTCAGTTATACGTACTACTGAGATTGATTTGGTTTGGGCACCCGGGCAGTATCAGATCCCACACACAAATCAAATGATGTGTGGCGCATATATATTCCGTGCCTCTTTGTATCAACATTTATGTGTACAAATAAATAGTAAAAATAATACAGAGCCTGCAGAAGTAGAGTACATGAACGATCTTAAACTTCATTCTAGCCAACGAGACATTAGTCATGAGATGACTTATGATAAAAATGTAACACGATTTTGATTGGCAAACAGCTTCAACATGAGTAGCGAAATCATGCACATGAAGTACTGAGACTCTTATCATGCACTGACACCATTTCTCACTGAATCTGATGGGTTCATCAAAAAAGTTTACTTCTGCCACTGAACTCGGTATAGCCCCCAAATGCCCTGGTACGGCCGAGAGTGGGGAGAGTCCGCTCACCCACTCAAAATGCTCACACATGACCACGCGTATATAGCCTCTGCCAGGGAAGTCCTACTCACTGCCTTCTCGTGGCGGGGGTGTTGTTTACGAAAATGAGAGGACGAAAAGCGAATGTCTGGAGCTTTAACCGGATCCCAAACCAATGGTGCACATGGGCTGGCTCCAGTATCCTGAAGGAACAAATGGCGTATGAACCGATTTCTTGGTCACCGGCTTCCATGGGACTGCATATCCTCACGATGCTCCACTGCCTTGTGGATCAGACGTTCAGGTCGAAGGCTCGGGGCGTGGCCCCTAAGAAAACCACCTGCTTCGGTTTGGGCACCCGGGCAGTATCACAGCCCTCACACTTATCAAATGAGATCTGTGTCGCGCATATGTATTTGGTGCCTCCTTGTACCAATATCTATGTGTTGAAATAAAATAAAAATAAAAAAAAGGATATTAGCAGTGATAAAACTGACAAACTTGATAATTTGGTAGTGGATATGGTCATGTTAATAGTGATAACAATTAAAAACAAGTGATAAGCAGTTTTAGGAATACAGGACAAGAAATATGGGTGTTGGTGCATCAGGTTCAAATTTTTACGCTAAGTTCCGATTTTTAAATTATCCTAATCCTAAGCTTGTGTTATAGCTAGTCGCTGTCTATTAATTTCCTTATCAAATGTACAAACGAAATAGTGAATTACAAGTTAAATCAAAGTTCATTGTTACATATGTGAGAAGTGCCTATTGTGACAATATTTCGACACTCCGAATAAAACTACAGAGTTGAATTAAATTCATTTTTAGTTTGCAGAAACCAATTAGAAGCTGACGCATGTATGTAAATACATATTATTAGGTATGATAGAAGTTGGTGTGTCCAAATACGGTCTACCTTAAAGCGAAATCACTCGAAGTACGACACACCTCGTCTAAAAAACTCGTATACACCGGAGAATTTGTAGCCTTGAAGTCTTCTATGAATCGATGGATTAAAACGTAGACAATTGAGACATGAACAACATACAACTAAACTTCTTTTCTGGGTTTCTTATCACGTGATGAACTATCTCAGGTATCAAATTCAAATTCAAATAGTTTCAGTTTGAATAGGACAGGAGGCTTGATGGACTGTGTTACTCCTGGCAATTATGTTCTCTTAGTTGATCCAACTTTCTTTTGAAAAAATATACGGATGGAGCTTCAACCAAGTGTTGAGGTAATGCATTCTACTCGTTGATGATTTGGTGGGAGAGTCGATAATCAGCTGACAAGCAATTTGTTCTGGGCTTGTGAACATTTTTGGAGTGCCCTCGTAAATTCTTTGTTTTGGAAGGCAAGAAAAATGAGGGCATATCAGGTGAAAATTTATCATTAAGCAATTTGAAAACTGTAATTAAGTCGCCTGTAGTTCAACGATATGACCAAGGGAATAGGTTTAGCTTGGCCAGTCAAGCATCATACGGAAGCTTTGCTATTCCGGGAATCAGCTTAGTTACAGTTCTCTGAACCTTTTCTAAATGTTCACTGTCTTTTTTAAGCAGGGGCTAGCCGCTTGTATGCATTACTCGAGTTTAGGACGTACGAACACTGTATACAAATTCAAAAACGTTTTAGCGTCAACATGAGTAAAAGCCCTACGTATTGATCATAAAGTTCTAAAACCTTTGGCAGCTGATGCGCGGCAATGTGCAGTAGTCTTTAAGTCTTGTATAACGATGACTCCTGAGTCATTATGTGTCTGGACAACAGGTAGTTCAGTGTTATTCATCGTGTATGTATCTGTACCTTGATGACCGATATGCATCACAACACACTTAGAAGTATTTATCGGCAGCTGCCAGGTATGAGACCATTCGGATAATTTCTTCAGATCATTTTGGAGTTCTAAGCTGTCACCCTTACATCTTATCGTTCTCCATATATTGATATCGTCAGCATATAGCAAGACCGATGATGATAGTAAGCGAGGAAGGTCATTTACATACAAGAGGAATAGCACTGGCCCCAAAACTGCACCCTGAGGCACTCCACTAAGCACAGTTTCCCAGCTAGATGACTTTGAGTTTAATCGTACTCTTTGTTAGCGCACAACTAGGAAGTCTTCTATCCACATCATTAGACTGCCTCCAATTCCGACATTTTTTAGCTTATATAACAGCCGATTATGCGGAACTTTGTTAAAAACTTTGCTGAAATCAATGTAGGCTACGTCTACAGGTAACTTTTGGTCTTTAAGAGCGCACCAGCCTTCACGAGAGACTAATAAGTTAGTGAGACAATAATAACCTATTCTGAAACCGTGCTGTTTCGCCGAAAGGACTCGGTTTACAGCGAGGTACTTAAACAGCTCCTTCCGAATAATCTTTTCTAAGATTTTAACAACTTCACTAGTTAGGCTAACGGGTCGGTAATTGTCAGGTTTATGTTTCGTACCTGTTTTGAAGACAGGACTTACTATGGCGTTCTTCCAGTCTTTTGGTAAACGACTCTGGTTTACGGATAGCTTAAAGCATATACTTGGAGGGTTCGCAACGAAGTTAGATAATTCCTTTAGTAGCCTAGGCTGCAATTCATCGGGCCCCATGGATTTGCCTATGTCAAGCTTATTTAGCGGAACGAAGACATTGAGTTCTTTAATGGTCACGCTATCCAGTGTATGTGTGTGAGGGTTAGTATGTAGTGGCATTGGGCCCTACCACGAGACATTACGAGAAATAGACATTAAGCATTTAACGCGGAGAAATACAGAAGAATGGAGAAGGCGGGGACAATAATTTGAATTGGTCCGAGTTAATCCGATGGCATGGCTCTGCCTTGCAGCCGTGTTCCCAGCTGAATGTTATCTTGTATCTTCTATTCATATTAAATATATTCTATCTCTAGCCTAAGCTTGTTCTCTATCACGTATTGGTAATTGTTACAATGCAATGAATCGGTGTAGACGATGATGTAATTTCCACGTAAGATCTTATAGATTAGGCAGTTACATCATGAAAAATCTACAACTTTAGGATTAGGTCTATTATTAGAGCAGTGCTAATATCATAGTAGACCGTAATTCTAAATTGGTGAGCCCGACTTAAGAAACGCAACCTCTAATTCTTCATCCATATTTCCACTTTAACTTTTTCGGTCGATATTTACTTATGTAAACCCATTATTCTAATAGTCCTCTGATTAATGCTCATATGTATTATCTTAGCGCTATATTGATTATTACTCATAACTTACTAGCTTAATCAATGATAAAAACTGATCATCCACATTAACTAAGTAGCTTTGATGGTTCGTTAACAAGCTTTAATAGCATTAACATGCTTCAGCGAAACAAACTTGTTTTAACATCAAGCTCTAGCAAATATGACCTGTAAATAACCTAAATATACATTGGCTAACAATGCAATCAAGGACTAAATAGTTATCTGGATCTAATTCTTAGTGTTCCTTCACTTAACACATTCTGTTTTAAAAATATACACTATCCTTCAATATCTTTTCTTCCGACCACTGCCTTCCTAATTTCCAATTGCTGAGTTCCATGGCCAAACAGGATGCAAATGCCAGAAATTTACGGTGAGTTTGAACTATAGATTTCCTGCAATCTTAGGTCTCGTTTAGACTGTTCGTCAGGCAATACTACATATTTGGCTTAAATTAATTTTGGACTTACACAAATCCAGTTTTCAATGCTGGGTTAATCCAATAATTTAGTCGACAGTATCTCGTGTATAGTCCAGATTCGAATTACTGTCCAATTCAAATCATCATTACTTGGAAGCGAAAACAACCCAGGCGAGTTTTACTTTTTCCTTTTCCTGGTTCATTTATTATGATTTAAGTACTTCTTAACTTTGATTTTTTCTGTTAGACTGGTTTTGTATATTTCATACGAGCCACTCCCAGGACTAAGTAGAAATATTTAATACTTTTATACCACAACATTCTACTAAGGAAACGTGATGTTTAAAGGCATTTCTTATTTTTAGTTCCCTTCGCACACATTTATAAATATCGCTGGGTTAACTACAGCGACGTCTTATGTAAAGTTTATAACTCATCATATTCTTAACTGAAATTCCATAAGTCGTCTCGATTTAGAAAAATATTTTTCATTTTGGCCCTGTTTATTAATTTTAATTTGCCATATATCTCAACAACCTGCATGTTAATCTGGCCCGTACTTGCATTGCATTATATCACTATGACTCTTAAATTTAAAAATCATCTGAATCGCCTTTAACATTTTCAATAAACCCGTCATAGACATTACTGCTATACGTATTTAGGTTTACGAATTGGTCTAGTGTATTAGTAGCCTAAAAAGACGAACATATAAGGGATAATAAAGTCACCAAATCTAGGTATTATCATACTGCACCAATTTAATAACTAAATTCTCATGTTGTTCGACTAACAAATATTTAAAATTAAATCTCCGAAGCCTATTATTAAAATTAACATTATGTACACGAATATATTTAAATTACCATTAGTAATATAAACAGGTAACTCGGATTCGTTCACGCTACGAATTTCTGATAATTTTGAATCACACAAAGCAACAGCATCTATTTTTCACTGGATTATCCTCAATCAACACTATAATTATTTTAACATAATGGTTTCAGGATATCGTCGTAAAGCATTGTCATGACTTGACAATCACGTAATATAATTGATAAAGTTGACGAAACTATTAACAAATCGGTCAGCAAATTGACTTATAATTATCATTAAGTAGTGTTGTTTTTCTTTTCATTCACTACGGATGATTACAGTATGTTTATCAGTTGCTCATTCAGTAAATATCTTAAAATTTTGTCAGTCTAATTGGAGGTTTAGCGACACAATCATGCATGCAAATAATCAGTATAAGCAGTTGAGCAAATCTCCTGCAGACTGAAAACATCAATGTCGAATTTACCCCAACACTGACTAAGGTTCAAGCCATTATCATAGAAATGAGTTGGAAGTGTACTCCCCTTGGTTACAACTTATGTTCTTCCTGATAATCACATGAGCATCACTCGCTGTTGATCGTCTTGTAAAGACTTATTTGGCTAAAGTCATCTCGCGGCACTACATCACACACAACTTATAATCACTATATCTCAATCAAATCGTATTCCACCTTATGCTAAACTGTATACTTGCAACTAACTTGTATGCACCATCAGCCGGTAGGTATGAATATAAATAAATAGCCTATGGCAAATCAGAACATTGAGTCTAGAGCATATCTCTAACGGGTACACTCATGTTTAACGAATCGCTCTTAGCTATATGTCCAAAGTCCACATAATGATTACTTTTCACGTATTTAAAAATTTTCGATAACAATTCATATGTATTAGTTGTATTACTAAATTCTATGACGGTCAAGTACAAAGGAGGTCGAGAAAATCTCCCCATATCTAAATAAAGCGTATCAAACTAACTGGAACACTAGTTGGAATTCTTCTCCGCGCTTATACTTTTGTTCTTTCAGTTAGCCTACTAATACAGATGCAATTGGAAATCAACGCATGGAAAACTTACCGGCACATACGTTATTTGATTTCATAATTTAGACCAAATATAATACCACTTTTAACATTTCTCTAATATTGGCTGTTTTTAATATTCCTAAACAGGAAATGTTATTAACCTACGGATATCACTACGTATCTTACGGCGACTTATTAAAATATCCTTATACTGAATCATTTTATTATTATAATCCCACTTTGCTTAGCTCGAATAATATTTACCTAAATTTTCATTTTAATCGTGTTGAACATGCAATCAGATATGTTAAAATTACTACATGTATTTCCGACCAGATGCTGCTGCCTTCTTTTCGATTTATCTTCCAGCTTATCAATACCCGGAGGGTTCGTATTATTCTTGGTAACCTCCAGCGCGCGACAATCCCACTCAAATTGGTATCGAACCAACGTCACGTTGATTCTGGTGGGAGAGTAGTGTAGTGGCATCGAGCCGTAACACGAGACAAACTGGAAAATAGACATTCAACATTAAACGCTGGGAAATACCGAACAATGAAGAAAGGCGGGAACAGTGAATTGAATTAATACGAGTTAATCTTATGGTATGGCTCGACCATGCAGGCGTTGTCCCTCCTGCTAAATGTTACGTTATGTCTTTTATTCATATTAAATATATTGTTCCATCTCTAGCCTAAGCTTGTTCTCTATCACTTATTGGTAATCGTTACAATGCAATAAATCGGTGTAGACGATGGTGTAACTTCCACGTAAGATCTTATAGATTAGGCAGTTACATCATGAAAAATCTACAACTTTAGGATTAGGTCTATTATTAGAGCAGTGCTAATATCATAGTACACCGTAATTCTAAAAGTATGCGCTGACGGGAAGGGTGCTTCCATGGTATATACATTGCTAAAGTAGTTTGAGAACACCTGAGACTTACCAAAGTCATCTTCCACTAATGATGCGGCAGTACTGTCTCCCCACAGTGCAGGAATATTTCCTCTTATTTTTGTCCTTTGGTTTGTATAGGAATTCAAGCGTTCAGGACATTCTATGGATTCCTTAACAATTTTTTCTTCGTACAGCTTTTTAGACTTGCTGAGGGTCGAGGCACAGGTATTCCTGGCTTTTCGATACTGAGAGTTTGTCTCATCAGTCCCCAGTAACCTAAATCTATCCCACATTTTTCTTCTCTTACGAAGAAGGATGCGGACCTCCCTATTGAACCATGGTGGAGAGTTTCTCGGCCCCCTTGGTGTAGTCCAAGGAATGTGGGGTGCGGTAACTTTTAAGTATAAATTTCGGTAAGCGTACCAAGCCGTTTCAATTGAGGGCTCTGGGTCTATTGTCCAATCTACTAACGATGCTGAGTGCATGATGTCTGGTATGTTTGCTTTCCAGACGTTAGATCTGGGTTGAGCAGACGCGCGCTCGTGATTGACAGTTATATGGGAGTCAAAAGTTAAAACTGCATGACCCCTTTTACCTAAGGGTGGCATGTAAAGAAGGTTCGCAACGTCATCCTCATAGTGAGTTAATATAAGATCTAGTAAGGATGATTCAGTGTCCGGGTCGTACCTAGTCGCTTCTTTCACATGTTGCACTAGGGCACATGTTATAACCGCATCAACTAGTTCCTGCTCGAATGAATTGTCTGATGATTCGGTTCGCAGATTTCCCCAGTCTACCATAGGTGCATTGAAGTCCACTAGGATTAGACATCGACCGCTTAGAGACCAATTTTTGAGCCTGTTTAGCAGGACATCATTTACCTCACAGCTTGGACTGCGATAGACCAAACCAATCAGCAGCTATTGCTCCTTGGATTTCAAGCGACAACTAATCAATTCACACCTCCCAGTTTCATAGGACACACTGTCAATAATGACAAACGGGATAGCTTTCCTAATGAATAGAGCTACTTCCCCTCCTTCACGCTTATGTATTCTGTCGGTCCTTACTAAAGTAAAACCCTAAAAATGGAGTTCCATACTATTTATAAACTGTGTCAGCCAGGTTTCTGTGACTGCTATTTTGTCTGGCTTTGTAGAATCAATCTGTTGACCTAGTTCCGATCGCTTATTGAGCAAGCTTCGGGCATTAGTGTAACAGAGTCATAGCCTATTTAAGTGGCTTCGTGCTTCACTCAGAGTGGCTTCGGCATCATTCTCTGACGAAGCCCCACAACCCGAAAATTTACAATTTTTAGGTCCTTTTCGCCAGCGTCTAACCTAATTTGTAGTTCTTTTTCGGTTTCCCGTCTCTTTACACGGTCTGCCAACGGCAAGTTCTTTCGGATGAAAACTCCCGAACCCTTTTATTTATGTCCATTCTGTAAAATTAAGTCCCTTTCATATGAAGATTCGAATACTACTTTAGGCAGTCTAGATTGATTAGGCTTCAAGTTCGCTAGACTACTTAGTCTATACACCTTTAGCAAGGTGTCTCCGGAGATATTTTGAGGCATGAGTTGATTAAGTAGCTGTTTTATCAGGACAATGTCATGCTCAAAATGAGTTTTTGGTTCAGAGTTTTCTCTCTCCTTGATCCTATGAAAAATAACTGATCTGTTACTACGATCAGCTTTCGATTTTTTGACTACTTTTGTGGGGGCAGGGTTCCCTTTTATATCGTTATTTTGTTTCTTCCTAAAAACCTGTACCCATTCGTCAACGTTGCTTGGAGAAGCAACCACAGTCGCATCAAACATACTGTGGGATATCGGAGGGTTTTCGATGACTTGGGAGGTCAGGTTATGTGTCCCTTTAGAAACTGATCGAGCCTTGCGGTTGCGGCTTCTATGTGTTTCTTTCTGGATACCATTTTGAACACGTGGGATAGAAGAAACTTGTTTCCTTGAGTTTTTTGTGGGGACAGAACTCTTTGGAGACTGTTCTCCCTCCTTTGGTCGATGAGAGCCATCTGTTTTCGAACTCACTTGAGTTTGCCTCACGCCAATTTGCGTTTCAACGGATCGAGTACTTGCCAAAACATTTTTTAGCAGCACTGACCAGTGAGATGGCCTCGGTGAGCAAGCTGTTAGCATCCGAACAGCACTGTTGACAGAGCCATACGCAACCATTCTTACTGAACCTTTTGGGAGCTGCAGGCGTTAAATTTGTGCAAACTTCGTGGTACCAGCCTTTAAAAGAACTAGATGAAAAAGTACTCAGAGACAAAAATAATCTATGACCAAAAAAAGTGGGAAACTGTAGATCGTTAGAACCAAAGGTAATAATAGATTCGATAGAAGAACAGAGTACTCAGAAGTACTGACAACAAACTACTTTAGAAACAAAAATGATACTCTAATCGAGTACTTGAACTGAAAAAAACTCAATTAAAGTGAAAAACAGTAGTTTTGATACGTATAAACGATCAAAGCAATAGAATTTGCTCAGCGAGGAAAAATACCACTGTCCTTTTTGAATAGCAATAAGTGATCTAGAGAACTGAAATAATTGTTTTTTATACAAATGTTCGCAGCCCAATTAATTGAAAAAGGGACCTTGGTGGCATAGCAGACTCAAAAGGTCTTGACGTGATCCTGGAATCTTGACCAACTAAGAGGTACGCGAAAGACTGACCTGAAGGTGATCAACTTTACATTTACATCCGAAAAATGGTCAGTTCACTCGGTATTATCAGTTGGAGAGGCGTATGTTCACTTCTGCAATTTTATAACCAAGTAACTCAAGCCTCTATATCCTAAAGAGTCTTACGAAGGTTGGTAGTGAAAATTAATAGCTTTTGAGTCGAGGAATCCTAACCTTTCGTTAAGTCTTGATAGAGTTAATGAAAAGGTGATCTACGAGTCACTTCAAATTCTATAACCCTTAAAGTGGGTAAGAAAACAAATCTTAACATGTTGACTTAAGAATCCAACGCAAATACTCTTGAAGATGCCACAGATATTTGGAGTTTTCCAACGCTTTAACCAGTAGCACCTTCTAGTATGGATCGTACGCATCAAATGAAATCAAAAGTCAGAAGTGAGGAGGTTCGAAGATATATTTGATAGGTTATCAATATATTGAAGATCGACTGATCTAGGTTGTCTAGCAATTGCAGGGGATGTTGAGCACGGTATTTCCACTCGTGATCTGGTGAGAATCCATGATCGTGCGCCTTCAGTTAGGTGGGTCCATTAAAACTAGTGTAGTCAGCATCGAATTTCGAAGACTTACAGATCTATTTTTGGGATTTTTACCGCTACACTCTCGTACATTAATGCGAGGGCGAGAACTTATCCATGTTTCCTCACTCTTACTACGAAAGGAACCTAGTTTCAATTGAAGGAGATATACGAAGTGAAAATGGCACAAGTATTCAAAGTTGACAACGTATTCCCACGTAACACCTTCATGATCAAAGTATACTAACTCAATCAAATCAGAGTTCATAAAATGAGTTGATTCGAAGATATATTTGGAAGACCATCGATATGTCGAGTAGCATTCGGTTTAGGCTGGCTTGCAGTTGAAAGAAATGCGTAGCACGGCGCACATACTTATAATCTGATGCGGATGAATGGCCGAGCGCCATAAGCTAGGTGTGTCTAGCAAAACTAGTGAGGTCAGCATCAATGTAACAGAAAGGGCGCTTCTTAGTTCGGTAATGTTTTCGCTATCGAGGCTCCCTCAAAAACCAGCTTTACATACTGAGGCAGCTTTAGGTAGTCAGTTGCTTACAGTATACATTTTGAGTGACTTAAAAAACAGTAAGTCTGTAGTGACATTGATCACCAACCACACGATCCATGAAACTGAGCACACTACAGCTGTATTTTCATTATTGCAAGCTTTTGCTTGACCTATCAACTATTGTCAAACCTTTCAATTCTCCCTAGCTATCGCTAGCTAATTATGAACTGTCTACATGTGGTTTGGGTGATTGTTGAACTAACCGTAACAAAAGGGTGTTCCGTCTCTTCTGATTAACTTTTTGATTAGAAACAGCCCAAGGTATATTGACTTAAGGTTTTGACACTGATCACTGTGTCATTGAGTAGATAAAAGGCAACCGGACGCCGTCGGGCTTGGACTGTGTGTTAACAAACGAAAAATCCTTAATTCAAAACCTTACAATTCTGGTTCTCCTAGGGTAAAGCGATCACACCGTCGTAGCCTTCAGTTTTATCGGCAAATCTGAGCTAAGACATTCTACCGACAACAGCCGCTGGAATTTCAAACGCTTATATATGTCAACTTTACAGGACAATCTACAGCAGATGGACTGGGAAGTCCAACCGCAAATTCATGTGGATGCTCATTGGAATTGTCTACTGTACACGACGTTCTGTGCTACAAAACAGTGTGTTACACTAAAAGTCCTGAAAATCTACAAGAAACACACAGTCATCAAGAACCACACTCTTCGTTTTCTAAGCCACAAAAGGCGCTGCTGGGCGGAAAAAAAACGAACTTGTAACAACGTCGCGTACAGGCAGTACAAAAAAGGAGTTTCCCAACTGTTAGGTCCTAATGGCCTGATCAATAACCACGGTGATACTGCTAACCTTATGGCTGAACAGTACTCTCAGATATTTCAAACAAACCACACTAACTACATTGATGAAAGCTTCACCTGAGCACTAACTTTGTGTACTGAAAGTTGCAGCATTTAAAAATGGACAATTTTTTCGTCCAGATATGGTCCAGTCTGCTATACTGAGGGATGCAGCTTCAATTTCGGCAACACCGCTTAGCGTGCTATTCAAACACTAAGCCGAAGCCTATTACCGTTAATTTGGAAGCTGGCTCTCATCACATCAATTTTCAAAGGAGTTTGATGCAGCAAACTTTCAAGCTACCGATTGGTAGCACTTCCTTCTATATCCTCAAAAATTATAGAGCCCCTGATATATGATGGTATGTACGACTATTTATCAACCATAAAATTCTTTTCACCTCAATAACACGGTCTTAGAAAGGGTCACTCCTGTATAACCGACCTACTGACTGCGTTGGACGGATAAACAACCATCCTTGATCGCAAGGGGAAGGTTGACATCATTTGCTTCGATTACACAAAAGCTTTTGGTAGGGTCAACCATATATATCTTATCAATAAGCTCACATTATTGGGTATCAAATCACCTTTAATTGATCGGCTCACTTCATATCTAAAAAACTGACATTTTATGGTCAGGATTAACTCCATTTTCTCTCAGGCTATGGGATATCCCAGTGGGGTCCCCCAGGGTTCAGTACTAGAGCAGTGAACAAGAACACCAGTTGGGACAATCGAATGTATTTGATACAAAATTACAGAGCACCTCAATAAAATTTGAGAACCGTATATTAGATCGTTAGTTTGCAAAATATCAATCCTTCATATCAAATTTGACGTCCTGTTGCAAACATCAATCCATTGTCTCAGAATTCATTGTTCGTGCGTTTTCATACCAAGTGCGTTCCGTTTCCGTTCTTTCCTTATTTACTTTCTACTGAAATACATTCCATGCCTGGTCGTAGTTATATATTACTTGTGTGGATATAAGTAACCCACACCACACAAGGACCTCTTCTTTTCTTGATTTATATAAACGATCTTCCATAACAGCTATCGTCTGATTTATTACGTTTTCTGATGATGTGAAAATTTGGAGAGCGAGATACGCAACCAAGAGAATATACTGGCACTTCAGTAGAATCTGACTCAACTTCAAAGTTAGGAAGACGACATTGGACTGATCTTCAAAGTGTAAATTAGTCCATCTGAGATATGTTGAAGACTAAATCCACAATTAGGGCAAATCCCCTCTAGAAGTGTCCTAAGTTGGAAAAGATCTATGAGTGTTGGTACCTTACTATGTGAAGCCATACGCTTACTGCGACAAAAGTGCCTTCTGAGCAAACTTTCCACAAGTAATATTGAAACGTGTTTTCCACCAGCTCTACTTAAGAAATTTCCACATGATCTTCAACAGTTTTATTCGCGCCCATTTCGAGTACAGTATTTCCTCCCTCACTCCAAAAGGTTTCGGATACTCTGGAACTTATCCAATGGCGAGCCACGAAATAAAATTTGAGCCTTATGAAGAGCGCCTCCAACCACTAAATCTTTACCGATTACAGTACATGAATCTCGGAGGTGACCTTCTAATAGCCTACATCATCCTAAATACTTCTGAACATCCCCTTAAACACCTACCTAGGCTTAGTTCCAACACAATCCTAAGGGGTAACACTAAAAAAACTGGAAACACAACACAGCAGAACGGACTGAAGACACACCTTCTTCCCCCTAAGAGTAGCCAAATGCTGGAATAAGCTGCCTGCTGATCTATTCTAAGAGACTTCTCAGGAGTCCCTTAAGAGGAAACTTGACATGTTCCTAGGGACTAAAGATAGTATCTTACTATGATTTACCAATTTTTCCTCCCTTATCGATAATATACCTAGGTTTCTGTCTGGAGGTATCAGTGATCCATGGCTACTAGATACAAAAGCCCTTCGAGCAAAAACGTCTTCTATTTCGCCCAAAACTATTTGAACCATTAAAATTGGGGCTTTTTGCGGGGTATTGCATTGCGACAAGTAATTGTTGGTCGAAAATGTACGGAATCAAAGTTCAGAAAAGTCAGCCAAAGACGTCGACTTGAAAGTATCAGTTTGTGCTTCTCGATAGTGATTCTAGATGAATTCCGGAGGTATAAGTGATGGTGCAGGACAAAGTCGTATTTTTCACAAATATTTTCGGTGGTGTACCATGAGGGTGCTGAAAAAGAGGGAGAAAAGGGAAAGACAAGAAGCGGGACGGATAGTGTTCATGACTAGAGAAGTTTAGTCACTTGTGATTGAATAATAAAGGTTTGACTACTTGGACTCGCTCTCTTTTATCAGGTCACTTTCTGGGCATGTTAAAGAAAACAAGTTATAGTATGGCATTGAATAAGTAAAGTACTGTACAAATGAGAGGGGTTTAAAATAGTTGAAAGTTTAGGATTATGTGCATTTTTAAAATTTAGTAAGGAAAATACAGTGTTTGAATACCAACTGGCTTTTTTTCATGAAAACTATTCTAACTCGTTTGTGTTATTATAACTTTTGTAGAGTTATAAGTGAACTCATACTTAACGTGACTGTCCAGTTTTGCTTGCGATAGGATTTTTTGGCAGACACGAGTCGAAGAGGCATTTAGTATAAGAAATGGGCATTATTACCATTGATCCGTTACATCCCATTCGATCAAAAAGAGCCGTAATCAAACAAAATGTTCTGCCCCAAAGACATTAGTGGATCGAGGTTATCTCTCCACCATCATGCTTGCTGGTCAGTAACGCCACACTCCATCCTTTTTATGATGTTAGGCTCCCTTATATCAGTTTTATATATGAATAGTGTTTTGATATAAGCTCTATTTTGCCCACCTCTTTAGAATACACTGTTACTACTAGTTCCATTTTGCAGGCAAACCAGACAGCCAAAGCATTTGTATTGTGGGTTAAACATTAATTTAATATATCATACTGCTATGAAGGTAACTAATGGTATAAGTTATAAGAAACTGGTCAGATAACATGTGGTTTAAAGATGGATAAGACGGAATATAAAAAGGAGTGTGGATCATTAACGTTGTTGATCTCTGTCGAATGATTGGGGGCCTGCTTGCGTAAAACCAACAGCTAACGTCGAAGTCACACCTCGAGGTCAGCACTTAGCGCGGATTACCTCTTCGCCATATCAAGGTACTGTGGATGCTTTGAAGACCGTACAATACAAAAGACGCTGTTAGAGAAATATATTAGTTAAAGTAGGTGCAAGCGAAAGTGTGACCATCACACCATGGGCCAGTCCATGGAGAACGATTTACTGATGAGCGTTGGTGGTCCTTGACCCTGACGGGGATCTATGGTCTGTTCGATATTCAGTGACTCAACTGCCGGATGATTTGGCTAGAACTCAGTGACATTTCACTAGCCCTAACGATGTTTTATGGTTGCGAAATTTATGAGTAAGACGATAAATGAGTGGGAAAAATACAAAGTTTGATGGTAGTAATCATAATAAAATTTATACTATTAGGATATGAACTGGGAGGAACTCACAGCAGTTTAAGTTTCTGATTTTCCGGGATCGAATAGTTGCAATCCTTGATATTGTCATTAAGTGCCAATCGTTTAGATGTTGGATGGACCATCGTTAAGTGAACCTTGGTTTAGGTAAGCACCATTGAGCATGGGAAAAACTCCTAGTTGTTCCATAATGCAGTTTAGGGGGGATTTAAGTTGAGCAAGTGTTTAACTTGACCGGATAGTCTACTGGTAACCTATTCCAGAGAACTGCATATGGTGTGGAAAAGAAGGGTAACTTCAATTTTCTTCCAATTTATCTAATTACAAAGAAACCGTTTCTTATTATTAAATCACGCACAGATATTGCTTGATGTTCTCGATAACTTTAGAACAAAACCCTGGTTCGGAAAAGTATAGTATTTTAGAATGCTATATATAGCATATATATGTATATATATAGTATATATAGTATACTATTTTTCGGAAAATTCAAAGCATCTCAATTTACTGTAGTTTTATTATATAAAATTTTGAAAAGTAAGATAAGGTTAAGTGTAATTCGTCTTAACAACATGGGATCTATTTTCCATGCTTCGCACCTTTCACGACTGTTGCCGCTACCTTGACGTAATGGTCGGGCTTGTCTATCTTAATAAATCAGATGAGTTATGGTGGCTGGAACAATCTTATCTCAAGGTTTTATCATGTTAGACGGGTTGGTTGAAGAACAGTAGGGCTAAGAGCAGCAATTAGTTGTCCCTTGAGCAGGGCAACCATACTGTCAAGTCATTAAGTTCACCTCTAAACCAACCCCCATATCAGGTAATTCCAGAAGGACCCTTGTACGGTTTGGACAACTGGGAAGTGATAACTACTCTCATACCTCTAACAGAATTCCAGATCAGTGTATTCGTAATTAGTTTCACCCTTCAATTCCTATTATTCCATCTACCTAGATTTTCAATATAAACTGCCTCCACTAGTACTACCATAACCAACGATCGTTGTGTGCGAAACACTGTCTCAGGTCTACTGAAACCGCGTTCCAAATTATACACCGGAGCCTTCAACGAACGCATCTTACGTAAAACTTGTCAACAAACCTCCTTGGCTAAAACCCTAGAACCTCATACGATTGGTATGTGCTGTGTCTCTGAAACTCGCATACAGGATTCTAATGTGGTTATTCACTTGACCTCATCAAAACGGAGAGCTAACGAGGTACACTACATTGAAAACCCATTAGAGTTGAACTCATCGAAGAGAAAGTCAAAGGTAAATTCGAGGGACAACTGAAGTCACATTTAGGTGGTTTTGAAAACGAGGCTGACCCAGCTGTAGAAACAGCAGCAACATCTACTAGTGATTTGAAATAAAGAATTACGAAAAACTAGTAGGTTTCTGCTACATCTATCACACTGATGAATCTTCGTAAACTTATCTCATCAGGCTCCAAACACGATGACGAGCGAAAACAAATTAGATCCAGGCTATCCGAAATTCTACGGAACGGCCGTGAAAAGTGGTGGGCAACGAAAGCAAAAGTGATGGGAAAGACAACGGTTGTAGGTAACACCAGATAACTTTTTAGACTAATAAGAGAAACTGGAACTAAAAAGTCAAGTGTAAAAGAGACAATCTCAGGTAAAGACGACACTTATGTGCTCTCGCTCTAGACGTTTAGAACGATGGGCGTAAAACTTTAAGGAGAAGTTCAGCTGGTTTCAGCTACTCTTCAACTACCCACCATTCCCAAACAACCTGAAATGAACATTGAGATAGGCCATCCGACTCAAATTAAAGATAAAAAAGCAATGGCTAACCTGAAACAAGGAAGGGCCGCTGCTTCAGATGGATTAACTCCAAAGGTCTTTAAGTATGGTGGTCCAGTTTTACCGATTAGTTAGGCTAATATTTTAGCTAAAGTCTGGGAGTTGGACGTAATCCCATCTGACTGGTCGTAATCACTGATTGTCCCAATATATTAGAAGTGGTCAAAATCATACTAGCATCAATAAACATCGGACGCTTAACAAACACTCGTGAACTGCAAACACGAGAAAAACAAATTAGACTTCATACCTGATCATGGCGACGTCAATCACATAATCTCCATTCGTCAGATTTTAGAACACACGCGCTTATCGGCGTCCGACAGTGATAATTTTTCGTGACCTAGAAGACATAGACAGCAGACAGAAACAACGTGGAACTTCGTACGTACGTACATCAGTTCGAGTTGCCATAGCACAGAGATTCAGTTATCGATTCAAATCCCGTAGTGGTAGAGTAGTGAAAGTATAAGTAGTGACAGCGAACGTTAAGGTTTGATGAAGTTATTTAAGGAGTATAATCCAGTGAAATAGATTTGGAAAAGAAATAAAGGACATGAAGAATTCAGAAGATTAGAGTTTGAGAGAACACAAAGAATGGATGCATTTGCGCCATTGCAAACGATTTTGAGCCATGTCATTCAAGGTCTCTAACCATCGGTTGCTATCATCTCGCGGTCCCCAACCAAGTAGTCTACACCTACCAACATGACTCAGTCCACTTGTCAGTGACTTCATGGATTTGTGCCATGTTTTGGTCTGGCCGCCCCTAGCTTTCTTCCAACCTACTCCTACACCATAAAACATCGCACGTCGGGGCAGTCGGTGGTCGGGCATGCGCAACACATGTCCCAGCCATCTCTATTGATCAAGTTCCACTACTTCATCAATTGATTTGCCATCCTTACCTAGTACCCGTTTTCTAACAACTGAGTTGCTTACTCGGTGGTCCCAGGATATACGAGCAATGCTTCGAATACACCTATGATCAAATACTAGTAACCTACGAATATCATCTACTCTTACTGGCCATGTTTCGCTGCCATAAAGTAGGACAAAACGAACTGCTGCACCGTAAACACGCCTTTTGGTTGATAGACGGATATCTCGCCTACGCCACAAATGACGCAAGTTGGCAAAAGCTAGTCGAGCCTTCTGTATCCGTGCCGAGATTTCGTCACACACCAAACCACAAGGGCTGATGAGACTTCCGAGATAAGTAAAGCGGTCGACACGCTCAACTACTTCACTCCCTGTCACTAGTTCGGGTGCCGATGCAACCCAATCCTGAAGCAACATTTTGCATGTCGAGGGAGAAAATCGCATCCGGAACATGCATGCATTGTTGCTTAGAGTGGTCAGCAGACTCTGCATTTTGTCAGCGTCTTCACCAAATAGAACTATGTCATTGGCATATTCTAAGTCAACGAGTGGATCTCCCGGTAGAAGTTCAACTCCTAGAAATTTAGATGAGGAAAGTGTCATCTCTAAAAGGACGTCAACAACAAAGTGAAACAAGAATGGAAAGAGTGGACAACCCTGACGAACACCACTTGAGGTAATCAGTTCTGATGACAGTTCGCCATAAGCTCTCACTCGACCAGTTGTGTTCGAGTAGAGAGCCTTTATAAGGTTGATGTACTTCTTTGGTACACCCTTCAGTGACAAACACTGCCATAGAACCTCACGATCAACAGAGTCAAATGCCGCCTTAGGATCGAGAAATACTACCATTGTGGGGCGTCTGAATGTGTATCTATGTTCCGGGATCTGACGTAGTGTGAATATCTGATCTATACAACCACGCCTCGTTTCCTCTAGTCTGCTCTTTACGAGCTTTGGTTAGACGTCGAAGTATTATTGAAGCTAATATTTTAGACACTATATTAGTTAAACTAATTCCTCTGTGATTGTCACAGGAGAACTCTTGTCCTTTCTTATAGACTGGAACAATCAGTGATTGAGACCAGTCAGATGGGATTACGTCCAGTTCCCAGATTCTACCTAAGACCTCAGTCAGTTTCGCTGCTAATACTGGATCGCCAGCCTTAAAAATCTCAGGAGTAAACCTGTCAGGGTCTGCTGCTCTCCCACGCTTCAGATTTCCTATAGCTTTTTCAACTTCGTAAAGAGTCGGAGGACTTACATCAACTTGCCATTCAGGTAGATTGGAGATCGTGGGAAACCGAAGTGTGGCTGAAGGCCAGTTGAACTGATCCCTAAAGTGTTCTGCTCATCGATCCAATCTCCTGGATTGAGAATGAATAATATGTCCATCTTTCTCTGAGATTGTTTCGCTAACAGTAGGGTTCCTAATCCCGGTTTCCTTAACAAGTCTGAACAGTTGCCTGCTGTTACCTTGTAGTGACCTACTTTTGTCAACAGAACGCGATCGGTTTGATGAAAACAATTATTATTATAACCAATTGTACCAGTGACTGTTTAACTGTGCTAATGACAGCCATTATACTTACTCTCCCGTTGACTTCGAACTTGTACGAATCCGGTTACGCTCAGTAACCACACTTGTACTCCTTTGGCACGATCTCGGTATTCTTTCGATACCACGAGATTGCCAACAAATATATACGACTACTACAATCATCTGCCTTCTGATATTTTGGCCTTTCGGAATCTTATTGGTTAATTGGCAAGTAGTCTGGTAGCGGTGTTCATAGTTCAGCTCAACTCGACTCCACGCTACATTTGGTGAGCCAAATATTGGAACACGCCTCAACCTCGGTCAAATCTTTCAAAGAAGGCAATTCGGTGAGTCTATTGTTTTATCTAACCACGTCTGTCATATATTTTCATATTAATTTTTAAAATATATAAATGACATGACGGATAACGATAAGAATAGTATTAATATAATAGACTCCGATGTACGCGTACCGAATCCTCGGCACTTTTTATTCGCGTGACGATAAATTCCACGCCTTATTCGAGAAATTCCCCAGATTAACTAAACCACTCGAGGAGATTTCATCGGTGACCAATCGTGTGGTACACCACATAGTCACCCGCGGACCACCAGTCACGGCAAGACCACGCCGACTGGCATCGGACAAATTAGCTTTCGCTAAACGTGAGTTTGACAATTTACTATCTACTGGTATTATTCGTCCTTCTCACAGTCCTTGGGCCTCTCCTTTACACATGGTGCGCAAAAAGGATGGGGTTAGTTGGAGACCTTGCGGCGACTACCGAGCATTAAACGTAGTTACGCGCCTTGATAGCTACCCCATCCCCCACATACACGACATCACGGCATCGCTCAAGGGCACGACTATCTTTTCTAAAATCGATCTGGTACGAGCATATCACCAGATCCCAGTCGCTCTTGAAGACATCGAAAAAACTGCTATCACGACTCCTTTCGGTCTGTTTGAGTTCCTACGAATGCCATTTGGATTACGGAATGCTGCTCAAACTTTCCAAAGGTTTATCGATAGCATAGTACGAGACTTGGATTTTGTTCACGTCTATATTGATGACCTGCTGATCGCATCATCAAACGTAGATGAACATTATCAACACCTTACGCTATTATTCCAACGTCTTTCGGATAATGGAATAGTAGTCAACCCAGAGAAATGTGAATTGGGTAAATCAGAAATAATATTTCTGGGTCACATCATCAAACAAGAGGGTATTCTGCCTTGCGAGGACAAAATTCGAGCAATCAAGGAGTACAACGTGCCGTCCTCAATCAAGGAACTGAAGGCTTTTCTCGGTTTGGTTAACTTCTACCGACGTTTTATCCCTCACGCGGCAGAACGGTTACGACCATTAACCGATTTACTACGCGGTAATCCACGCAAATTAGAATTGAACGATACCGCACGTACTGCATTTTCAGAGATCAAAACGGCTCTCGCTGAAGTTACACTTCTCGCTCATCCTAACCCATCAGCCACGCTTAGTATAGCGGTTAATGCATCGGATTTTGTCATAGGAGCCGTTATGCAACAGAATATCTCCGGTAGTTGGCAACCGCTTGAATTTTTATCACGACGCCTTACTCCCACGGAGACGAGATATAGCGCTTTTGGTCGCGAGCTGCTTGCAGCCTACTGCGCCATCAAACATTTCCGGCACGCAGTAGAAGGACGCCAATTCATTTTATTCACCGACCATAAGCCCTTAACGTATGCCCTGCATACCAAGTCTGACCGCTACTCACCACGAGAGTGCAGACATTTGGACTATATCTCACAGTTCACGACAGACCTTCGTCACATTAAAGGCGAGTCGAACTATGTTGCCGATGCTCTTTCACGTATCCAGACGAATGCAGTTACCTTACCGGTGCTCGATCTTCCTGCTATGGCCGCCGCACAAGCAAACGATCCTGTCTGTACAGAAGCACCACAATCTTCGTCCCTTCAGTGTCAGGAAGTACCCCTAGCTACTAGCTCAGGTACTATCCTATGTGATATTTCTACCGGTCTACCTCGACCCATCGTACCCTCTACCTATCGCCGTCTCGTCTTTGATGCCCTTCATGGATTGTCTCATCCAGGTATCGCAGCCACATTACGTCTCATCGCTGCACGATACGTCTGGCCGTCCATGAATAAAGATGTTCGTATGTGGGTAAAACAATGCTTACAGTGTCAACGATCAAAAGTGCACAGGCATGTAGCTGCCCCCATTGGCACGTTTGCTACGCCTGATGCTTGCTTTGATCACGTTCATATAGACATTGTAGAACCCTTGCCACCATCGCATGGGTATGATCACATACTCACGTGCATTGACCGTTTTACAAGATGGCCCTAAGCTATTCCCATCACGTCTATCACGGCGGAGACAATTGCTCACCGCTTCGTAGAACGATGGATAGCATTGTACGGTTGTCCCTCGACTGTCACGACTGACCGAGGACAACAATTTGAGTCCGCATTATTCTCCTCACTGACCAGACTGCTTGGTACGGAACGCATACGCACTACCGCCTACCATCCAGCATCGAATGGTTTAGTTGAACGGTTTCATCGCCAACTTAAAAGTGCTCTTCAAGCACACGAAAACGACAATTGGTACGAAACCTTACCGCTCGTTCTCTTAGGCATCAGAACGAGTTTAAAGGCAGATATCCAATGTTCCGCCGCTGAACTTGTATACGGCACGATATTGCGTCTGCCTGGGGAATTCTTCACACCACGGAGCAGTAATGATTTCGGTAAATCAGACTACGTCCATCGACTGTCTGCATTTATGCGAACGCTGTCTCCGGTGTCAACTCGAATACAACATCGACAGGTCGCTCTCCCTCGAGAGTTATCTACCTGTTCACATGTTTTCATACGAGTAGATTCGGTACGCAAACCTCTACAACAGCCTTACGAAGGCCCTTTTCACGTGATCTCTCGTCACGAAAAGACCTTCAAGGTTGATCGACACGGCCGCGTCGAGATCGTCAGCATTGATCGTCTCAAACCAGCACACGTCGATGACAGTGCCCTACCCAATAACTTGAGACTCAATGCTAGACCTACCAAACCTTCTAGCGGGATCTCTACGTCTACCTCGGATCCCACGCTAGATACATCAGAGACCTCGTTCTCACGTCCCGGTCAACAGCACGCGTCATCTGCACCATCTACGGACGAGACTTCCGTCTCACGTCCAGATCGGCAGACCACGCCGCCCTTGACCTCGGATGAGATCGCAGGCTCACGAAGTACGAACGAGACCACCGTCTCACGTTCCGGTCGCCGAGTACGATTACCCGTACGCTTTCGCGACTAAACGCAGTCAATAACGGATACGGTGTAGGATTATTCCTATACTACACGCATGCTACACTTTTCTTTTTTTGATTTTTTTTCTGTATCCTGAGCCCACGCCTCCGACCATCGCCCGTTTGATAACGTCGACTTCAGTCAACTTTGGCAAAAGCTGGTTTGGCCACCCATGCTCTAGTCAACGCACTCAGTCGATTATCTGGTCTCGAATTCGCCTGGCATACGCTTGGTCGTTATGGTCGCGTCCGGTTTCTTGGCTCAACGTGGTTTCGTCCTACGTCTGCAGCGTTTCCTGGTTCACATCCCTACGAACGCAATCATCAGATTCTGGATACAAACCACTCTGGTGTGGTATGCTAATTCGACCAACAAATACAGCACACTTCTCCTGGTACCGTTCTGCGCAAAAGACCTTCGTTGGCAACTCGAGGATCAATGATCACTTCCTGTTCCGCCAATTTCCTCCGTCCTACAACCGCACTTCTGACGATCAGTCCCACGAATCAAACCGCTAACTATCGAAAGTGTAAACCCTTTCTAGCGAGGGGCTCCTGTAGTGACCTACTTTTGTCAACAGAACGCGATCGGTTCGATGAAAACAATTATTATTATAACCAATTGTACCAGTGACTGTTTAACTGTGCTAATGACAGCCATTATACTTACTCTCCCGTTGACTTCGAACTTGTACGAATCCGGTTACGCTCAGTAACCACACTTGTACTCCTTTGGCACGATCTCGGTATTCTTTCGATACCACGAGATTGCCAACAAATATATACGACTACTACAATCATCTGCCTTCTGATATTTTGGCCTTTCGGAATCTTATTGGTTAATTGGCAAGTAGTCTGGTAGCGGTGTTCATAGTTCAGCTCAACTCGACACCACGCTACAACCTATTGCCTCTGCCTTTTCCATCTCTCTTGCTTTCACCACCCACCATTGTTCACGATCATTGCATAGGCTTCTGGTCAGTTTACGCTTAAGCTGACTCCGCTCTTCCTTATGTTCAGAGCCAGATGGAATGAGTTTTCGAGCATCTATCAGTGAGGTAAACGCTGCTGAGATCCAGTGTTTCTCCCTAACCTTATGATTTACCGTACTTGCAGACATCACTGCTGTTTTTACAGCCTTTCGGATGTCATTCCACGCTACTTCGGGGTGAGCATCAGTTACATAGCTGCCTAACTGTTTTTCTAGTTGTTCCTGAAATATACTTTTAGCTTGACTATTATTAAATAGTACCCTAAAGGGTTTCTTCACAACATCTTTCCTAAATCCAGTAAGACGTGGACAAATACGCGCTCGCACTAGAGCATGATCTGAGTCTAAGCATGTGCTCCAGAATGAGCGATAGTCTTCTATCGAGCCCCTCCATCAGTGGCTGATAGCGATGTGATCTATTTGGGTCCAGCGTTGAGACGAATTAGGGGGTCGCCATGTTAAATTATGTTTTTCCTTATGCTTAAAGTTAGTGTTTGCAAGAAACAGGCGGTTATCTGAGCATAGCTGCAACAGACGGTCGCCGTTATCTGTTCTTTGAGCTGAGACACCATAACATCCACCCAAGTGTCTTTCGTTTTCGCATATTTTACCTACTTGAGCATTAAAATCACCAGCCACTATTACTACATCTGAACGCCTAGCTTTTCGGAGAAGGTCGGAAAGCTTTCTGTAAAACTCATCTTTCACATCATCTGAGCTGCAGTCAGTGGGAGAGTAGGCAGAGACGACGAACAGGCAATGACGAGTGTCCCTATCTTTCCGAGTCCTTACTGCTCCGTTTAGTCGGACAGCACACAAACGACTGTCTACTGGGATCCAGTCTAAGAGAGCCAGTTCCGCCCTAGGACTCAATGCTATACCTACGCCAGCGAGGCCACGGGAAGCAGCATCAGGGCTTCCAGATACACAAAGCGTAAATCCAGTTGGTTCGTTACTTTGACATGGTGAGGTCAAATGAATGGCACTACTCGGATCCTGTATGCGCGTTTCAGAGACACAGCACACATCGATGGAGCGAGATTCTAAAGTCCTAGCTAAGGAAGCCTGTTGTTCTATTTGGCACAGTGTTCGAACGTTAAAAGCTCCTACGTGTAGTTTAGAGCGTGGTTTCAGGAGACCAGGAATAACTTTCCGCGTACTCGAATCGTTTGCACTAGCGGAGCGGGTTAGTCGTGGAGATAAGAGAGCCACTGAGAGGTGTAGGAAGGATTTGAATGTGATCAACTTGATCTCGTGTTCTGTTACGGGTATCAGGGCATATGTCACTTCCCGGCTGCCCACACCGTGGAAGAGTATTTCTTGAGGAACCTGAAAAGGAAATCGGATTAGTGTTGGTCTTAAAGACCTGGGTGCGTGACCGCAGAGCCCAAGGGACAACTGCTTGAGGTCGATCGCGCACGGCCTTTTTGTGGGAGGTTTTTAATGTGTTAGCTCCGTTCTTAAAACAGCCTTACCGCCGGAGACAGAAATCCGTGGGGTAAGGTGAGGTGTGACATTTTTATGGTCGACCTTTTCTAACCCCTTCCTTCCTTGTGAGAAGGCAGCATTGCCGAAGATGCTGGTTGTCCGAAGAAAACACCTTACTGCTGTCACACCTCTGTACAGTCAGCAGTACGACTTCGCCCTCAGATCTTGAGTTGCTGCTTTTAGTCTTACCGTTCTCCAATCGACCTGCCTGGCATGGTAGAACCTGCAGGAACATGTGTTCTAGCCAATATAGCTCGGTTGGGTCATCACGATAGGCAAGCCCGACCACCACGTCAAGGTAGCAGCTACGGTCGGGGACCTAGAAGCTGCATTCGACTCTGTTGACAGAGGGGTTCTGTGGCAATATCTACCATTGAAAGGTGTACATCAGAAGTACACAAACCTTGTGAAGACTCCTTACTTGAACACTACTAGTCGAGTCAGAGTTTGTGGGGAACTGTCATCAGATTTTGTAACCACAAATGGTGTCTGGCAAGACTATCCACTATCTTTGTTTCTGTTTAATTTCATCACAGACCGACTGCTGGAAATAATGTTCTTGTCGTCTGAAGATTCAGGAATGGACTTCCTACTAGGTGGTTTACTCATTGATTTGGAATGCGCAGATGATATAGTCCTGTTTGGTGAAGACGCTGACAAGATGTAGAGTCTTTTGGTAGCACTGAGCAACAATGCCAAAATGTTTGGAATGCGCTTCTCTCCCTCTAAATGCAAGTTGTTGCCTCAGGACTGGTCTGCGTCAACACCTGGACTAAGGATAGGGAGTGAAGTAGTCGAACTCGTTGACAACTTCACTTATCTTGGAAGTCTGATCAGCCCTAATGGGTTGGTGTCTGATGAAATCCCTGCACGGATTCAGAAAGCTCGTTTGGCTTTTGCCAACTTACGTCACCTATGACTAAAGGGAGATATCCGTCTATCAATCGAGAGAAGAGTATACTGCACAGCAGTTCATTCTGTTTTACTTTACAGCTACAAAACGTCACCATTAAGAGTAGAGGAAACTCTTATGTTGGTAGTATTTGATCACAGATGTCTTAGAAATATTGCTCGCATCTGTTGCTATTGTAGTGATCAAGAACACCAATGGGAACAATCGAATATATCTGATAAATTACAGAACTAGTTAGTAAAATCTAACAACCATATAGTAAATCGTAAATTTGCAAAATATCAATCCATCATATCAAACTGGACTGTTCCTGTTGCAAACATTAATCGATCGTCTGAAATTTAATTATTCATGCGTTCTCATACAAATTCCATTGTGTTCCCGCTCTTCCTTTCTTGATCTTCCACCATCTTCTGCTGCCAGACATTACGATTTTATTTCGCGTAATATACTACTTATATCAATATAAGTAGCGCACACCACAGTATCACCGGATAAGTAATAATGTGGTTAGGTGCAGGATATTATGGGATAATGATGAATCAGTTATGGATCTTCCCTGACCGAGATGGTTTGGATACATGTAAGGTGAACACCGATTACACGACGCGCAATGCTGACTAGTGTTGGAGACGGTCGGAAGAAAGTTAGGGGCGGCCAAACCAAAACGCGGCATCAGTCCTTGAAGTCACTAATTTCTGATCTGAGCTACGTCTGTAGATGCAGACTAATTGTTTGGGGTTCGCTCAACTATCGTAACCAATGATTGAAGTTTCTGTGCGACTTCGCTGAGAAGCAATCACAATAGCGTGTGTGTATACACTCTTTGTCTCCGCTTAAATCGTGATATTAAAATTAATTTATACGTTTCTTTCTAATTCTTTCTTCGTGTATTGTGTCTTTATGCAGTATTTTTCTTTTATATATTTCTACCATTGAAATAACTGCTTCTATGTATTTGGTGTCCATCTTGTACTTATGAGATGTGGCAACTTGCATATGTGCGACTTGTTCTACGTTTTAACTGACTGTCTTTGCACCTGTCTTTATATGGTAGGTCTGGTATGAGAACACTTGCAAAGTAATGCTATACTTTGTCAATTTTGTATCAGCCAATGGAACGCTTGCAACTGAATATAATTGGGAAGTATTCTGATAGTGGCCGAATACATAATTTATAGAGCGTTATTTTTTATTCCTTTAGGTGGAAATTACGGTTATTAAACCCAGTGAGTGTACGGGCGTTAGATTCTTGGAATGTAGGTTGTTTGGTGAATGAAAAACTTTTGAAATATTTCATTCCTAAATCGCAGATACTAATTAACTGTCCGAATTCCAGCTCGTTCAGCTACCAGCTTATTTGCGGATTAAACGTGCCAAAATAAATGTACCCAGATTTTTCGGTATTAAGAGAGAAGAATCGTATATCACATCAGTTTTGAAGTCTATCCAGATCTTTTTGTATTATACAGCTAACATTGTACGATGGGGTAACGTTCAAATTCGTTTTTTGTAATATATTTGGAATTCTTTGTTATAAATTGTGTCTTTGTGCTCATATCAATATATGACGTAATGATACCGCTAATTAGAGAACAGTGAATTATCGACAGGACCAATGACGCATAAAATCCATACGAGTAGTCTAAAGTTTTTATCGGTCCCTCCAGAACACCAATCTCAGCCTCTACGATATGAATCATGTATTTCAAGCATACTGAGTTTATATACAAACTAAACATACCACATCGCACCACAAAATAGAAAATAGCATTTGCACACAATCTAGCCCAAAGTGGCTGTGAATGTGGGAGACTGTAATTAATAGACAGGATAGGACTCCAGAACGGTAAATCGTATAATAATAGTCTATAGGTTAAAATAAAGCTTATAATAAGGGGAACATGAATATGCAGAGTTTATTTACATAACGATTATATAATAAAATATATGTATCATGTTGGTTCATAAATAGTCTGGCACAAGCTGGTGGCTATTTGGACTTAGCAGCTAAGTGGATAAGGCGATGGCTTTTGAGGCGGACGGTACTGGGTTCAAGCCCTAGAGTAAACGCAGGTACACCCAGATGACGAGTCCTAAATGGGATGAAATGCGCATCCTGGATTCCACTGCTAGCCACCATCCTTCTTTGCTTATAATGCTTGTGGCTTAAGGCAATATTGAGGCAATCCTCACAGCATGTACATATGCCAATAAGAGACTGTTCAATTGGATTCCTAAACATCGATGGAAGATTCAAACAAACAATACAAAAATGAATTATAAGTACGAATGTACAGCTTAAGCAAATGAACTTGTCGAAAGGAAAAATTTCCTTGTTGAATTCTTCGAATGAAACCCTGCCTTTTGGAGAAATTCTCTCATTTTCGAACAACGAGAAGGGTACCACGCTCATATGATTTTGAGATGGTGTACCAAACCATTCAGCTCAGAGAACAAAACTCCATCAAAATCACTCACCCGAGCTACAAATCTTCTCCACCATCTCAAGAAAATTAATATGTTCATGTATAATTTCTATAGTTTCTTCCAGTGGGATTGAAGAGAATAATGATGACACATCAAACTAGGCTAAGAATTTATCGGCAATATTAACATTTTCTAGTACGTTGTCAAATTGAAAGGAACATTTCTGACATTATGATATAAAGTATGTGCACTGAATTTTAATGGTTAACACCATTATGTTAGGGTTGTATGCAGCTGATGAGAAGCCACAAAATAAAATGAATTCAGGTTATTTTCCTATGTTTATTGTTTTTGTTTATTTAATTTCTTTACTTTACCCAATAACAACAGGTAGAACCTTTTTCGTTATGTTTATCAATTCTAGACCAGTTGATAAAAAGACTATTGTTCAATCGTTAAACAATGAGTTTTGACATCTTTGAAAAAAGCAGTACCAAAGGAACTTATTCAAAATTCTTGAATCGGTTAAACTTAGATACATGGTGTCATGTAATTTCAAGTCTTTGAGGTATGTTTGAATTGTTGTAAACTGTTCTCTGTAGCTAAGTAAATAACCTGTTGGCATTTGAATTGACTGGTAATGAGGTCGAAGTTTAGTGTAAACAATAAAACTTGGATTTAGACCCATCCCACTGACGAGCACCAATATAGAACGAAATAAGTATCCGGATTTCACTACTAGCCATAAACCAAATACATTGAATCTTAATATCTTTCTCAAGCTATTGGTTAGATATATCTTCAATAAGATAATCAGGTTAATTAACATAATGTGAATAACTCTTCACCAACTCGCTGGTGTTAATTGAATGGTGAATATCGCTTACTGATACAACAATAAAAGTTATTTTTATTAATTAAAGAATAGTGATTTTCAGATCGATGTATTGACTTTCTTTATAGGTTTGAAACTGCATAAATAGTGACTTCTTAAATTATGCGAATTAAAACAAATTTTTAGATGCATTGTATGATATTAATTCAACAACTACAAATCTAATATAATGAGTAGTAGTTAATTTTTTTTAAACTGCCTCTGTTTAACGTAATATTTTAAAGTAAATACTGGTAAAAGCTAAAGGATATGAACTCAGTGGAGAAGATTTGCAGCTCAGGTGGATTATTTTGATGAAATTTTGTTCTCTGAGCTGGATGGTTTGGTCGTGGAGCTTTCATCGTTCTTCTGAACGACATCCATCAGCACAAACTTCAGACAGAAGTGAAGTGTTCGAGTTTCTCCACATGTGGTTCACAGCTTGTCCTGTACACACTTATAGCACGAAAAAATGAAGGAAAGTACTTTAAGACTATCAGGAAAATTATGCACAAATATAGGAACAAAAATCAAACCAATGGGAGATACAACCAATACAAAGAAGTAAACAATTACAGGTTTAAAGTCAACAAGAACCAATCAACATCGAGGTATACAGGATAAGCTGTGAACCACATGTGGAGAAATTCTAACACTTCACTTCCATCTGAAATTCGTGCTGATGATGTCGTTCAGAAGAACGATGAAAGCTCCATGATCAAACCGTCCAGCTCAGAGAACAAAACTCCATCAAAATATGATCTCAGTCTTATATGTATTAAACACTACTTTTTTTTACTTCACACACTCGTTAACACAAAGATATTGTTTCCCCTTATTATAGGAGTAAAAGTGAAATCTTGTATTTCAGTTTATTTCTGTATTTGTTTATATTATTTGGCATGAGTATAACAAAGTCATTAAAGTAACTTATATCCCACTATTTCATTAGAACCATAAATATTATCTTCTTACTTTAATTTACATAATGAGGGATTCTCTTTTGCTGTTACATGTTGTGTATTTAAACAAGATACACAAGTCCGTGGTCTGTCAATATTAAAACAGTATCATTTAGTAAATGAGATTTGATTATTCAACTGGTTCGTCTCAGTGAAATTCTCATTTAGACCATATTTTCGAATCAAATAATCACAAATCATATCATTAAGGTGAAAAGAAATTAATAAAATGCGATGGTACCCCAAAACACAAAACATAAATGAGATATTTCTAAGGAATCGAACAGGAGTGGATGATGAAAAGTTTTTATGCCATTTATTATGTTTAGTGATTAACCGAAATTAACTCACTAATTTTCTTTATGACTTATTTTTGAGTTACACATTTTTTTCTTCATAAGACTCTTAGTGAATTTTATATTTGTACAAAATTAAAATTGAGCTTATTCATCGACTGTTTTCTTAGTAAACTATTGTCAATGATTAAAGTAATTATAATTTGATAGTCTATATTGTTAAAATACTTAGTCAACCTCAGCTTATTATTAACCTCGTCATGTTATGGTATATACTACTATAAATCAAATAAAACGATTTTACATTGTCTATTACGGTTGAAGAAAATAAAAGCGTACATCAATCAATAGAATATATATATTGATCTAAAAAAAATAACATACGTTTGTTTAAAACATTCGATTATTATTTATCATTATTCCCACGATTTGTATAAATTTGAATGAAGGGAATTGTAGTAAATATGTAAAGTTTATCTATATATTATTGATTAATTAATTTAAAGTCTATTTGAGATCATATATATATATATATATATATATATATATATATATATATATATATATATATATATATATATATATATATATATATATATAAGCTTTACTTTCCCACAGATGAAAGGGAAACTATTAGAAATAAGGATGAGTTTGTTAAATCCAAATAAGATTTCAAGTGATAAAGCTCTATCAAAATATTTTAACCAACCTAATGTAACTTTAGGTAAGTAACACAAAAGATACTTTAATGTAGAATTGTGATCAATTGTCCTAGAAACATCATTTGTTTTTGTGATAAAGCTTGTTCTTAATCTCTATATATGAGCTTATTATTGTTATAAGAATAAAATTAATTATTTTCCAAATTTTTAAATAAAATTACAAAATGGTAACTGTTAAAATGAGTTGAGAGAAGAAAAATAATAAACTCGGTTAGCTTTTATTTAATTAATCATTTATTATTAAACAATTGTGTTAGTACTTATATATATAGTCCCGATGGAAAACTATCTTCTCGTGCATTTATTGTTCGTGGATTTGGTAAAGTTAGACATTAACACTGTTGGACACCTGCTCAGTGGTCTAGAAGTTAAGCGTTCGCGAGCGAGATCTATAGGTTCTAGTTTCAAATCCCGCGGGAGTAATCGTGGACGCGCATTGCTGCGGAGTCCCATACTAGGATGAAACAGCCGTCCAGTGCTTCAAAGTTTTCTATGGTGTTCTAGTTTTAAATGGTTCATGAATTCAATTATTAAATTTGTTATTATGTTGTCTTTTACCGTCCCTAAATTACAGTTGACTAATTATCAATGCGCTTATCATCTATGCATAAAAAGCATCTCACCTATGTAAATAATGATTTTTATGATTCTAGTGTTTTACAGCCTCAAATTTCGCTTTTTATTTTATTGTTATTAGTTATATTTGATTAATAAAGGGTACTTCTAGTCTTCTAATTGGAGATTTAAAGAATGAAAATTTACGTGATCTATCGATCATACTATGAATTTCATAACGACATAAGAAGATATATTGTGTCACAGGCAAGAACGGAATGAAATACATGCATTAACAGATAGGGTTTGATTATAGGGACAACTAAGTAAGTAGTTAAGGCGTTTTGAAATAAAATGAAACTATTGTGACGTAACTTTCACATGACTTGTTATTAGTGTAAACTTGAAGTTAAGACTAATTATAATTTTTCTATTCAAGGATAATATTTCTGGAGATAATATATTCACTAGTAACTATCAAAACACGTTATTAAAATTTGATATTATCTACCTAATACCTCTACGTTCATAACTGATAAGCGCATAAACATCGTGATTTCGCATACAACAAGCAGGCTATGAAAACCTTTAATTCGAACAATAGAAGTTCAAATACAGGTAAAATGCCATACTGCAGTTTACCATAATCTTTTAGAGAATAGCAATTGTATAACTAAGGCACGTTCGGTAGAAAACTGAATAACTTATTTATGATTACTTATTTGGTAGTTTTTAAATGGTACGATATATAACAGTAAATAATAGGACAGAAAAAGCTTACAATTAGGACTTATAAATACCAGTTTTGATAAATATCCTTGAAATATGCAGATTAGTACACTAAATAAATGCTGAACTTACACGATTCCTTTTTATCAGGCTACATTTCCCACTAGTTGATTTACTGGTTTCAAGAAAGAATATTATATAATACTAATGCATACCAAAATAACTTAATTTCGAAATAGTCGAGAAGAATCGTAATAAATCAAGATGTCACAATTAAAAAAACAAATGAAGTTAAGAAAAGAACGTTTTCGAAGATTACTAGGTCACAAACTCGGAAGAAAGAAAAGAAGGAATATATTCATTAAGTTGAAAATAAATCATCTAAGATCTTTCGTCGCAGACTTGGTTATTTGAGAAACTGAGAGTAGAAATTCTGTGCCTTCTGATACAATATAGGGTTGTGGAGATTATTAAGTTTTTGATTGAGATCATGAACCGATTGATGCTAGACCACTATTGAAAACCTTCTGATACAGTTAACGTTTTCAATGGATGTCTTAAATTCTTGATGTGGTTAACTTTTTATTTACAACTAACTATTAATAAGATTTAATTTAATTATGATCCATATATGGATAATTTTATATATGAAATATATATATATATATATTCTTAAAACTTAATTTGTAAATTTTATTTAATTAAAAGGAAACGGTACATTCTTCTCAAATTATAGTGATGATTTAAATAAAATAATTAAACATGTAACATTGAAAATCGACGTATCGCATACAAATCATAGTCATATAATTGGTCGTTATGGTTGGAATATTAAAACAATCATGATGATTACCCAATGTCGTATACATTTTCCAGATTCAAATCGTAATAGTTCAATCATTAAAAGTAATCAAGTTTCAATATCTGGTCAGTTGGAGAATGTAGAGAAAGCTAGAAGAATAATTCGAGTATGTTGAATTGTTTACATCTTTTTTTTAAAAAAGAATAAGATACTTATGACTGATTAATTTGGTTATTTAATATACTTTTTTTCAAGGTTAATTTTTATTTTAATTAGATGTGTTTATTCTATCTTTAACTTATTCAAGTTATTAGAAAATAATGGTGTTGATTAATCAATGAACCGTAAGAAATGATATCTAACTTATCAACTATTCAGTAGATCTTTAGTGAAAATATCTCCAAGATATATAAAATCTTTTACTAGAAAAACAAATAATAAACCTACGATCTCAGTGATAACTTCATCCCAGATAGATTTAAGTAATAAATAGTTTATATTGTGAGAATGATTACAGAAGCCATATCGATTTGCAAGAATGATCAGGATGATACAGAAAGATATGTAACATGTAAATAACATAGATACAGGGGTAAATTACTTGAAATTATATTGTTCATAAATTGTTTTGAAAGGACACTTATATCAGGAATTAATTATATGAATGTGAAGCGATAGTTGGGAACCAGTATTTTTTTAATAGGAGGACTAGGAAACCCCTAAGAGGCATGATTAATGTATCGAAGAGTGATCACAGTACCGTTAAAGAGTATTTATAATCGTTTACATCTAGAGGGGAGAAAGTATGAACTGAAATTAAAGAACAAAAACGGTAAAATCAATGTGATAGGTATGTCATAGTATATACGTGTAATTGTTTTGCGATCTGTTGATTTGAATATAGTTTATTTAAACTAATCAAGGATTGTCTAAGGGTAAAATATCAGCGACAAAGGAAGTTTAGTAAGAATACTCAATATTAAACGTGATCAAGTATAGTGTTGTTATACTCTCAATAATGGAGTTAGATATAGCTGCTGGTGTATGGTTTTCAAAGGGAATACTAAGGTCATGGTTTTATTAATTTGAGTATAAGTGGAAGATACAGATTGTATAGAGTTACGGGTTATGTGTGAGATTTCTAATCTGATATTGATTAAAAGCCTGTTACTGGTCATGAAAACACCACTGAAAAGATTAGCGATAGTTTATAATCATTTATAAATGAGTTAATATACAAGGCGCAGGAGATATCAGCATTTTAAGGTGCTCTAAAGCGCATATTGATAATCATTACTAAGATTTATACTTTTGAACTACAATCAAGTATTGGATGCTATTTACTGATGACTTTAAACTTATAGGTTTTATGATTTGGATAAATTAGGTTAGTTTCTTGCCATACTTTACTGACATATATAAACCATTAAGCTTAATAGTCGTGTATGCTTTCACAAGTGTACTGGGATTTAAGTATGAGCTATGAATTTAATAAAATATGTCCAGTGTATTTATGAAGCTATTGCTCGAGAATTTTTCTTATTTTGGACATCTTAAGAGATTTCACTGGAAGTCCCAGTCTACACATTATTAGATCCGATATGGACTAGATTTTGTAACGAAAAAAGGCTATTGGAGGCTTTGATAGTAATAGTAGCAGCACAGGTAATCATTTTATGGTTACTACATCAAAGTTTTTTATTAACTTGTACAGATAATGGGATAATATCTCGACAGAAAACTAGGTGGAGGATTTTTTTATGTCTTGCTAGTGCATACACCTACTGAGATCAGTACTTGACGTCTAGTATTGCTAAGATTTCTTCATTACATGACTGACCTCTGTGAGTAGTCCAATCTACTTCAGGGTATCTAACGTCTCCTGTTATGGCTTTCGCTTTAAAAATATGATCGTCATTTGTCTGGAGATCTATATACACAAAATCAGAGTAGACTATAAATCGATGTGTTCATTGAGAACCAAATCGACGACGGCAAACAGTTGAGAACATCTTCAACTTAATTATCTACTATACAATCAAGAACATATTAAATAAATACTTTCACTTTTATTCTATCTATTAAATCTATGTAGAATGTAGTTCTGAATCTTTAATTATGGATTAAAAACTTATAAAGAGTACACTGATCTCTTTTTTAAAAAATTTCTCTACAGGATATCCTTCCAATTACATTTACATTCGAAATACCTTATTTAAACAATGAAAATTTACTTATAAATCAAAATTCACTGGTTATTCATCAAATTCAAAATGTTTATGGTGTTGAAATTACATTTCGTAATCACTATAAATTAACACCTTATAGTAAGACAACTGTTAGTGTTAAAGGATTAACAATCAATGCAAAAAAAACTAAAAGTGTTGTACATATGTTAATTAAGAGATACTTTACTCAGAATATGGTAAGTGTTCTTTCTATCATTGTAAGTCATTATGATTATTTTGAACTCTTTGAAGTACATATATTTAATAAATTTATGCACTTGAAAGTAATTTAAAGTCCAATGAAAAAGTAGAAGACAATTAAGTCATAACAGAATTTAAAACTGTATTTTTTAGACTAGTAAGAAAAAGGGGTAATACAACAAGATATTGTTTCTGTTCCGTTATGTTTATTAAGCGAGACTCTAATTTATGGATAACCTTGGCTAATATTAGCCAATCAGCAAACAGCAAGTATAGAGTAAAAATATATTATAAAAAACCAAGGAAATAATGTAGACATACTTCTTGTAAGCGGTTCAAAAACTTGTCAAGGTTAGAAAGAGGTTCTGAAATCGTAATGTATACAGTAGAGGAAATCATCCATACTGCTATGGAATAGTTGGCCTCTGAGGCCTCTTTCAGCCTCGACCACATAGCTTCAATATTGTTTATGTGCACTCCGGTTGTTGAGTACACAAAGCGCCAATTATGGACAATGACACGATGCACATAAACAAGCCTATGTAGGAGTCTGTACACTCTCCAAACATCTGTATATATTGTAGTACCTGACTGCGGCCAGTGTTACTGGTGCCTTTATTATCCAGTTCGCGATAATTGTCATAATTTGCCTTAGTTAGGAATTATATAACATCACTAAACATAATAAGTGGAAAGTACAAATTGGTAGTGTGATGACAAGTTTACTAGTTGTAATAAGAATAACAAAGGCTTAAATCAATATTATATAATAGGAAATAGGTCAATGATTAGAAAAATATAGACTCTGCAATAACATTCATAAAATTATAAGATTACGTAATAAGTGTTCGGATAATTGAACCGTGAAGCGTATATTTGAGAAAAGAAAAGGGTGGGAGGGGTGAAGAAGAACAAACGAAGAAAGAGTATGGAAAATAATAAAATCATTTGTAAAGGCTAAGGGTGAGATGAAGGTGTTACTATTTTTTTATGAACACAAAGACATTATTATTATTAGCTTTATTCAATAATATAATATATTTGGTACAATATAGAATTCTCAGCACAAAGTATTTCAACGAGTTTCCGTTTTTTATTTCTTAATCGATATTGCCGATAAATTGATCACCAGTTAGATGTTTGTAGTCAGAAGTCATCTGAATAATATTCATTCTTTTCAATCCACATTGCCAGCCATCACGATGTATCCGATTGTAAATTTTTGTAATTTGTACAGCGAAGTTTAAACTTTTCACAAACGCACCTAAATAGGTTATGCAATTAATTGATATAATGATTTGTTATAACAAACAAGGAAACAGAGAGTTTGTTGAAATATCTAATTGACAGAGACAGGTAGCCCAGACATTCAAGTAGGCCTCCCGAGTTAGATTTTTAGCTCGAATTTCTATAGCTTCTGTTATGTATACGAGACGAGATCGAAACCCATAAGGAAAATTATTAGGAATACGATAAATAACTTTAAGTGACCTATTTCTGTCTACTAGACGACTGCTATCGGTCATGGGTAATAGAACCGAGTTGCATATTGTCTTAATAGTACCCTTTTCTAATCACAAACGGAAGTGTTCATTAACTCTTCAGCTTAATTGTCTAGTAGTGTGCTCAATATAGCTTTCTCCACAGAAGCAATTTATGTATGTTATTTTGAATTTAAAATTGTTAAATTTAAATTTGGATAAAGGATAGAGTGGTGGTGGTTCGTCAATTTAAGAAAGCTGTAGGAATAGTTACTAAGTAAATTGATTGAATCAATTTAAAGTTTGAAGACTGAAAGAAATTTTATTTAGCTTGTTACAATTATTATTTAAAAATGAAGAACATTTGAGTGAACGATTGTTTTCAATAACTTCATCATCAGGCTCTACAGTTATAAGTCCAATAATTATAATATTTTACAAAGGCATGTATTAATGAATTTGACAATGTTATGTGTTAAAAATGATACACTAATCATATGTGACGAAAATATCGACAAACAGAAGATGTTGGACTCTTTCAATAATGTCCACCCAGCCATTAAATTCACCAGCGAGGAGGAGAAAGACAATAGTATAGCTTTTCTGGATGTCCTACTTTCTAGAACGCCAGAGAGTTCCATAAAGCGAAATATATTTGGAAAGAGTACATGGACGGGTCAGTATACTCATTTCCAAAGCTTCACACCAATTCAATATAAAATAAATTTAGTTAAATGTCTCAACCACAGAATCAAGTTATTATGTTCTGAAGACAGTGTGGATGGCGAAATAGATATACTAAAAAACACATTACGAAATAATGGCTATCCAGATAATTTCGTTGAAAACTACCTTGTAGAAAGTACCAAAAAAAGAGGAAATTGTAACACAGTCAGTAAAAAAACTCTATATCTGAGACTAGACTTTAAAGGGGACATAGCGAGTGATATTTTAACACGTCGACCACACACCGCCAAGCTACACATAATGTTCTCAACTAGACCAGTATTCACAAAACTAATCAAGGATAGGTTACCAAAGATGGGCTACTCCATGTGTGTATATCAATTCAACTGCTCCTGTGGAGCTAGTTACATAGGCCGTACTCAGAGGGCTTTATCCTTGTGTGTTCGTGAACATGTGCCAGCGCGGTTGGGAAAAGGCGTTACCAAATCGATTAACAGCACTATTCTTTCTCACTTGGTAGATATTGAACATCATATCAAAATAGAGGAAGCTTTCTCTGTTTTATATCAAGTTCCAAAATATCTACCTCAAGGAGCTAGATTACGTCTACTTTACATAGCCGAAGCCATCTGGATCAACTCCAGAAAACCAAACTTATGTATCCAGAAAAAAGTATATCCAGCCTCTATGTTTACTTTGGCCTATGACTGGATCACCGAATACCTAGACTGAATATTATAAACCTTTTACCCTCTTTCTTTTTTCCGTATTATTATCATTTCTTGATCACCTCTCTCTTAATCGTCACATCCATCATTCCCAATTCGTTTATCATAATTACCTTGATAACACCCTCCTTATTACATATTATATTCACACATAAATATTATTATGATCTCAATTTACAAGATTAAATTCGAAATATTCCCATAATGTAAATTTAAAACAACATATATAAGCGAACAATATTGTTTTCGATTAGATCCTCATCAGGCTTTACTCTAATATACAGTAATATTTATATGCATAAACGAAATTATTAAACCAATCAAGGCAGTTTATAAATCAATGATAACGATGAATAAAACGATTACATAATATGTGAAAAGTACAAATTGATAGTATGATGACAGGTGTACTAGTTTTTATAAGAATAATAAAGGCTCAAATCAATGTTACATAATCGGAAATAGGTCAATGATTAGAAAAACTATAGATAGTGAGGATCTAATCGAAAACAATATTGTTCGCTTATATATGTTGTTACAAGATTAAATTCCCCTACTATGGATTTTATTCACACAATTTTTTTGCATCTTCATTTTTGCTATAATACTATTCTACTTATTGTGACTGGACACTTTACTCTAAATCATCCTGACCTTTATTGAATGACCTTTCTAATTTGCAAATAATACAATTTTGAAAGATATATATATCGTAACAGATGCAAACGTTCACCATTTTTAACACATAACATTGTCAAATTTGATTAATACATGCCTTATTTTTGGCCTTTGTAAAATATCACAATAATTATAGACTTATAACTGTATAGAGCCTGATGATGAAGTTATTGAAAACAATTATTTGCTTAAATATTCTTCAGGTTTGAATATGCTATGGGGATTTTTAAATTGCTGGAATTATTATTTAATTTTAATAATCATTTCCTTAATGATATTTTATAATTAATTTTATATAATAATCTTTTTTTTAAAAAAAGGATTTTATACCAGTAAATATGTATATAAGCATGGATACAAAATATTCTTCAATGTTAAATAATCAAATTTCATCAGATAATTTAATTAAATTAATTTATGAAACAACTAGTGCAAATATTAATTTTATTACTTCTAATACTTCAATTAACAATTCCTATTTATCATCTACATCATTATCAAAAACAAATTTATCACATAATCAATTAAATTCTATGGATGATTTTTCTAACTTTTCAAATATAAAACACAATTTAATATTGAGTAAATTAAATTTAAACAGTCATTTATTAAATCAATATATCAATAGAAAATCAAATTATATTCATATATCTGGTAATGTAGACAATGTGTTTTTAGCCAGACAATTGATAACAGTAAGTAATAATAAATATTATTGGAGTAATTATTGTTATTATAAAAATTATTTACTAAGATGATTTCTAAAGAATAATTGGTCTAGAAGTTAAGAATTCGCGAGCGTGATCGATAGGTCTTGGGTTTGACTTACGCGAGATGGGATCAATGATGCACACTGTTGAGGAGTTCCACAATAGGACGAAATGGCCGTCCGATGGTCCCAAGTTTTTCATGGTGATCTAATTTCAATTTACTCACGATTTCAACTACTGAAATAAATTATAATTTAAAAGTTAATTTATAATTTAGGGTTATTTAGATGAATTAATGAAGACAAACAGGGTTTTGGAAAGTTGGATTTTTATTTTTGTTCTAGCAGTTCTAAATTACAAATTCACTGTGGTTGGAAATGTGAATAAGTGAATTTCAACTTGATTATCTGAGGATATCGTTATTAATTTTAATCTTACATTGAATTGTGGTTCAACTAGCTAAAAAATTACGAAATAGAACAAAATAGTTTTTTAGTGATTTTTAGTTGTTTGGTTTTTTTGAGCTTGGTTTCTAAAAAAATTCAGTTAATGATGAAAATCACTTTTAAGTAACAACATACTGGATAAGGAAATAAATTTTTTCAAAAAAGTAAATTTTTGAAAAAGGTACTTTGAAATTATTTTGTTCATATTGCCTCTTTTATGCCCTTGATAATCAGGAACCATTGTAATAACAACGATAAAATGTAAAAACACGAAGAATATCATTGTCATAGTAGCTGAAAGTTTATACCTGTCGTACTGAATGAAATTCACACTTGGTTAGTGGAAACATATTAATCTGAAATAATGTTACGCTGGAGTATATAAAATGAACAAGTTACTAGGTAAAATGTTATGCAAAGAATCAAAACGAATGTTAACATTTCACACTGGAAATCAAATTAATTTCATTGAATTAGAGAAAACATGAACTCGACTTTTCGAGTATTTTTGAACTAATAAAGTTTTAAGACTATTTATTTAAGTAATTGGATTGATAGTTAGATATAATAATTAAGACCATAGGTTTATTATTCAAAACAATAAAATAGTCTTTTTAAAAATATAATATAAAAATGACAATTGTAATCGACTATGAAACAAGAGAAACAAATTATTTACATAATTTAATTGCTGTTGCCACATTGTATTGAGCAAAAGGGATGCAATCTAAATTACATACTTACTTACTCCTGTTGGCCCTCATGAAGCATAAGCCGCCCACCAGTATTCTCCATCCAACTTTTTTCTAGATAGTCCTTTCCAGTTGATATTGATCCTTCTCATATCTACATGCCATTCCCGACGTAGTGTGTTATTCAAACTTCCTCTTTTCCGTGTCCATTCAGGATTCCAAGTAAAGTTTACTATCTGAATACTAACACTATATTGTTAAAACAGATAATGTAAATGATAATCAGTAGTTGTGAGAGACTTCCGTCCTTTGGATAGATATATGTTTGAGTAATTTGACCTGTGGATCACCTATCAAATATTTTTTTAGCCTTCACTTTCCAAAATGATATATATATATATATATATATATATATATATATATATATTTAAATGTATGAATATCATATTTTACCATTCATAGAATTTATTACCTGTTGTATTAATATTCGACGTGGATATACTACAAGGTGAATGGCTTGAAAATTTGAATCTCACTAATTTATGCAAATATTATGAAGTGAATTTAACTATTCGAAATAAGCCAAAATATTTGGTCAAGGTAAATTATGACTACATTTTTTAAACTTGGACTGTTTCATCAAATTATTATTATTATTATTATTATTATTATTATTATTATTATTGTATACCAATTATATCACAATGAAAACAGGACAAATTTATAACTTCATTTCAATCTATGTGCTGAAGATGATCATAAAATTGACTATCAATCTCTTCACTATACATATGAATGTAAACAAAAACTGAAACTTACTTCACATCATTCGATAAATATAACCTTTATTCATCATCATACCACAGACAAATCACTTGGATTGATTTTATTTCATGTCCCTGAAAATCTATAGTTAAATTTTTTTTGTTATATTGAAATTAACGAACAATAGATTCAAATCCCACCGAAACAATGAAAATATGTATTTTCTAAAATGATGGCTTAGTGATTAATACATTCGGATTTCAAGCAGTAAGTCACAGATTCGATTCTCACTCTGTCTAATTTGGTTTGAACATCCTGATAGCATGGCTACTACTCACACAAACGAGTAAACAAACCTGTATTTCATATATATAGGTTATCTAATCATTGTTCAGCCAATCATATCTGGTCCAAACGTTGGAGAAAATCTGCTATACCATGAAATAAAAAGAGTAATGTGGATTAGAACGATAAAGGTGAAATCACTAAGTTAAACTATTAAATTGATAGGAATATAGACTAAAAAAGAACAGTTTTGATTTGATAATAAGTCGACACAGAAAATAATCAGTCAGTCAGCTACAACGTAGGAACAGGCACGTATATGGATCGGTCGAAGTTGCCAAAACAGGAGGATGTGTATTTATACACAGTAGTTATTTTCAAAAGAATTTCCTATGCATTATGTAGAATAACTCCCACTACTCTCGTGAATTTAGTTGAACAGACCATTTTTAGGGCATCTAAACTTGTAATGCTTATGAATCAAGTGTCATTATATATTAATGAGCATTTTCTACCATAAATCTCTCCCCCCTCCACTAAAATACAGAAAACTAAACGACAAGACTTGAGATCTCTTTTAAAAAAACTAAGTCGAACTAACAACCTCATCTTTGTTCAGTTTCTAGTCACTGATTCTTAAAATAACTAATTACCTCTTGACTTTTTTATTTCTATTCTTTCTCACCAGACAGCTTTATTTCATGTATTTCATATCGGACCTCATATTTTAGACGCCTATCTGTGTAATATCTCTGTCATTCATCACTTCAAAAGGTCTGTACTGGACTGATAATATATATTTAGATAGACTGGTTTCGGTGAGGCTTCGTTACTTTAAATAAATAATATATTTGTAATATCCCAATGAGTAGAAAAATTAGATTTTCTGACGTTTCGTGACTTATTGTAAGCCATATCTTCAGAGAATAAATAACCAAATTAAAATTAATCCAAGTTTAAATAGTACAACGAAACAATAAGAATAATATGTGATCTATCAAAAAACAGGTCTGAACAAGTTAATGTCATGTCATTTCGGTCAAGGTGATTCATAAGTGACATGTATTAAAATTTGTGTGTATGTATGTGTGCACTGCTTAAGGACGACATTTTTGGTGAGAAAGGATAGAGTTCAATTTGTAAGATGATAGTGTGAATTGTAAATAAAACCAGACTATGTGGCTAGGATAGATTAATTTTAATCTGGTTATTTATTCTCTGAAGGTGCGGCTTACAATAAGTCACGAAACGTCAGAAAATCTAATCCTTCTACTCATTGGGACATTACAAATATATTATTTATTTATAACAATCTGCCCAATGCTCAATTCATTCAAAATTATCACATCAAACCTTGTTAATGATACCTACTTCATTACTTTAGTTTAAATTTACAGTTGCACTTTAAATACCAGACTATTGGTCGACCTATTTTCGTGTTGCTTTAGAAGTCTATCTAGTAACTAGTACTACATTCTTCCAATAATCAATATAAATTTTATGGAATACTAGTGTCAACAGTAAATAAGTTTCATGAATTTTGTTGATAAAGTTCTCAAACAGTAGTAGTATGAAAGAACTAATAAAAAGACAGTGTAAATATTATATATATATATATATATATATATATATATATATATATATATATATATATATATATATATATATATATATATATATATATATAATGTATTAACGTTTGAGTTTCCAATCTACGATAAACAGCGATAAGTAGAAAAGAATACGGTAATACTATTAATGAGCGAGCTTTGCCAAATCTTTGTCAATGCATATTGTTATTTAACACCGATATTGACAGTCAGTTATCTGCAACGTAGGACCAGGCACATATATGCATCGATCCAAGTTGCCATGCTGCATTAGCACAACAAGATGAACACTAAATTCATAGAAGTAGTCACATCAAAGGTACTAGTATATAAAAGAAGGATTGTGTATAAGGAGATAGTAGAGGAAGAAAGAATTAGTTGGTAGAAAGAAAGATTTGAAGTGATTTCAATCTCTTAGTTTAAAGGAAGACAGAGAGTGTATACACCTACGCTATTGTGATCGATTCTGAGCCATGTCACCAAGAGTCTCCAACCATTGGTTACGATAGTCACGCGCACCCCAACCAGGTAGTCTGTATATACCAACATGGCTCAGACCAGAAGTTAGTGACTTCAAGCACTGATGCCACGTTTCGGTTTGGCCGCCTCTAACTTTCTTCCAGTCATCCCTAACACCGGTTACCATTGCGCGTCGCGGTAATCGGTGTTCAGGCATACGCAGCACGTGGCCCAACCATCTCAGTCGATGAAGGTTCATAACCTCATCAACTGATTTACCATCATTCCCTAATACCCTGCGTCTAACCTTACTATTACTTACCCGGTGATCCCAGCAGATACCCGCAATATTTCTAAGGCACCTGTGGTCAGATACTAGTAACTTACGAATATCTTCTACTCTTAAAGGCCATGTTTCGCAGCCGTATAGTAGAACGGAACGAACCGCCGCGCAGTATACTCGTCCCTTAATTGATAGACGAATATCTCACCTTCACCATAGATGACGTAAGTTGGCAAAGGCCAAACGAGCATTCTGAATCCGTGGAGAGATTTCGTCAGACGCCAACCCATTAGGGCATACTTAACACGTGGCCCGACACAGAAAATAATAATCAGTTAAATATCTATCATGGTGGTCATGTTCTACTGTAACTATTACAGTTGCAAACTTTGGAGACTAGAAATGATATGGAAGTAGGTTGGTGTTATATTACAAGCTGACTAAAGGAGAAAGTGTAAAACATCGTATGTTATTCTAGTGGCTCGAAAATATTATGTTTTTCATTTGATACCGAGTTAATCGTGTGTTTGGACTGATAGGAAGTGTCAAACTAGGATGAAAACAACATACGAATGTTTCCTACATTTTATTCATTACATTTTAATGTATGTAATTGGTGTAAGTAAGAGAGACAATAAATTCATCATTTTACCTTGTCAATATTGTTCTGATTGAGTTCTTCAAATTAACGGAAGTTTGAGAACATAGCGTAAAACATTCAGAAGTGAAAAAGTATATGCTTAAGATGACTGAGTCATTTATTATCGAAGATGTGAATGTTGAAATTCCAATGTTTATGATTCATCATTTTAGTCTGTTGTAATCAAGACGAGAGAGAAAAATATTCGTTCACTTTATATAATGTGGGAATTGATACAAGAGTTACTTTTACAGTTTAGTAAGTCTGTTAATATCATTATTATTATTATAAACTATTTTATGCACCTGAAAACATAATCCATTTTTTATTCAGTAATATGCTTTCTACTGATGAATCATAACCATAGTACACCATTATCCATGGAACCTTGATATCTACTCTATTCGCCTCTAATTGATGATAAAGAAAGGAAATATAATTATTAATTTAAAAGCGACACTTTAAACTACATCATAATTTATTTTGTGATTAATTCTAGCTTCATATAAATAATTAGAGTATCTGGGAGTACAAATAAAATCTTAGTTACAGTTTCCAGATTCATGAGTATATGAGGCATATTTGATTCATTCTAAAAACGTATTTGCTTTCTTAACACTGAAAAATTTTGCCTTTTGACATTTCCCTTGAGGGTATTTTGTAAAAGTGGCATTCGTCATTAAAGATTTTAGTCGATGGTTTTCAGTTCACGTAGGATGCGATGGAAGCTCTGTTACTTTCCTTTACTTTGTTACATACAAAGAAGACAAACATTTCTTACCAATAATTGAATGATTTTAAACCGACCGCCTTATGGTTAAAATGACTTCATCAATTCGTTAGTAATATTCATATAGTAGTTGACCTAACGTTATGATACTTGAATAGGAATTCTGGAAAATTCGGAAACAACACTGACCTAAAGTAATGGTCATAAATTAGGACTCAATGTATTCTGTAAATAAGACTGCGAAGCCAGAATTGTACCAACGTTTCTTAGACGAATACACCTCTGGCTGTGCGAAGATTAGCCTCAACGGAATAATCATCACCTGATATTAAACAGCTACTTTGATAAGAGGACTTCCTGACTATTTCCGATGGCTAACTAATAAAGCCGATCATGTGATCACGTTCCTGTTAACGGTGGAAATTTACTCCAAATTTTAACGGTCTTGAACATACATTTTCCATGTAGAAAGGTTTATCTCCAGGTAAAAACCTATCCCGTCATTACATTTGGTTAAAACTGTTTCTGGAATATCGTCAACATCATGATTAAACAATAATGATTTGGAACACTAAAGAAAGACTGACGAATGCCATTATTGTTTTTGAGACAATTTTTAAGGTTCAAATAAATTTTTCAGAGATGATTTTGTAGCACAATTTAGTCTAAATAAAATACAAAGCATCCTTGGTGTCAGGAAATAAAACGATGATATGTCTAATAGTGATTGATAAAATAAATGGTTAGATGGCCTGAAAATCAGCTTTCAGACTTTTAACATTGGAGGTAGTGTGATAATAATATATATTTTCGGCTCCAATAGTAGGAACTTGAAATTTCAATAAGTATTACATTTACTGTACATATCTTTTTGAGATGAATCTATTACAAAAAGATCAGACACTCAATTTGTCTAACTTTTGAACAATTCAAGTTACTCTGTTATTAATATTCAACCCAATCTTTCCAGAATCTGAGAATAAAGTAGTAGCATCTTAATTCAAACCCTGATGCTCACGTAATTAGATGAATCGAAATATGTTGGACATAGAACACAGGACAGTGTAGTCCGAATGACTGGAGCAGTAAACCGACTAATGTTCGTCTTAAAATACTTTTACAGCATTCTCGGTAAATATGAAATATAATGTATTCATTTCAAACCTTGGATGTCGCCTCACTAGCTCCAAGATTTTGCTTGTCAGTGGTGGCATAAGTTATAACGACCGAAAGCAACTAATACTTTCATATAAGTAAAATAATCTATGTTTTGTCGTCTTTGTATAAACTACCCAAGAAGTTTAAAGTAGGGAACTGACAAGCTTAAATTCATAGTCTTCAACTAACAGATTGGCATTGATCAAAAGGCTATAGAGAGACAAACTGAAATCCTAGCTAATCAAATAAACCTATAATAGCTCTATTTGTCGTTTTATGATAATTTTATGCCGAATTGTTATACCGACTAGAAACAAGTTATGGTTTGCATAGAATTGGTAGGTCATTCCACAGTCAAGTGATTCGTCATTATGAGTCACTTAAGATACTGTTCTTTTCAGTCAAATTTTTTGGGATTTATTTAAATGTTCTAGCCTGAGTTTGCAAATTGCTTCTAGTAAGAACTCACTCCGGTCGGTAATGCCTGAACTATGGAAATAAAGTAAATGTCAACATCTTACTTACTTACGCCTGTTACTCCCAATGGAACATAGGCCGCCGACCAGCATTCTCCAACCCACTCTGTCCTGGGCCTTCTTTTCTAGTTCCACCCAATTCTTGTTCATTTTTCTCATATCTATCTCCATTTCTCGGCGTAATGTATTCTTTGGTTTTCCTCTCCCCCTTCGACCTTGAGGATTCCATGTGAGGGCTTGTATTGTGACGCAGTTCGGTGCTTTCCTCAATGTGTGTCCTGTCCACTTCCAGCGTTTCTTCCTCCACTGGGATCTGATTTGTTCTCTCCCACAGTAGGTTGTTGCTAATAGTGTCCGGCCAACGGATCTGAAGTCAACATCAGAGGGTGCTTATCCTATCGAGTACAGAGTTTGTGTCCTAAGGGTAATATGTAAGCTTTGACAACTGTAAATGATACAGTGATTATGTCTGTCGAGAAAATTTCGGTTATTAAACTATTTTAATGTGTCTGAACTTGTGTGGAACTTTATTTGCATAAATTAGCGACAAAAACCGCAACTTGACAAGTTAAAGTTTGCATTATCATCCAATTTCTTGCTATTTGAATTACAAACATGTGTACACTTTGTTTTTATTTAGCAAAAAACACCATCTGTAGAATCAATAATCCTAGTTGGTTAAGCTCACAAACTTACAATATTCAAACGCAAAAGTTATGGCTGGGTGATATTCCTAAACAAAATGAGGAATCTACAAAAATTTTATTTTCTACAGATAAGTATGTTTCGTTATTACTTTTCGTCATCATTTATCAAAAGAACTTTATTTAGTTAAAAAAAACTTCAATTCAGTTATAGACAGTTTAGATGAAATTTCAATTGGAAACAATTAACAAATAGATCTAAGCTCAACAAAGCTAGGAAAAGCAAACCGTTAAGATTTAATAAGATGAACAATTAAAACTTCACAACCCATGATTCTTGTGTTTCAAAACAATAAGCGTTTCCTAAAGATAAACACAATCGTTTTTAGCATTCTAATTACAATAGTTTATATTGATTATTTGAATGCCATCATCGATAATCTTGTCACAAATTAATCTGCCAGAATATTTATATAGGAAACGAAAATAAGAAGATTGAACCAATTATCGAATGCCTCTCTAGTATTGAAAATTAAAACCAGTATTACCAAGACAAAAATCATGTAATCATGTACTGTTTTCGAAAATATAAGTCCCGTTTAAAATGTCGTATGATTAGAGTTTCACCGATTTTCTGGCAATTGTTATAAGCTGAGACAAAAGTCCTTTGTGAACAGTTTCCATATTTAGTTTAGCAATGGACGAAGATGGATTTTTACTATATAGTCTTGTCAGATTAGCGGAATTTCTATATGAGATCGCACTTATTTGACTATGGGTTTTACTGTCCTTTTTTGCATACCACGATTACTCTTTCATGCGTATAAGTGTAACACACCAACTTCACTCCTGGAAAGTTTCTTCTCTTCATAGAAAGTCAGATGGAAAACTATGTATTATCAAATAATAGTCTTGTCTTGGCTTGAAAATAGTCAGTGCAATTCGACTAAATCGATAATGACATAGATATCACTAATGATGATTATGGAATATTTCGAATTAGTGAATTATAATTCGATTGATTAAAAACAACACACACACAGCAAGACTTTAATTGGATTCGGCAAGCACAGTCTTCTAGCACACCATGGCTTTCGTTGCTTCACCAAATAATGTGAAACAATAATGAAAATCACAACTTCAAACTAAAAAATCTTCTAAGATCGTTAGCCTTCCACATTCTCATCATATTATTACTTATAATGAACAAAAACATAAATAAAGCGTATGTTACATGTATGTTTCATTATAATAAATTAATTCAGAGGAAACATACTTGGTGACAAAGAAGACAATAAACTAGATAAAGAAGAGACAGTATTAAAATACAAAACATCATTTTCAACAAGTGCATCATCAAGCCCATCGCCATCGTTTTCATTATTTCATCATGATCCATCAGTTAAAGTGAATCTATTAAATAAAAATAATGATTTACGTTTGATGGGTTATGAATCAAATGCAGCACTTTTACATTCGTTTGGACACAATGGTGTATGGAATAAATATGGAGATTTTGAAGAAAATATTGATTTTCATGCAGATAAAAAGTAGGTTAAATTGAAGTGTTTTATTAAGAGTCATATATTTTTCTGAAAGTATAACCACAATAAAGTGCCGACGCAGATATCTCCGTTAAATTATATCATTTGTGACATACGTGATATTTAATTGCATTAAACAATCGATTGTTACACTACGTGTGTTATGATTCTCTCGCTCTTACGGTTTTAACCCAGCTATTCCTATTGCTTAGTATTCACGGACACCAATTCACTCGACAAGTCCACAAATCAGAACACAGTTGAACAGGAAAGAGATTGTATTCCAAATAACAAGGTTAGATGGAAGTGAGAAGCACAAAAGGAAAACCGTTAGTATATTTATAGTTTTTACTTAAGGAGAATCTAGTCTTCTCCATGTATCGACTAGCGCTGATCGGCTAATCCTTATCCAATCAGCGCGCGCCAAAGCAATCGTGCATGGAGCATGCTTAAATCCAATCTATGTCCCACTAACAACGTGGGAATCCAGTTTACAATCTTTTATTGGCGTGAAAAATAAATAGAAGATTGGTAACAGAGGACAGTTACACACAGTTAAGGGATCATGTCTTTAGGATCTGTCTAACATTTGAAGCTCAGTTTTTAAGTTTGGCATGGATAACACATCATTAAAAAAGGTCGACAGAATAGATCATTCATGATTGAGTTGATACTGAAAACAGTATATCGTTTAACCAGAGTAGAAGTACATATTATAACGCTTAATTATTAGCTAAAGCAAATCATTGTAGTAAACACCAAGTCATCGGCCATAGTTTTGACTTTAATGGCTTAGGTCAATGAGGTGCTATGATATGGTTTATAATCAATTGTAATGTTAAGCATATATTCACAAGTATTTTCTACATTATTTATTTGTTCCACGTTTGTATTTTATTTGGTTTTCTCTGCATTAGAACGAAGTTTACTATTTTGAGCAGACAAATAATTTATTAACAGGACAGTTAGACAATTAATCGATTCTAATAGTGATATAACAGGAAGAAAGATATGTTTATCCTTAAATGGAGTTCGTCGTGGTTTTAAACTCGGATGTTAAAAACTACGTTATTGTGTAGCTTTACTGATCAGTTAAACACAATCAACTTAAAATCGAGCAATGAAAGTTAGTAAAAATAATAATTCAGAGTTATATTATTGACTTTTAAATGAAAAGTAAGAGCTTCTACGATATTTTACGAAGACTCTCAAATTGATCTTTAGTAGAGTCACAAGTAAAATATCTTAAAGATCATTACGACAGGAAGTCATTTACTTAACTTACTTTGCAGTAATTTAGGCGCATTTATCGTAACTCCAAGTCATATTCGTAAAATTGATCAGGACATAAAAAGAGGTTAGTTATCTCAAAGTTAAAATTATACTTACAGGGCCTGGTGAATCAAATCGGCGGAAAACTACTTAGTTAAACCTACTACCCATCTTGCAGCACAAGCCACCGACCAGGTATCTCCAAGCTTCTCTTTCTTTTCCGGCCTGACCGTTGTTGTTACCTTGACGTGGTGGTCGGGCTTGCCTATCGTGATGAAGCAACTGAGCTATACTGGCTGGAACAACCGTTCCTCAAGGTCCTACCATGCCAGACAGGTCGGTTGAAGAGCGGTAAGACTAAAAGCAACAAAACCTAGGTCCGAAGGCGAAGTCGTACTGCTGACTGTACAGAGGTGTGACAGCAGTAAGGTGTTTCCTTCAGACAACCAGCATAACAACGATGCTGCCTTCCCAAAAGGAGGGGAGGGTTTAGAAAAGGTCGACCCTAAAAATGCACACCTCGCCTTATTCCATGGATATCCGTCTCCGGCGGTAAGGTCTCAACAAGTACGGAGCTAACAAAAATATTACTCATAAAAAGGTCGTATGTGACCGACCTCAAGCAGCTGTCCCTTGGGCACTGCGGTCACGCTCTCAGGTCACTATGACCAACTCTAATCCAATTTCCTTTTCAGGTACCTCCAGCAGAACCCTTCCACGGTGTGGGCAACCGGGAAGTGATAACCGCCCTCATACCTCTAACAGCACTCAAGACCACTGTATTCATAATCAACCTACCTCTTCAATTCCTATTATTCCTCTTACATCGACTTTCAAATCTAAACTCCCTCTTTTAGCTTCCTCCTCAAGTGTCACCACAGCCAACGATTCTAGTGCGCAAAACACTGTCCCAGGTCTACTGAAACCCCGCTCCAAACTACACATTGGAGCCTTCAACGTACGCACACTATGCCAAATCGGTCAGCAGGCTTCCTTGGCTAAAACCTTACAATCTCGTACGATTGATGTATGCTGTGTCTCCGAAACACGCATACAGGATCCTAGTGTGGTCATTCACTTGACCTCACCTCGGCAAAACGGAGTGCCGACGAGATACACCCTCCGTGTATCTGGGGACCCGATGGCTAGTTCTCGTGGACTTGCAGGTGTAGGCATAGCACTAAGCATGAGGGCGGAACAAGCGCTATTAGAGTGGATCCCCGTTAATAGTCGTCTATGCGCTGTTCGGCTAAACGGCTCCGTAAGAACTCGAAAGGATAGGGACACACGTCGTTGCCTTTTCGTCGTTTCTGCCTACGCTCCCACTGACTGCAGTTCGGATGAAGTGAAAGATGAATTTTACAGAAAGCTGTCTGAACTTCTTCAGAAAGCTAAACGTTCAGACATAGTACTCGTAGCATGCGACTTTAATGCCCAGGTAGGTAGCTTAAACGAAACAGAAAGACATTTAGATGGGTATTTTAGTATTCCGGCACAGAGAACAGATAATAATGATCGTCTGCTGCAACTGTGCTCAGACAATCGTTTATTTTTATCAAACACAAATTTTAAGCATAAGGAGAGACATCGTCTAACATGGCGACCCCCTGCACCAAATCAACGATGGACTCAAATAGACCATATTGCCATCAGTCATCGTTGGAGACGGTTAATAGTAGCTTGTCGCTTATTCTGAAGTACCTGCTTGGACTCCGACCATGCCCTAGTACGAGCACGCATCTGCTTGCGCCTCACTGGACGCAAAAAAGCCACACAAAAAAGACTCATTAGAACCGAATTGAGTAATGAGAAAACCAAAAGTAGGTTCCAGGAACAACTGAGGTCACACTTAGGTAGTTCTGAAAACGAGGCTGACCCCGATGTTGATTGGAAAGACATACAAGCAGCTGTGGAAACAGCAGTGACATCTACTAGTGATTTAAACCACAGGGTTACAAAGAACCAATGGATTTCTTCAAGGTCTATTGCACTGATGGATTCTCGCAAACTCATCCCATCAGGTTCTGAACACGATGAAGAGCGTAAAGAAATCAGATCTAGATTAAGCAAAAGTCTAAAGAATGATCGTGAGCAGTGGTGGGCAACGAAAGCAAAAGAGATGGAAAAGGCGGCGGCTATAGGGAACACAAGACAACTCTACAGACTAATAAAAGAAACTGGAATTAATAAATCAAGTGTAAGTCATACTATTTCGGAAAAAGACGACACTCTCATCTGCTCCCAGTCCAGACGTTTAGAACGATGGGCGGAACATTTTAAGGAGCAATTCAGTTGGCTTTCAGCTACTCTACAACTACCCTCTATTCCCAGACAGTGTGAATGGAACATTGAAGTAGTTCCCCCAACTCTAGCTGAAGTTCAAAAGGCTATAGCTAATCTGAAACGAGGAAGGGCAGCTGGTCCAGACGGATTGGCCCCAGAGGTCTTTAAGGATGGTGGTCTAGTTTTAGCGATTAGGTTGACTAATATTTTAGCTAAAATCTGGGAGTTAGACGTTATCCCATCTAACTGGTCACAATCACTTATCGTCCCAATATTTAAGAAAGGGTCAAAATCATCCTTTGACAACCATAGAGGGATTAGTTTAACTAATATAGCATCTAAAATACTAGCTTCGATAATTTTCGGACGCCTAACTAAGACTCGTGAACTGCAAACACGTGAAAATCAGGCTGGCTTCAGACCTGGTCGTGGCTGCATCGACCACATATTCACCATTCGTCAGGTTCTAGAACACAGGCATACTTATCGGCGTCCGACAATAATGGTCTTCCTTGATTTAAAAGCAGCGTTTGACTCTGTTGACCGAGAGGTTCTGTGGCAGTGTCTGTCATTAAAAGGCGTACCTCAGAAGTATTATTTATGCTCTTGATGTTTGTTTCTTTTTGCTTAGTTATTCTAAGTTAGGACTTGCGTTGTGATTCAATTTGATAGTTTTCTTAATGCGTGTCCTATTCCTAATTTCCTCATCAGCTGGAAGAGGGAATTTTCTCTGCTACAATAGGTTTTCGCTGATGATGTTTAGCTAATACTTGCAGAGTATCACGTGTAAATACTTGTGCACTTTTCGTGATGGTAGTTCTGGATGCTTCATCTTCGTAAAATGGAACTGTTTTAACATAAGTACTAAAAATTCTGACCTTGATCGTGAATGACAATTTTTTAGTTCCAGATATTCAATTGTAGGAATGCTGCATTTGCTTAGCCAATTCGTGCCGTTATATCTGAATTAGATATTCGTTGTTTGTCAGTGATGACTGGCGCTTAACAAGTTGTATTTGGTGATCTTGATTTTTCTCTTGTGTGTGTTAAGGCCCACTGCTGCGGAGGCTGCTGGTTAATTGACTTTCCGACTTTATTCATTGTTATGTGAACAGGTTATTTGCCTGCCAATCCTAAGGCCTCCAGCTACGTCGAAGATAACCGCAATACCCAATGCTTCTCGTGGGATGTGGTGGTCTTCGTAATCCATTTAGCGACAAACGGGAAGACAGAAAAAAAAGTTAGACTAACTCTCATAGGCGAGTCTTTATAATCTTCGTTGCCATCACTAGTGGGTGTATAGAACAAAGATGAAATTCATTATAATACTTTCCTTCTTTGTTTTGAAGGATATTTTGATTACTTAAAACTGTCGGTTTTCCATCTTATAAGTGCTTTCTGTGACACTTTGTATAGCATCAGTGTAACTTCTTGTTTGGGGTTCATTTTCTTCATGAGTACAATATAAAATCTTTCCTGGAGTTAGCCTTTTCTGTTCAGCTTGTGTCCAAATAGTTGCAATTATTCCAAGCACATCTTTTCAATTCTAGGGCTATTTGAAAGAACCAACTTTATTAAGTAACACTGTTTCCGCTAATAACTTTTTGGGAAACTGGTTTATTGACTGCTTCAAGTTTGTGAAATCTTTTATCCTTTCCACTCGTACATAGTTTTATTTAGTTGGATAATTTAACAGTGATAAAAGAGGAAAGCATTTTAATGAATCGTAAAATACTTCTACGAATCCTGACATTGTTAAAGCACCATTATTTTATAAAAAAATAAACCATCTATAACTTTATTATACATAAATGTCATAGGTTTTATTTTTGTAACCATACGTGTTTTTTTTATTTAATTATCATTTGCCGCTAACCTATGATACGTTGGGAACTACTTTTTGTTACATGTGTTAATTTTTGACAAAGTTTTACCAGATTCCGACAAGATTTTGAAATAATGATTGTGAAAGTAATTGAATAACTGGATCTGAACTTCAAAAAGATGTTTTTGTTGAATATGATCTTTGCTATCGAGCATAAATTATTTGTTATAAATATTTACACGAGTAGCATTTAGACAGATCTATGTTGTGATTTTCTAAATTAGTAAGCCATTTTTAACAAGTAACTGCTAGTTTCTATGATAAAGAAAATTGTAGATGCAATCCTGACTTATACTAGCAATTCACTAATTGATCGAGCGAAAATAATATAGCGATTTTATAACTTCTGTTCAAAGTTTATAGTACACCTCATTTTCTGAAATCCTTTATCCAAGAAAATCATGTATCAATTAGTTAACAAAAAGATTCAACCAAGAAAGAGTAGGATCCAAAAGAATATTTAGAAAAAATAAGCGTTAAGCGAAGTTCAAGGGAGGAAAATGGGAAGATAAATGATTTATAGATAATAACAAGTGATCTTCACATTAGTATGAGATATCTCTTCAGCACATCAACCAGTTTGAAGCATAAGTTACTAGAAATAAAGACTTTTTGTGATAAATGAATAAATCTATGGAAAGATAAATCACAAGTAACTTGAATTTTTTTGAGTATTAATATGATAAAATAGCTGGTGGAGTATTTTCAATGAATAAGGATGGAAACGTGGGATAGAAAGTTGTAAGACAAGTGCATCGTTCCGATACTTCAAATTATACTAAGCAGAAAGTTATAAATATATAAAACATTATTTTAATCAAAAATATATTTATAACCACTAATAAACAATTTAATTATTATTTATTTCTCTTTCTGAAAAACAAACAAATAAACAGATTCATTGAAAAAAGTAATGGAAACTGTTAAAAAAAACAAGTTTATCTGTTTACCATTGGTGTTTATATTGTTCTTATGTAGATGACAAAGCGACATAAATTTAATGAACAATTTTGATAGTTCTTTTGTTTTCTTGATTTAAAAAGATCTATTTTTCAACATTACAATTACATTTATTATATATTTCAATTAGACAATATCTCTATTACTCTTACACAAAATTCACTATTTCATTCTAAAAAAACTTTCAATGTTAAACTGGGTAATAATAATATTACTATTACGTATAATGTTAGTAGAAGACAAATGGATACAACTAACAAATCATAATGTTAACAAATACGTATTTTATTTATTTCATTGACATAAAAGTAACTTTTGTCTTAAAATTAAAAGTTAAGAAATTGTTTTTTGTTTTTTCACCTTCTGCCTTTCAGCAATAGTCAATATTGTGCATTGTATTTCAGTAATAAATTAAAGAAGGAATTATTCTTTAAGTAAATTACTTAATTATCATAAACATTGACAAGTAATATATTTTTTCTTTATCTACATATAAACTTACAGTAATGATAATAATGACAATATATGATAGAAAACCAACTTCAGTCTATTAATAATGGTTCTTCGGAGATTTATTTTGAAAAATAGTGAGCAAGTGAGGCAGAGAGAGTGAGAGAGCAAAACAAACAGAAAAATGTAATCATAGATACCATCACATATTTTTCAAATCACTTACGCCTGTTACTCCCAATGGAGCATAAGGCCATCGACCAGCACTCTCCATTCTCAAATCAAATAGTAATTGATTTATTCTATTCACATCACTTTACAACATAAAATTATTCTTATTTCTACAAAAATGTATTTTTAATATAATCGTTATCGTTCAGAAATAAAACGATTGAATTATAAAAAAATATATTTATTTTGAATTTTTTATAAAAGAAAAATAATCAACTACCACGTCAAATAAAGAAATGAAACTGTATACACGCATGAAAAAAAGTTAATTTATGATGAAAGAACTGCACGATTCCAAATATCTTGAAATATAAGTCGAATCTATATAAGAGAATAACAGAATTGTTGAAAGAAAATCATTACCCTTTTTTCATAATTTTAAATTCATAAAAATTTATATATATATATATATATATATATATATATATATATATATATATATATATTCAGTGGTTAAAACATTTGAAAGTGAATCATTAAATGGTACATTGAGAACCTGCACAATCTAATTAATCTGATTAGTGCAACTAATCATACAAAAAATATTGAAACTAAAATGAATATAGGGACTTGAATATTGAATTACATCAATAATTAATTACAACTACAAAAGTAATTGAGTATAATAATAAATAGGATTATCAATACGCGGGAAATTGAATAATTACATTCGTTCAAGACGATAATAATATAATTCATTATATTAAGAGGGTATTTTTTATTTATGAAGACAAACAAGTAGTTATTGAGATCATGAACCGATTAATTTTAGACCACCATTAAAAACATGGAAGCACTAGACGATCATTTTATCCTGCTGAGAAGGTTCACGAACTCAATTAAAACTCAACAATCTCCACAACTCTATACTGAAAATAAGTAGTATTTTATGCTATCATTACTAAAAGTGCATAAGTATGTTGTGTGTAGTGAAGGTTGCACAAGATGACAAAGAGTTACATCGAAGTGGACAATTAATCCTTAACCTTTTAGTGCACTTGTTAAGAATTATAAACTACACAGTTAAGATTTTTGACAATTTAAATACCTTTGCGTTTACAGGAAAAACATAATTATAAATAGCTGCGGGTAATGTCACTGTTTTCAGTAGGTTTTCTAAAAAACCAAATTACCGATCCAGATATTATTCAACACCCATTAAGCTTCAATCTGTTCACAAAAATGTAAACTAACCCACGTTTGTTAACTTTTCAGTTTATTCAAATAAACTCCGCCTGTAGCTCTTCCAGAGTTACTGCCGGTCCCAAGCCCGAGTAAAGGAGGAGGGTTGAGCATGGGGTTAGCGTCCCCATCCCGTAGAAACCTAACTCGCTAGAAAGACGCTAACCAGAAAAAATAACTCAATCCATTTAAACTCTGCCCTCGGAGTTAGAGGAAATATGACGCTTCATGGTGAAAGCCGAGTTCCTTCGGAAGCCGCGAGGCCGATGCCCCTTCTAACAACCAGAGCAACAATTTTTATAGGTACATGGGACGTCCGGACAATGTGGGAGACCGGGAAGACCAGTCAAATAGCAACGGAAATGAGGAGATACAACTTGGCAGTACTGGGAATCAGTGAAACCCATTGGATCCGAGCTGGACAACAAAGGTTAAATACGGGAGAGATGCTGCTATACTCCAGTCACGAAGAGGAAAATGCTCCACACACTCAGGGAGTTGCTCTAATGCTATCCAAAGTAGCACGAAATGCACTTGTAGGATGGAAATCTCACGGATCCAGAATCATCAAAGCATCATTCAAAACAAAGAAGGAGGGGATCACAATGAACATTATCCAATGTTATGCACCCACCGATGATAGCAACGACGAAGTTAAAGATCAATTCTATGAGAGGCTGCAATCAATCATAGAAAAGTGCCCAAGAAAGGACCTCACCATTCTGATGAGAGATCTAAACGCCAAAGTCGGAATGGACAACACCGGATATGAAGACATCATGGGACTACATGGACTGGGAGAGAGAAACGAAAACGGGGAAATATTTGCAAATCTATGTGCATTCAACAAATTGGTCATAGGTGGCACAATATTTCCACATAAACATACACACAAAGCTACATGGATCTCACCGGACCACATCACAGAGAACCAGATAGATCATATTTGCATCAATAAAAAGTTCCGAAGGACAATGGAAGAGTTGAAAACCAGGAGAGGAGCGGACATAGCTTCAGATCATCATCTGGTTGTGGCCAAATTGAAACTGAAGCTAAAGAAGAACTGGACAACTGGACAAACAGCACCACCTTCGAGATACTGACAAACTCAATGAATTCAAGGTAGCTCTCAACAACAGGTTCCAATCCCTACAGGATCTACTGAAGGAAGAAGAAACTACTATGGAGGATAACTGGAAAGGTATCAAAGAAACATTAACTTCAACGTGTCAAGAGATTCTGGGCCCCAAGAAATATCATCACAAGGAATGGATTTCTACTGAAACACTGGACAGGATCAAAGAAAGGAAGAACAAGAAGACAGCAATTAACAGCAGTTGAACACGAGCAAAGAAAGTCCAAGCACAAGCTGAATATATAGAAGCAAACAAGCATGTGAAGAAGAGCATTAGAGCCGACAAGCAGAAATACGTGGAAGAACTAGCAACGACGGTGGAGAAAGCTGCAAGAGAAGGAAATATGAAACAGCTTTACGATACAATGAAAAAACTAGCAGGGAAATATAGTAAAGCAGAGAGACCAGTCAAAGACAAAGAAGGAAGACCAATCACTGAGATTCAACAACAGCGCAACAGACGGGCAGAGTACTTCGAGGAACTTCTGAATAGGCCAGCTCCCATGAATCCACCGGACATCGAGGCAGCACACACAGATCTTCCTATAGATGTCAATCCACCAACGACAGAAGAAATCAGAATGGCCATCAGACAAATCACGAGCGGGAAAGCAGCAGGACCTGACAATATACCAGCTGAAGCACTGAAGTCAGATATCGAAGTAACTACGAACATGCTTCATCTTCTATTCAAGAAGATTTGGCAGGATGAACAAGTGCCGATGGACTGGAAAGAAGGACACCTCATCAAGATTCCAAAGAAAGGAGACCTGAGCAAGTGTGAAAATTACAGAGGCATTACACTACTGTCAATACCAGGAAAAGTCTTTAACAGAGTGTTGCTGAACCGGATGAAAGACACAGTAGACGCTCAACTTCGAGATCAACAAGCTGGATTCCGTAAGGACCGGTCGTGCACAGACCAGATTGCGACACTACGGATCATCGTCGAACAATCAATTGAGTGGAATTCGTCACTCTACATCAACTTCATTGATTATGAGAAGGCATTTGACAGTGTAGATAGGAGGACGTTATGGAAACTTCTTTGACACTACGGAGTTCCTGAGAAGATTGTCAACATTATCCGGAACTCATACGATGGACTACAGTGCAAAGTAGTGCATGGAGGACAGCTGACTGACGCATTCCAAGTAAGGACCGGAGTAATACAAGGCTGTCTACTCTCTCCCTTCCTGTTTCTTCTGGTGGTCGACTGGATTATGAAGACCTCGACATCTGAGGGAAACCACGGCATACAATGGACAGCTCAGAACCAATTAGACGACTTGGACTTCGCAGATAACCTAGCCCTCCTATCACATACACACGAACAAATGCAGATAAAGACAGCCAGCATAGCAGCAGTCTCTGCATCAGTAGGCCTCAACATACACAAAGGGAAAACCAAGGTCCTCAAACACAACACGGAGAACAGCAATTCAATCACTCTTGATGGCGAAACTCTGGAAGACGTGGAATCCTTCACATACCTGGGAAGCATCGTCGATAAACAAGGAGGTTTAGATGCGGACGTCAAGGCAAGAATTGGCAAAGCTAGAGCGGCATTCCTTCAACTGAAGAACATATGGAACTCAAAACAACTTTCAACCAATATCAAAGTCAGAATCTTCAATACGAACGTCAAGGCAGTCAGTTCTATTGTACGGAGCTGAAACTTGGAGAACTACAACAACCATCATCAAGAAGGTACAGGTATTTATTAATAGCTGTCTACGCATGATACTCAACATCCATTGGCCGGATACCATCAGCAACAGCCTTTTGTGGGAGAGAACCAACCAGCTTCCAGCTGAAGAGGAAATTAGGAAAAGACGATGGAAATGGATAGGACATACATTGAGGAAATCATCAAACTGCATTACGAGACAAGCGCTAACTTGGAATCCTGAAGGGAAGCGGAAAAGAGGAAGGCCAAAGAACACATTACGTCGGGAAATAGAAGCAGATATGAAAAAGCTGAATAAGAACTGGAAAGAGCTGGAAAGGATCGATCAGGACAGGGTTGGATGGAGAATGCTGGTGAGCGGCCTATGCTCCTTCACGAGGAGTAACAGGCGTAAGTAAGTAAGTGGCTTAATTTTTGAAAGATTAAACTTCGAACCACTAGTTTACAATGTTGAGGCTTTATTTTCAGTATCCAAATCACATCGTACTAACCCTTATTCCAGTGGATTTTTACCTAGATTTGAAATGGATAGATAAGCTACTGTGACTAAGAACTTTCAGTTTAATGCAGACTTTGAGTCAAACTATTGAGTTTCGAAAGGAGAAAATTATATCAGAACAGAACATTTAGATGGTATATTGAGAAAGTCTAACATAAAATTCTGCTAAACAGTACAAATATATAGATTGATTTAATAATGCTATTTTTCCTATAAAATTGGCACGTTAGTTCGCTAGAAATTTAAATAAAAGAATGATTTACTTGACTTTCTGTTGGACAACCGATGATTATACGATCTTCATCATTGTAATGATCAGTTAACAATTGATACATAGATCTCCATTGTGATATAACACCTGATTGAATACGACGTAATAAGATATTTTCTGTATCTGGATTAGCTAGATAAATATGTAAACGTTTTCGTAAATTTGGCACAGTATGGTGTTTTACTGTACCAGGACGATTTGAACTAGAACTACGACCAAGTGCTATACAGAGTAATCGGTGCGCATTTGAAACTATTTCTTTTATGTATGATGGATTTGCAAACGGTTGGTCAGCAAGACGTGCATCTGGAGCGGCTAGAATTGAATGAGCCTAGAAATTGTCATAGAAAAAAATTCGGAAATTATTCACAGAATGCTCTATGAGTTGAGGAAATGTTTTTACAGAATTTAGTGACCCAATAAAGAAAAGTAACTACTGCATGTTTGAGCCAACTAGAGTGCAGACAAAAGTCAGTCAGTGGAAAGTAGCAGTAACATACGTCACGATATCTAGGTTTAAGTTTAAATTAAATTCTATCTCTCGAATTTAGTTATTCATCAATTAGACCATTTGTTTAGTAGGATTTAATTGAAACCATGAAATAGCATAATGTGCTGGATAATTTCCAAACTATTTAGCCATCTATTTGATATATTTCAAGCAAATACACTGAAAAACATATTTCAGGGGTTCTTCAAAAAAGAGAAGTTACATCAGTTATCCACACATTACTACATACAACAATAGAAAAATCTTGCTTAAACAGAACTCGGTCAAGACAGTTCATAGTGACGATCCTATGGCCGTTTCATAGGTGTGTTTGTATAACTGGTTGTTGGATCGGAACCCAATTCGAGGTATGTCGATAATATTTTTATTAGCTGTGATAATATGCTTTGTATATGCTGTGTAATTTCTACAATGCTTATGAAAACATAAAGTTTACAATGAAACATGGATACGATAAGCAGTTCAAAACGAGTGTAATAGAAAATATATACCTTCGGAAATTTGTTAGGAAATGTCGAAAATGATATGCTAAACGATTGTGAATAATCAGTAGTCAGAAAATAGCCAATATTTATCCGTCTTGCATTAAGAGGGGATGAGATTTCAGCCAAAATTGATGCAGCTCTAAAACAGAGATTTCCTGAAGCTTATTTGATTTCATCACACAAAACTAAATCCTCACTAAACCGTTCAAAAGTGGACCATATAACATCGTCTTCAGACGCATTTGTGAATTTACATGTACACCTATATGTAATCCTCATCAAAGATTTCGAAACCTAACCTCAATGTACAGAAGGAATTTGTGATAAACCTCTTGTCATCATGGTACATAGAACTGTAATCAAATAATTTTATTTACTATACAATCTTATTGACGCTCCCAAATTAACTTTTAATATGCTAATCAATTATGTTGCTGCCTATTATTTCTATTATGACTATATAATCCCTGACTACATTCTATCGTTATTTTCCGTAACTACGCCTACTTTATTACTTAATTAGATGTTGTTGTTTTTTTCGCAACATATAAATACTAATCAGTGTTGTCCTTGACATTACATAGATAGAATGTGATTGGCAGTGGGATCCATGACACGTGTTTCGTTTTATTTAGAAATAGTCAGTTGAATGTGCCTACATCCCAGGACAAAACGTGCGTCTCGGATTCCACTTCTAGCTATATTCCATTTGTTTTATATCAACTTGTGTCATAATAGGTTTATTTAAGTAATCTGGACAGGATGCACATATGCCAACCAAGACTGATTGAATTTCAATAAAAAATAAAATCAACAATTGGATAATCCAAACCATTTCAAGTTGGATGATATCGTTGTTGAATACTATATATTGTATTGTTTTATAAATTTATTATGATTTACGGATCCATTTCAAAGAACCAGGTATCAGTTTCACTACTCGAAGTATACTAATCCTTTATTTCTAATTTTTGTAACCATAAACTGCTTGTATCTGATGAATGAGAAGCAGTGAAATGGAATAAATTCATTTTATTCTGCAAATCTGGTTATTCGTGCTTTGTTTGAATTTATCAAAAGATCAAGTTGTATGGAATTACTGATGTGTATGTGAGGTGTTTTACCCGAAATTGAAAAAAATTACCGTGACGTCACAATAATACAAAACCAGTAATAATAATAATAATAATAATAATAATAATAATAATAGCCTAACACACCCGTTTAAGAAAATTTGACATTTCACCGGTTAATTGTAAAACTTGTTGTTCAATAAGAAGCTCACACGTATATTTTAATTGACTATCTAACTGACGTCTAGAATCTAATTCAATATCAATAGCGTTTGGAGTTTCTAATAGAAATCGTAATAATGCATTTTCTTTATTCAATGAGAATAACCCAGTTCCTTTTTGTTCCCAAATACTGCGTGCTACATCTGTAAAACAATATACAACAAAAAATATATATAATTAAATAAATTATACGATTCATTGGATTATTTGATAAATATAGAATTTTACATGAGTAAGATCTACTCTCTCGATTCCACCAAGAAGCATAAGTTTGCTCTAGATTTCCAAAATATCTTGCTGACGAGCGCGAAACCTGTGTATATCCTCTCGACTACTTCCAATCAAGTGATATTAAGGCATAGTGGATGGGACGTAAAATCACTTAATTTAATGACCACATTGCAACTTCATCGACTAGTATAAATTCTCTAATTACGACCCAACTACTCATATTGCTTAGTAATCTTGAAAACTACTTCACTCAAAAAGTCCCCAAATCAGAACATGGTTGAACAGTAATGTAATTATATTCCAAATAAACAAGGTTAGATGGAAGTAGGAATCCCAATATAAAAAAAGTTAGTATATTTATAACTTTTACATAAGAAGATACTAGAGTCTTCTCTAAGTACCGGCTATAGCTGATTGAAATAACCAACGTCCATCATGACAACATAAATTAACGATAGACAAAAGTTTATGCATACGTGGATCGGCAACATTGAAACTGCTTCCGAACTATATCATCCACTAACGGCCTACGGATCTCTAAGTGATATTAAGAAACATTCAGTCATATTTTCAGATGATGAATTTCTATGTTTAACTAAATTGAGATTGGAACAACACATATAAGCGAACACCATTGTCATTAGGTCTTACTCTAAATTACATGAATATTTATATGAAAATATTAAACCAATCAAGGTAATTTATGAGTCAACGATCACATACGATAGGTAAAAAGTGTAAAATGATGGTAGGAGGAAGGGTGTACTAGAACTGATAAGAATAAAAAATAAAAGAACTAGTCAATAAGCTTTATAAGCAACGATGGATGGTGACTAGCAGTCCTAAACATCAATGGAAAGATACAGGCAAACAATACTAAGTGAATTTAAACTTCACACGATTGAACAAACAGGTGGCTATCAGGACTCAGTTGCTAAGTGGATAACGCGAAGGCGTTTGAAGCGGATGGTACTGGGTTCGAGTATCGGAGTGAACATCAACTCTAGGATGCACGTAAATCCAGCTGAGGAGTCTCAAATAGGACAGAACGCGGGTCCTGGATTCCATCTTTGCTTATAAAACTTGTGACTTAAGGCAATATCGAGGAAGTCCGCATAGGATGCACTTATACCAACACGAGACTGACCAATTAGTCCTAAGCAACGATGGGAAGATACAAGCAAACAATGACGAATGTACTAGTCAATATTTCAGCATAGGAAGTGGGTTAAAGTTAGACAAATATTCTCAAAATAATAATCACAAAACATTACTAAAATTACTTAATAAGTGTATAAATAGTTCGGGAGTGAAGAATATGAACGGGAAAATGTGGAAAATGCCAAACGAATACGGGATGTGAAAACATTAATAAAATTGTTTATTAAGTCATATACGGCCTGGGAAGAACAGAGGTGTCACGAATTTCATCTGAACGCATAAACTAGGGTTATAGATTCGGATTCCTATAGCTTCTGGTATATGTAGGAGACGGAAATTGAAGCAAGCTGCTCAAAATATTGACTGGCAATTAAAAAAAGTTGATTCATCATCGTAAGAGTAGAATACAATATTCGCGACAAAGTAGAATACAACCTAAAAACAAAATACATAAAATATAATTACATAGGATAACTTACTTTTATATGGAGAAAAATCTAGGCTAGTTTCTTTAACTAAAAATTCAATGCCAAATGGTAACATTTGTTCACGAAGTATTAACAAATGTTTGATAAGAAATAATTGACCATCAATGGTTGTCCGACGGAGACTGATTGAATCACTTGCTTTAACTAATGACTGAACGCACGTGGATACAGATTCTTGGGCTAAACCACGAAACGAATCAGCCTGAAAGGGAATGTGTGTATGCCACAATAAATAAAACAACATACATGTGTGTACGAATGTATACATGATTGAATACGACAGCACAAAAGCAAACAGTAGGAAAGTGCCTTAGTGATCAAATTATTCGGCTATCAAGCAGTAAGTTTCGGGCTTGAACCTCACTACCCGGTAACATCAAAAATGTAAGCCAAAGCAGAATACATAATAATCTGCACTTGGTTACGTTAGTTTATTCTACGTGGACGCTATGAAGCTTGAAAATAATACGTCTTGTAGAGCAGGACGTCAATATTAACAAAAAATGACTTCGTCTCCTGTTCAAAAGAACTGCGTTTGGGACAAATTGCCACATGTAAAAAAACTGAGAGACAAAGTTTGGTAATCCAGTGGTCCAGATTGTTTAAAATTTGAGCGTTCTATGACAAGCTGACATATCATTGTCATAATTATGTAAAAAAAAAATGTTCACAAGGATTTATTGATACATTGAGCTCATAATTGGCTACTAACAACCACTTCATCTCCCATCACAACTTAATGTGCAACACAATAAACAGGATTATTGATCACTAAGTGACAGATCCCAGTGAATATATATATATATATATATATATATATATATATATATATATATATATATATATATATATATATATATATATATATATATAACGCAAAATGACAAAGTGCCTTTATAAAGTACGAAATACATTAAATACATTATTTAGACATCTTTCAACAGTTGGTACATTCTTCCAACTCTGTTATTATTTTTATTGCGCTTTATTTCCTTTCCTGTTCTCTTCAATTCAATCTTCTGCTGGCAGGCATTCTACTTACGATTGCTGCCACATACTGCTTATATCTGTCAGCACAAGTAGCACGCAGCGCATATATAGTTTTGAGTTTGCTTTCAGAATATTAGGCTCTCAAACGCGTAAAAATCATGGTCTGGACAATGAATTTAAGCACTGAATAGTTAAACTTAGCTATCAGGCATTAGTTCTCGAAGTCGTTAAAAACTGGACTGAGCCATATTAATAGGGTAGGGGAGTGATTATCACAGCCATTAGTTAGAGACTTTATGGCTCAGAATCATTTGCAACGGTGCAGGTGCATTTACTCTTGGTTTCCTTTTAGAACCAAAGTCCCAAAATATCCTTATACCTTTTTTCTTTTCTTTTCAACTATTTACTGATACTGCTACTACTTCTGCTACTATGGGATTTATATTGATAACTTTATTTCGCTTTGCTAATGTGATGTGGCAAAATTAACCGATGAATAAATGTATCGGGTTACACGTTGTTTATGACTGAATAATTGACTAAAGTTTAACTCTAAACCGCTATATCAACTGCTCGAATCAGCCTTAGATCATTTAAATTTCCATCTCTAATCAATGATATCAGTTGCCCTGATGAATGCACCCAGTGAACTTACATTCTAATGAATATCGACAAAGTAGCGACAAGCAATGACAATTTTTATATGATAAATATAATGGCTTTTATTTCCATAATATATTTCCAGCAGTTGCTTGAGAAAAAGTATAAACTTACATCTAGGCAACGACTGAGTTTTGAGAGACATACCAAAGTACGACGTACTGTTGGATACCACATACCATGTAAATCTGCTGGAGCTAAAGACATATTAGGTCCTGGTTGAATTGCTAAATCAGAAGTAGTAGATTTATTCTGTAAATTGGACTCGGAAGAATCACTTTCTGCGACAATTGCCTCAGAGTTTTCATGCTCCTTTTCTTTGTCCGGTGAATTGTTTGAATCAATAGGTATCGAAATACTTTTTGCTATGTCCTACAAATCCGTTAAATAATAAGAAAAAATGAAAATAAAATGATTGACAATGGATAATAATTATTAAGTATTACGATAGACGGGAATGGATGGAGCTATAAAGTTATTCCACAGAATCACTGTTACGATTATTTTAGCATTAGTTTTAGATTAGCTAAATATACGAATCCAATGGACAAATGACGCATGAAACAATTAGATGGGACAATACCTCAATGGATAAATAAGATAGAATAATAATACAAATCAACTCAAAGAACAAAAAATGGTGTTATAAAATTCAGTCAAGTTATCGACATATATTCATCAAATAGATCATTAGTGAGATTAATTAAATGTAAATGAGTACCTAACTGATCGATAGTAAATGTGAAGAGTTTAAATGAATTGATTTTAACTCCTAAGTGATATTATAAGATATAATATAAAGTATTAACATCAGATAGGTAATTTTGATCATCCAATATACTTTAATGGAAAGATACAAATTATGCCTATGATTTACTTAGTTACCGTAGTTTATGTTTGTGACGACGGACCACGGGTGAACTCGAGGAAGCTATAAGAGGCTCAGAAGGAGCCGAAGATATTCCATCCAATAACGGTTAGGAAGGATATTCTAGAATCCCTACGTGTAGCTTCCCGATTGGACAAGGCTAATAACCCCCTGTATGCGGATTGGAGGACTATAATGATGATTTTTGTTCTTACTAAAACTATAAATACCTGATAATTTGTACCCATAATTGACACTGTTTGGAATAACATTCCTTTCACTAGTCTTCTGTCTTCTCTTTGCGACTTGGAAGGGTTTGGGCGTTCGTGTGTTCAGTTGTACGCGTTAACTCAAGTAAATCAACCATTTCTAGATACAACAATATTTGATAGATATAAATAAGCTGGGTTGGAAGAAAGTGATTTTTAGCATGGATTTCTTTTCGAAGCACTGACAAATGAGGTAAAATTTAGTGTTCTACATTAAATAAAACTATCTAAGTCAGGAAACATATATACCTTACCAGAGAGCCTGAAGAGCGTAAAAATAAGGTTTTGAGGGTTTCCATCAACCACCTTCAAACACACAATGTCATAACAAGTTTATCAATGGCTTTATTTATGTCCTAAGTATACTCAGTTTAAATGACTCGTTGAACGTTTGAAAACACTTAAAAAAACGGACTATATAAAACATGAGCCGGATTATATATATATATATATATATATATATATATATATATATATATATATATATATATATATATATATATAATCAGATATAGTTTTCTTACGTTCATCATTTCCAATTTTTCAGGATAAGAAAGATCTCCAGGACTTGGGACAAAGCCAAAAATTTGTGATTTAATATATATATGTGCACGAAATATTAATCTTTCTTGAATATCAGCCAACAACATTCCACAGAGATCAGTAAATGCCAGCATATCTGGTGCTTTAAGTTAAAAGTACAAAACGAATAAATATATTTAATTCATAACAAATAAAAAGCATAACTATAAGATAATTTGAACATAATTGATAACGAATTTGTTGCCAACAAGGTTTAATTAGCTTCAAATCTTTTTTTCCAGTGAGGATTTATGCACATGGTTATGACGAAAGAATTACTAATAATTTCCATCTATATACATAGGATGAACAGTATGAAAATATTACTATAGGTTAAAATAACGAAGCTGCTAGAGGTTAACAGTTGATAAGTAGCACTAACTATAAAGTTACAAAAGTAGTCATACACTAATGAATAGTTAACGTAAAATCTGACTTGCTTTTCAAGTTACTAAGCTTTTTTATTCCCATGTGTTAAACTATACTACTTGTCAATCGAAAGTAGTTTCAACAATATTCGATTGTACAAATTGATGGTTGGTGTTAATTTCAAGTAACAAATCAATGATCCTATCAGTTCATATGATTATTCATATATTTTAGTTAGTCTTTCCGTCCATAATAATGCTCTAATTCAAATATATGCAATATTATGATTGTCCTGGATACTAAATTGATATCCCATTACATGCTGTAGTTAATGTTTAACACAACCGCGTAATATTTTCTGATTCATGGTACTTATTGTTGTTTTATTTGAATTTAGGTATTTTGAAGAAGCGGTTTATGGAATAGATTTTCGACGGTTCGTGACTACGTCACCATTGCAGGTAAGTAAGTTGTTACCGTTTGTTTTATTTGCTACAACAGTCCTTCAACTTTGGGTAAATTTTTTTTTGGTGATGGGATTTTTAAAGGTAACTTTGTTTTTGGGTTAGAATATTAACACAGACTCTGAAATGACATTGTTATTATTCATAGAAATTATGATTTTATTGTTAAAAGATTGAAAAAAGACTTTAGATAAAAGGATACCGACTAGTGGATAAATTTTATTCTTTTAAAAATAACATCCAATAGTTAGGTGAATCCGTTATAAGTGTGAATTTTGAATAATTATTATTACTTTTCATGGCTTAGTGTAGAAAAACGTGGCTTTACACGCAATGTCGTCCACTAAGTTATTAAGCGAAATGATGTTTCAATGAAGAAAATTTTCTTTTCGACAATATTATTTTCTAGACTTGTACAACTGTATTTATAGCTAATTTTAAAATATAATGGTCAATAATAAAAACAGAGGATTATAATAATACAACTGAAGTGAGAATTGTGTCTTCCCGCAGATGCCTAAAACGAGGGTGTTTCAAAATCAGACTACCACTTTGAACTACTTCAGTGTGCATCTACCAGTTCACTTGCTTTCGTGCAGCTTATTATGTTGACCACACAAGGTGGGCTCTTTCCAACAGTATCCATCACGGTTATCGAAAGGTGAGTCAATAGCTTAACTGCTGAGCATCTAGTCAATTCTAGCAATTTATTTCTACCTGAATATTCATTAGAAACTTTTCACAAAGTAAGAAGAACTAATTTAAAGGAAGGCCGGACAGGAAACTTGTACATGACGGAGGCTTCGGAAATTCATCAATTTAGGCCTGATCTCTGTGTGCTGAAGCAGTGTATTCATTGCCCTAGTTCATCATGGTCCTAACACTTTCGTATTTTGTCAATTATTTCTTGAGAACTGTTTAATTTCGTTTCTTCGTCTGAATATATATTTCAAGTGGACAATTATTCCCCATATCTCTGTCCTATATCTTACTTTGACACGTGTGCGTCCAATATTTAAATCTTCCTTATAATCGTTAAGTAGATAATCATGTTTCTATATGGTATTTCATATTTACCACGTAACTTAAAATTGTGATTTACTTTCAGTACCTCTGTTAATGACGTTATGACTATCAATTTTTATTACAGGCCATTAAATGTAAAAAATAACCATAAATACGATTGTACAGCTCTAGAAAATGATATCATCGAGAAAACGTTTTCTTCGCTGGAAGGTGCAAAACGATTCAGGTTAATCTCAAAATGTCACATCAATGTGTAGGTGTCAACCTTAGGACATTGAAAATTAGTTGTATCACAATGAATTCATAATTTAAGGCAATAGACTACAACTTTAAGTATAAAAATCTAGAATGATATAAAGGAATGTTTTAGTTATTTTAAATATGCTTACAATTAGTTGTCTTTTTAGCATCATCTTGTTGAAGTAATTCATCCTTCAATATATCACAAAGTTCAGATAGTATTTCAACGTGATTGATATGAATTATTAAAGGTCTGACAGCATCATACAAACATCGACATAATTTAAACAACATTTGACTAGGAATTAAAATTTTTTGAGAAAATAAAATAAAATATAAGACTCTGTTGGTAAAAAGTGGGAACTAAATTCAGCACAATCGTTATTAGTGTATAAAATTAAGTACATCTCACCACTTTCCAATATTACAGAACTCAATACTTATATCTAACTAAATATGATGCCTTTAATATCTGTTGATGTCTAACAATCAAAATTGTCTAATGATAAACACTGTTTAGCATAGAAGAATGGTTAAGTCATGGTGTATGAGCTATACACTTTCGATGAATTGAGTTCCTAAGACTAACATAAATTACCTATTGTAAATATATCAATACAATCATCCAAAGTCTAATCGTACTGGTAGATTTTCGGGCCTCATTGAAACATCATCTGTTCTTGACATCGACATCAAAACATACGGACAATAGATTTAGTCATATATATATATATATATATATATATATATATATATATATAGTTTTTTATTGATGAATTTTGTTTGCAGAACTTAATGAATTAACGAAATCACCAATAAATTGGGCGAGACCTTTAGTAATTCAATAACCATTTCATTAAATGTCACGTTAATCATAACTCTTCCACAGGACTGAAGTAAGGAATGTTTACATTTGTCTATCGAGAGGTGTCGATCTTAAGAATGAGAAAAGTGGTTTTACTAATATAGAAGTAATACTGCACGACGAGGATTAGCATACCAAAAGCCCTTTTTAAAGATTTTTATTTTCAGTCGATTAGGTTAAACGGCGATATTTTGTCTCGGTATGCAAAACTGTTGTGTCAGAAGTATTCGCAATCGATATCACAAAATAACGATTGTTTACATCCTAAAACCCAAGACGTTCACATACATTATCATCACCTATTAACCATGTTTTAATCTATGTGAAAATATTTTATAATTTCGAAAATCTTTACTATTAATTATCAAAGATAGAACCAAATTAATTCATGAAATTCAGATGATAAAAACATAGGTATATATAGCTTACTTAATTGATTGTGAAAAGTTTGATGAAAAGAATTGATTAAACAAACGCATTTCATCTTCACAGATATGTACTATGAATGTTCCAGCAGTGCGAAGTAGTGTACAATGATCACCAGTATATTTTTGAAGTAGATCTGAAACTCCATTTTGTGCAACAGGTGTCAATAACTCTTCTCGATGATGTAAGTAAAATTTATGACACTCTTGAATTACCTGAGCATACCTAAAATAGAAATCACAAACTAATTGATTCAACTGAAGGTAATCCACCTAATAATTTTATAATTTTAATACTATCGCAATTTATTCAACTAGTCTTAACAAAAAATACCAATCTGAATTTTATCCAATGGATGAATAAACGTTTAGGAGAACTCTATGAAAGGTCACTGGTCTTGACACTCTAGTAACGATCGATACATTTTAGTAAGTGTTTCCATCGGGTAACCAAAATTGAAATTATTTTATGATAAAATATGAGTTTTCCTGACTCGATTAAGAAAATAAAATCTCACTACCAAATTGTAAAATGCAGGTCACTGAAGTTGTATGTGTTTTATTGTAAAACACTGGTACTTATAACTGAAACCATAAATCGCACGACACAAAAACACAAAGATGAAGGTGAGGATTTATTAAACGCCAAAAATAGGTAAAAATGATACCTGGAAATGTTTACTCTAATATGATTTATTTGGAATAATTAACAGTCAGATTCGAATAAATTAGACTGAGTAGTACATGACATTAACTAGTCAACAACTTACTGTATGAACATAAATTTACAATATCATAGAGTTAACCACCAGCAACCAACAGATCTAAATAATCTATTAAATTATAAGATTACTCCATAAAAATCCGGCTACATGTCATCAGTGATTGGAAAAGTTTAGTTGTGTATGTCACTAGAACCCTACGCAATTAAGTTTTTGCTCACCAGTGTAGTTTATCCTTAAGAAATAAATTACAAAGTTTAAAAAAATGTACATAATGATCAACGTTAACGACTTATTGATAAATCAGAATTCAAGGACTTCGGTTATCATAAAATTCAAAAGTATCCCAAACATTCTGGCATTTTTGCTCAGTGCTATCAAAAGACTCTGCATTTCATCAGCGTCTTCACCAAACAGGACTATGTCATCTGCGAATTCTAAGTCAATAAGTGGACCTCCTGGTAGGAGATCAATACCCGAGAATTCAGTCGATGAGAGCGTTATTTCCATCAGTAGATCTATGATGAAGTTGAACAAAAATGGAGAAAGTGGACAGCCTTGGCGGACGCCACTTGAGGTTGCGAAAGCAGATGACAGTTCGCCATAAGCTCTCACTCGACTAGTAGTGTTCGAGTAAAGAGCTTTCACAAGGTTTATGTACTTCTGAGGTACGCCTTTTAATGACAGACACTGCCACAGAACCTCTCGGTCAACAGAGTCAAACGCTGCTTTTAAATCAAGGAAGACCATTATTGTCGGACGCCGATAAGTATGCCTGTGTTCTAGAACCTGACGAATGGTGAATATGTGGTCGATGCAGCCACGACCAGGTCTGAAGCCAGCCTGATTTTCACGTGTTTGCAGTTCACGAGTCTTAGTTAGGCGTCCGAAAATTATCGAAGCTAGTATTTTAGATGCTATATTAGTTAAACTAATCCCTCTATGGTTATCAAAGGATGATTTTGACCCTTTCTTAAATATTGGGACGATAAGTGATTGTGACCAGTTAGATGGGATAACGTCTAACTCCCAGATTTTAGCTAAAATATTAGTCAACCTAATCGCTAAAACTAGACCACCATCCTTAAAGACCTCTGGGGCCAATCCGTCTGGACCAGCTGCCCTTCCTCGTTTCAGATTAGCTATAGCCTTTTGAACTTCAGCTAGAGTTGGGGGAACTACTTCAATGTTCCATTCACACTGTCTGGGAATAGAGGGTAGTTGTAGAGTAGCTGAAAGCCAACTGAATTGCTCCTTAAAATGTTCCGCCCATCGTTCTAAACGTCTGGACTGGGAGCAGATGAGAGTGTCGTCTTTTTCCGAAATAGTATGACTTACACTTGATTTATTAATTCCAGTTTCTTTTATTAGTCTGTAGAGTTGTCTTGTGTTCCCTATAGCCGCCGCCTTTTCCATCTCTTTTGCTTTCGTTGCCCACCACTGCTCACGATCATTCTTTAGACTTTTGCTTAATCTAGATCTGATTTCTTTACGCTCTTCATCGTGTTCAGAACCTGATGGGATGAGTTTGCGAGAATCCATCAGTGCAATAGACCTTGAAGAAATCCATTGGTTCTTTGTAACCCTGTGGTTTAAATCACTAGTAGATGTCACTGCTGTTTCCACAGCTGCTTGTATGTCTTTCCAATCAACATCGGGGTCAGCCTCGTTTTCAGAACTACCTAAGTGTGACCTCAGTTGTTCCTGGAACCTACTTTTGGTTTTCTCATTACTCAATTCGGTTCTAATGAGTCTTTTTTGTGTGGCTTTTTTGCGTCCAGTGAGGCGCAAGCAGATGCGTGCTCGTACTAGGGCATGGTCGGAGTCCAAGCAGGTACTTCAGAATAAGCGACAAGCTACTATTAACCGTCTCCAACGATGACTGATGGCAATATGGTCTATTTGAGTCCATCGTTGATTTGGTGCAGGGGGTCGCCATGTTAGACGATGTCTCTCCTTATGCTTAAAATTTGTGTTTGATAAAAATAAACGATTGTCTGAGCACAGTTGCAGCAGACGATCATTATTATCTGTTCTCTGTGCCGGAATACTAAAATACCCATCTAAATGTCTTTCTGTTTCGTTTAAGCTACCTACCTGGGCATTAAAGTCGCATGCTACGAGTACTATGTCTGAACGTTTAGCTTTCTGAAGAAGTTCAGACAGCTTTCTGTAAAATTCATCTTTCACTTCATCCGAACTGCAGTCAGTGGGAGCGTAGGCAGAAACGACGAAAAGGCAACGACGTGTGTCCCTATCCTTTCGAGTTCTTACGGAGCCGTTTAGCCGAACAGCGCATAGACGACTATTAACGGGGATCCACTCTAATAGCGCTTGTTCCGCCCTCATGCTTAGTGCTATGCCTACACCTGCAAGTCCACGAGAACTAGCCATCGGGTCCCCAGATACACGGAGGGTGTATCTCGTCGGCACTCCGTTTTGCCGAGGTGAGGTCAAGTGAATGACCACACTAGGATCCTGTATGCGTGTTTCGGAGACACAGCATACATCAATCGTACGAGATTGTAAGGTTTTAGCCAAGGAAGCCTGCTGACCGATTTGGCATAGTGTGCGTACGTTGAAGGCTCCAATGTGTAGTTTGGAGCGGGGTTTCAGTAGACCTGGGACAGTGTTTTGCGCACTAGAATCGTTGGCTGTGGTGACACTTGAGGAGGAAGCTAAAAGAGGGAGTTTAGATTTGAAAGTCGATGTAAGAGGAATAATAGGAATTGAAGAGGTAGGTTGATTATGAATACAGTGGTCTTGAGTGCTGTTAGAGGTATGAGGGCGGTTATCACTTCCCGGTTGCCCACACCGTGGAAGGGTTCTGCTGGAGGTACCTGAAAAGGAAATTGGATTAGAGTTGGTCATAGTGACCTGAGAGCGTGACCGCAGTGCCCAAGGGACAGCTGCTTGAGGTCGGTCACATACGACCTTTTTATGAGTAATATTTTTGTTAGCTCCGTACTTGTTGAGACCTTACCGCCGGAGACGGATATCCATGGAATAAGGCGAGGTGTGCATTTTTAGGGTCGACCTTTTCTAAACCCTCCCCTCCTTTTGGGAAGGCAGCATCGTTGTTATGCTGGTTGTCTGAAGGAAACACCTTACTGCTGTCACACCTCTGTACAGTCAGCAGTACGACTTCGCCTTCGGACCTAGGTTTTGTTGCTTTTAGTCTTACCGCTCTTCAACCGACCTGTCTGGCATGGTAGGACCTTGAGGAACGGTTGTTCCAGCCAGTATAGCTCAGTTGCTTCATCACGATAGGCAAGCCCGACCACCACGTCAAGGTAGCAACAACGGTCATCATATCGAATAACTGGTACAGATATAGAACTATTTTGCATAACGTAGTATCTTTAGGAATTAAGTAAATAGGTGAAGCACTAAATGGTAAGGAAAAACCAACTGAAAGTGAAAGGTTATTAACAGAGGGCAGTGAAAGTAAAAGATCCTAGTTAGAGATAAGAAAAAAATTTGAAGAATTATTTTTACGAACTTGAACATCTGAAAAATGGCCATAATTCATAGGTTATCACATGATACACATCATTAATTTTTCGGATGGTATGATACATGGAAGGTATGTAGAATGAATACAACTGATTCTAAGCCATATCACCTAACATCGGTAACCATAGATTAAGATTGCTGCGTGGGTTTCAGGCAATAAGTTCACTTTACAGTTTGACAGCAGTTGATGACTTAATTAATTGATTCCGTGTTTTAATTTACTGACCACTAGCTTTATTACAACTTCCTCCAATATCAAACAGCATTGTACATTGAGGTAGACGGAGGATCCAAAAAGAATATGGGAACAACCTCAATTGACGAAAGTTTATAGTCTCAGCAATGAAGTTCCTCACTCGAAATAGAACCCTACTTCTAATTTTAGCATTGCTCATTCGGAGGTTCTACTATATGCGAGTAATGCTGAGAGAAAACGTTAGATCAAATCTTTGGAGTTTATTTTTGTTTTCCATTTTATTGCCCAAGTTTCACACCTGTAGAGCAACAGATAATGGTTTATGCATGTTTCCCACCACTAAAATGCTGTAAAAGTCTACTCCTGAGTAGTTCTGAGTCATAAACATATATCAGCAGAGGCTTTATTATGCTGGTCTAATGAATCTATTCTATAAATATAACAATTTATCGATACTAGTAATCGATCAAGTTAAACACAGCTTTTTCAACAATAATAACAAAAATGAAGAGAAATAATTTTAGCTGAAACCAAAATGAACAATTATTAGAAATATTGATAAATACAATGTTATCTATAAAACCTACTCATCAGTAACGTGTATTCTTTCTTCTAAAAGTGTCATCAACGAGCGTATTTTTGGTCCTTGTGAACGAAATCGTCCGTAAAGTAAAATAAATGAGTTCTCAGGGCTGATAACATCCTATAACATATATAAATAAATGGTGTATTACTAAGTTAACCGGAAAATTGAGTCAGGACATTAACTGAATTACAGTATCTGAATGTCACTTTCACCTGAAACAAAACAACTGAAGTTAAATAAATTAAGACTTTTGAATTTCCGTAAATCGGTGTACATAAGTGTATGACTTGATGATAATCATGGATCGGTTCAAGTTGCAAGCATACAATATAAACAATTAAAGCAGTAATAAACACTAAACATTAAAGTTATGATTGGCAAGAAACGGTCAGTTGAAAGTGCTCGAACGAATATAAACTACGGCATAAAATAAAGCGATGAATTTCTCATCCACTGATGCAAGACGAATACGGAAAAAAACGTGATCGAATGATCCATAATTCTGAGTAACATTAATGACACTAGGGTTTGTCAATGAGTCGAATTAGCGCCTTTAAATCGAAGTGTACCTAGTCACTATGCAAAAACGAAGAAAGATGTTTAGTCCTGTTGTCTTGAACTGAATTTATTGCCTTTTGCACATACGAGGCATCAAATTCACGGAAGGGGGGACGATTAATTTTATGTATTTCAATGCAGGTGCCAACAAGTTTTCTTTCAAGTAGTCAATCTCTTCTAAATGGTACAATAATTCATCATTGAGTGTCAAATCGACTTTTAAGTGGCTGTACAAAGGTCAATAGACAAAAGACTCTAGCTATATTCGAACTTTTGGAGCCAATGTGGTGAATGTAATTGAACAACGGTGATTGATAACCTGTCTTCTATGACAAAATTAAAACAAAATACTTTCAACTTTTCTCAAACGTATATTCCACATACTTTTCTAATCTGTTATCTAAACGTTTATCAACCTTATCACTAACTTATCGACCAAATAATATTAATGGAGTGGTGGATTCGAGATTAGTGTTTTCAATCTTTACAGAATTACAAACTTAAAGGTAACTCCACCTATTCAGTTCACATGATTAGGTAGTATCACTGGTTGTTCCAAAGAACAATAAAGCTTATAACTGCAAATAAAATTTCGTAAATAATTATTAATTTGCAGTAAATTACTACTTATCATGCGATTACCAGTGTTCTTTTACTTAGCTATTATTCCAGTCTATTTAAAATTCCGCATGATTTCGGGTTTTTTATTCACCCGAGAACATTTACTTCTTTATCTTTTATCTAAGATCGAATGTTGTTATTCCCAACTTTTTCTAATATTCTACATTTTAGTTTTTTTTATAGAAAGCGGAATCAACACGTCAAAACAGAAGATTTGCAGTGTGCTTGTCCTCTGTACAGTAAGAAGCTGGTAAAAACGCATTAAATAAAATATATTCATTCCATTTACCAAACTTTTTTTAATTGCGTAGTCCAAATTAAGCATTGATTTAGTGGTTACAACATCCAACTAACAACTACTAAACAGAATGTACGAATCCTGCCCCACTTAATAAGGTTTAGAGGACCGAATAATACTATTAGTCTCCATGTATACAAAGTAGTGTAGCTCATAGATGGAAGTGCAAACATATTGTGAGTAAACGAATTTCATTGCACTATTATTACAGAAAATAAATTCAAGAACTTACATGCAATTCCAGAAGCTCATTTATGGTTCTTTCTATAACATTAGTTACATTAATTTTGATGCATTCAAGAGCTATTTTAAGCGAGGATTTCACCTTGATTAAATAGTTTGGAGATTCTTTGAAATTCGGCTAAACAAATAAATAAACTCATCAAATAATTCGAAAGGGCATTCTTACATGTTCTCGGAAATAAAGTAAACTTGAATCAAGCTTATTTAGAATCGGCAGCAACTTCTCACGAGATACGACGAAATTAGAAACTCCAAGTTCCTTTAGTCCAAAAAATAGATATACGCTCAACTTACAGCTTGGATCATATCCACTTGAACAAAATTGGCTAGAGATTCTTCAATTGAACTGGCGTATTCAATCATTTCATTCTGTTTACAAATAATATGACATATGTATTAGTAGTGCTTGTAACACTCACTTGTTGCCTTAATAGATGTTCGCACAACTCATGTAATTCATTAGTGCTCTGCGATATGCTTAAGTAATTATTTTCCAAAATCGATAATTTAGACAAAATTTCTTCAACAATGCTTAAAACTTTTGAACATTCCAATTTTTTACGAGATAAAAAAGTCAAAAATTCACTTTTTATATAAGTTTTTATTTAATTTATACCTTGGTACTTCAGGTATTTCAGCACTAAGTTTTTGTTCAACAGACCATAGCCACGAATAGAAATGTGAGGCTGATTGTATAGACACATCATGTTGGGTAGTTTGATAATTGTATTTGTCAGTCTGATTAGTATTGAAGGTGGTATGAGTAGTACTGCTTACTGTAGTCTAGAATGATTTTAGGTTATTAAAAAGGTTGTTCCCTACTTCTCCGTGTATTGAATTCAGTGAATTCAGCAGAAATACTGATTCTAGTTGTTTTTCTGTTAGCGAAATTTGCTGATTGTTAACACAGTCCCATGTTATTACAGACATGTAGATTAACTGAGATTACGATGAAATTAATTGATAATTATTTGTTAAAGTTAGAAACAGGGATGAAGTAAATCTGTAATCAAAGAGAATACATGTGTAATGATATATATATATATCACATCACTGTAACTTAGTAGAAAAATGTCGAGTAAATAACTATATGTAGGTTCAGAGCAAAGCCATCAGCCAACATAATTATTTATACCCAAGAGATAACCTTATATACATAAAACAGGATCCAGATCAATGTTCTTAAGCAAAAAGGTCACTACTTATTAGTTGTCAATACTGCTCCAAATAAACGAAAAAGTGTGTATAATTACTTCACCTCCTGACATCAAAATTAATGTCAAGAATGAAGCATAAACGTTATACTTAACATATGCAAAAACTACATCATTAGATTTATCAGTGTTTCAACTTTTATGAGCACTATCTGACTGGTAATGCAGAATGGTATGACACATCTGAGTTATAGATACTAAGAAGATTGAATTTACGGACTTATTCAATAACAGCTTCATATTTGAGTACTAGAGAACATAATCATGTTCGCACTGTTGTTCTCCGTGAAATGAAGAAATTTCGTGTATACAAAAGTATAAGATAAGAAAAATGACTGAAAGCCGCAAAATATATGATCGATTGTTACTAAACATACAATGAGTTCATAATTTCGAAGTTTGATCAGACTTACGTCTTTTGTGACAGCGGTGTTTGGAAGACTATATATTATCGTCTTTGTGAAAGGGAACTATAACGTTTTAAGTGCCAAATTAGTTGTTTTTAAAGTTAAAATGTTCATCAATTTTAACATAGTTCAAGTACAAACGAGTGAATGTAAGGGATAGTAAGAAAATACATACATTAATTATCTGATCGTTTATCACATTAAAACCACAAGCAGAAACTTAGTTATTAAAAACACCATCTGTAACTTTAAAGTGGAAAAAGAACATGAAATTGGCATGAAGAAAGAAGAATGGATGAAGCCAGTTATAAAAAAGCCACGAACAGTCACGAATTCGCCATAAAAAGTGCTACGAATACAAGCAAAACACAGTTAGTAGGATAAATCATAGTATCTAACTTCCCTAAATCAGTTGGAAAACGAACTTCTGAGATATATAAGTACAGCAAGATCTATAACCGACACCAGCGTTTCATTAAAGTTAGATGGTTGTCAAGTTATTTCAGTATGATGTTTGTAGATGACTAATAATGATTGAAACTTGTTAAATAATGCTACTGTGGATTTGAGGACATCTCTTCATAATACGAAAAATTCGAAGATCAGTATCATAAAAATAAATTTACTTACAAACATTGGAAAGATCTGGATTGCTTCAACAAGTTATTACGTGAAGTCAAGCTTAGGCGACTGTTTCATAACATATAGTTGATGAACTTTCGTAATGCAATTTTCTTTGTGGAAACAAGTGTTTGGAAGTGAAACTTGCTTAAACTCCGGATACCTCATGTCGTCCACCAACAAAATGCTATATGGCATATATATGCTCGAGTACTACTCGTTTTAGTGTATCATATAAATGAAAGCCAGATCTGTGGATTGAGAGTTGTTAGCGGAACATAGATTGGATTAAACAAGTTTCGTGCAGAATTGTGTTGGTGCACGGTGATATATATATATAAACCTTCACTAACTAGTCAACAGTTGTGCCAAATACTTGTTAACTCAGATATATTTATAGTCCTTAAGTATTAAATCATATTATTTACGTCATTTTCAAGGATTTACTCGATATTGTTTATAAAGACATTCAAATTACCTACTGTTAGGATGAGTTAACTCATCCTTAAATTTAAAGTGTTCGCTGATTAGAACCTTTTGAATGTAAGGTTTTAATGTTAATGCTTACTTATAACGAAACTAGAGATCAATAGTACGAGTGGTTTTTGAAAAAACCAGCATATGTAGCGCAAATGACTAAATTGTGACGTAACCAATCTCAGTCTCAAGGTTTTGCAGCATTTATTCATTGAGCAGTTGTTAAAATTATCTTTCTCAAAATCTCAGTGAGGAGGATTGGAGTTTGTCGCATTCTTATAAAGATAGTGAAAATATCTCTCAAACTCTTTAGATACGTTGTGATGGCACGTTAACTTGGTAATATTTTCGCAACAATATAACACCGTATTTCTACTATGTTGTATAATGTTGTGTACGTAATAATAGTTCAAATCATTGTGTATTGATTATTTATCATAAGTACCAATAAACTTCATGTGTAAATGAAATAATTCACCTTTACCAGAAGTAAACATAAATCTACCTATGTCATGAGTTGTTGAGTTTTATTAACCACTGCCTTTGTTATAAAAGTATAATACTACTGTGTAATGTTTTGTGTCACAATCTATCACGTGTAATTATTGGTTCAAACTGCATGGAAATTCCATTTTGTATCAAAGTTTCTTTTAGCGCTGTTTTAGCTAAGAACAGAGAAGAATATTTGCCAATTGCGCATAATGCACTTATGGAGATTACCCTAAGGGAAATTTCAAATAACACTCACAATATAGGATTCATTGTAGTAGGACAAGAGGCTGAGCGATCTGTGCAGGTCCTGGCAATGGTGATCTTTCAGTTGATCCAACTTCATTTACAAAGCCTCAAAGGATGGAGCTTTAATTACGTGTTGAGGTAATGAATTCCACACGTTGATGATTCGATGGGAAAGCCGTATGGTACAAAGGGTTGTGGACGGAATAGAAGAAGCTTTCGCTTAACAGGCTTACGTGTCTAGTAGCAGGGGATCACCAATACCTCCAGGCAAGAACCTAGGTATATTAACGATAAAAGAGAAAAAAATGAATTGATAAATCATAGTAAGATACTATCCTTAGTCCTTAAAAATAGATCAAGTTGCCTCTTAAAGGACTTCTGGGAAGTTGCTTGGACTAGCTCAGCCGGCAGCGAATTCCAGCATTTGACAACTCTTAAGGAGCAGAAGTTGTGTCTGCAGTCCGTTCTACTATGTTGTATTTCTAATTTCTGGGTGTTACCCCTTAGGTTAGTGTTGGGACTAAGCTTAAGTGGGTGTTTAAGAGAATGTCCAGGTGTGTTAAGGATACTGTAAGCCATTAGAAGGTCACCCCTAAGACACCTATACTCTAATGGGTAAAGGTCGAGTGATTGGAGGCGCTCTTCGTCAGGTTTAAATTTGAGTCCCCGAACTGATTTCGTGGCTCGCCGTTGGATACGCTCCAGAGTATCCTTATCCTTTTGGAGTGTAGGAGAAAATACCATGTTCCCGTACTTTAAATGAGGACGAATAAAACTGTTGAAGATTATGTGGAAGGTTCTTCCACCAAACTGACCAAAAATGCACTTCAATGTCATTAGTGCAAGGTTCGCTCGAAAGGCATTTCTGTCACAGTTGGCGTAAGACTTTAAGTAGTGGGGCACCAGAAATCCTAAATCTTTTTCGACTCGGGATACTACTATAGAGGAGTTTCCTAAGTTGTAACCGTAATCTGCGACGTGTCGCAGATGGACTACCTTACACTTTGAAGTGGTTAAGGTAAGTCCGTTGTCGTCTGCCCAACTTTGAAGTCGAGTCAGGTCCTCCTGAAGTGCCTGTATATAATCTTGGTTGCGTATCTCTCTCCAAAGTTTCACGTCATCTGCAAAGAACAATATATCTGACGTTACCTGTTGAAGAAGATCATTTATATAAATCAGGAAGAGGAGAGGTCCTAGTACTGAGCCCTGGGGGACCCCACTAGGACATTTCGTAGCCTGTGAGAAATTAAAGTTTACCCTGACCTTAAAATGTCGATTTTTCAGATCTGAACTGAGCCAGTCAATTAAAGGAGGTTTGATACCCAATTGTTTGAGCTTGTTAATAAGACATATATGGTTAACCCTATCAAAAGCTTTTGAGAAATCAAGGTAAATGATGTCCACCTTCCCCTTGCGATCAACGATGCTTGTCCATATGTCCACCGCGGTCAGCAGGTTGGTCGTAGAGGAGTAATCCTTCCTGAAACCATGCTGTTGGGGTGAGAAGAAATTTAAGGACAGCAGATAGTCTTGTATACCACCATATACCAGGGACTGCATGATCTTTGAAGGTATAGAGAGAAGAGCCACCGGTCGGTAACTTGAAGGTTCGCTGCGTCTACCTCCCTTGAAGATTGGTGTGATATGAGCCAGCTTCCAAATATCCGGTAGTTTGCCTCGACTTAGCGAGTGTGAGAACATCACGCTAAGCGGTGTTGCCAGGATTGAAGCTGCTTCCCTCAGTATAGCAGAGTGGACCATATGTGGACCAGGAGAAGTGTCTGTTCCTAGGTGTTGTAGTTTACGGAACACCAAGTCAGCGCTCAGTTGCACTACGGAAAGTCCTGTGCAGTTGCAGATAGAGCCGTCATCAGTATAGTTGATGTGGGACGGTTGAAATGTCCGGAAGTATTGCTCAGCCGGAAGGTTAGCTGTGTCGCCGTCGCTGTCAGTCGGGCCGTTAGGACCTAGCAGTTGGGAAACTCCAGTTTTGGCTCGACAAAGAGAGATTGCGTGATGGAATAAGCTTTTCGGGTTGGAAATAAATTTATCCATAAGCTTTAACTGGTACTGAAACCTGTCATCTCTTATAGCCTTCGTGCATATGTTCCTTATATGTTTGTATTGCCTGTACTCGCCGTTGTTGTTGGTTCGTTTGTATTCTGCCCAACAGTGCCTTCTACGGCTTGGAAAACGAAGAGTGCGGATTTTGGTGATTGTAGGTTGCATGTGGCTTTAGGCGACCGTTATGAATTTAAAGGGAAGGCATATCTACGGTATATAGATTGCTAAAGTAATTTCTGAATGCCTGATCTTCACCATAATTGTCCGCGGCTAATGATGCAGTACTTCTATCTCATAATGCTGAAATATTTCCTTTTATCTTAGTCCTTAGGTTTATGTACGAGTATAAGCGTTTAAGGGTTTCTATAGACTTCTTATGAAGCTTTCATCCATATAATCTTCCAGATCTGTGAAAAGTCAAGGCGCAAATTATGATAATAATAGGTTTCTCACTCCAAACCTTATCTTTATTCCTGACGATCACAATCGTATTTACTCTCGGAAGGAGAACTCACATTCTGCAATACCAACCCACCTCATTAAATGGCCTTCATGTACAAAAAGTCATAGCTACTTCCAATTACGTAGAGCAGATCCTTCCCGAGCCCACACAAATGCAAATAGCTGTAACTCAGGCCACAAACTTAAACATCAAGACTATTCCATAAATAACAGTACATTTCACAGCCGAGCTGAACAAGATATTTTTGGATTACAGACACTAATGGCACCAGTGTAGAAGCATCCAGCCCAAGTCACTTAAAAACACATACGAAATATAAGGTTGTAGAATTATGGTCTACTATGATATTAGTACTGCTCTAATAATAGACCTAATCCTAAAATTGTAGATTCGTTATGATATAACTGTCTAATCTATAAGATCTTACGTGGAAGTCACATAGTCGTCTACACCAACTCACTGCATCGTAACAATTACCAAGATGATGGAGAACAAGCTTAGGCTAGAGATAGAACAATATATTGAATATGGATAAAAGATATAAGTTAACATTCAGTAAGGACCACGCCTGCATGGCCGAGCCATGCTATCCGACCAACTCGAATTAGTTTAATTCATTGTTCCCGCCTGGTCCATCGTTGGGTTTTTCTCTGCGTTAAATGTTGAATATTTATTTCATATACTGTCTCGTGTTTAAGCTCAATGCCACTACAAGGTAACTTATCCCGTGGGGGAATACTTCTATCACAAACATAGTAAGAAATAGCCTTATGCAGTTATTAAACTCTCCCGGTAAACTGGCGCATCAAAGCATTTGAAGTAGACATTAGTTCGCATTTGGATTAGATATGAGGTATTATTAATTTAACTCTTGGTTTAGAATTACGTTGTAGACCGAATTTATGTAGGTTTAGGAATAACTTGGGCTCGATACGTGGTATAGCTTGAATGAACAATCTAAGCGAAATCTAAGATCAAAAGAAATTTGTAGTTCGAAATTTAAGTAAATTTCTGGCATTTGTATTTTTCTATTAATCATGGAATTCAGCAACAGCAATCATGCAGGCAGTGGTAAAGCAAGTAAAAAATTCTAGCAAATAGTTTCTGATTGATGATAGTGCGTAGTGATTAAGCAGGAAGATGAATTTACAATCGATTGCTGATCTTACTTTGCTTGTGCAGGTGGATATGTTACATATATATGCGAAATTGACTTTAGGGAGATTGAAGTCAGTTAGAATCAGGTTTTGAGTGAAATCGAGACGCGTGGAGCGTGATAGTCCTTCCAGCTTACGACTGTCATACTCGATGTCTGTAGTGGGCTTCCTATATATGACTCCGACAAGGCGCCTCGAAGTTGTGGACAATCTTACAGAGCACCATATAGATTCCTCATGACTGTGATCTCGGTGTAACTCCAAGCCAGATCGTGTGTATACGGCTACTCCACCCTCAATTCCTGTTTTTCTGTCGTTTTGAAACAAACACATCCCAGGTATTGCTAGCTTCTGGTCCGAAAACTGAGATGTCCAAGTTTCAGATATTCTTATCAGATAAACCTTATTAGCGTTGCTGAGTTCACGTAACTCATCCATTTTGTTTGGTAGACTCGCGGAGTTCACGATATTGAGCTCACAATACAGTATGTCGGGCAGTATTCTTACGTACCCATCGGATTTCAGTAAACAACTAGCTAGCAAGACATCCCCTACGTCAGTATAATTCTTAAGTGTTACACGAAGTAGCCTCGGGTGATTTTGATGCTTAGATTCCTTTCCCCGAGTGACCGTCAAAGGCTCTATTGTAGGAAGTCCAAGCTTTTTGTTCGATTCACCCCAGAGCATCCTATCATTTTTGTCCTGCCAACTGAGAGGAATATCAGGGTTGTCTTTGAGGTTCGTGATTATGTGAGAGTCATCGCGAACCATAATTGTTCTCCAGGTTTTCCGGTGCGTTCAGGTTCAACACCTTGTTCTTTGGAGGTCGAAGCACGTTTCTGAATCCTAGGCTTTTTGGTGACCAGGCGGACATTCTTGGAGGTAGACTGTGCGATCAAATCACAAGTTGATTTCCGTACAACACTTGGAATGTTCAGCTTAGACGGTGACGCCTGGTCGTTTTTAGTTCTGTTAACGTGGGCCCAATCACCTACAGGGTTTTAGGGAACTACTGTTGCATTCATCGACTCTGAGCTGGAAGACCAGAGTTCACTGAAGGAGTCAATTACCGTTGATGTAATGATGGTGCTGAGTTTCAACATGTCATCATTAGAGCTAGTGCATTCTCCATCGATGGTAGACCTATCGACGTCCCTATTCTTGCTTTCGTTACGCGCCCTTGTTTGTCTACCTGTTTTATGACCGTCTTTTTCCAAGTTAGCCGACAACTTATTCCGCAGACCTGTCAATAGGACAATGATGTTACTCAGCAAAACTACAGCATTCGTGCAGCACGTAACACATGCTCACTTATGATCCGACTTGCTGAGTCTGTTGTAAGCAGTTGCTGTGATATCTGTGCACGATTCATGGAACCAACCTTTGAAGTTGTGGCACTGCATGCCAGATGTAACAGCAAAACAGCATCCAGATCGTTTGCATGGATTTTTCATGACGTATTGACGTAAAGTGCATTATAGATGCTAGCAAGAGCTTAAGGTCGTTAAAAATACACTAAAAAGCACACTAAAACGTGAAAAATTGCTAAAAGCGGATGAGATAAACTGAACTAGCCTTTACGTGAAAAACTGAAAAACAAACCGAACGGTAAGCTGAGGCAAAAACACAGTTAACTATTAAACTGGGCAAAACGCGGAAAAAAGTAATCTGCCGAACGTATAGCTCAGAATAGATTCTTTAGATCAGAAGTAGTACTTTTGTTGCGTAAGAACACAGAAAAAGTTTGAGAAATGCGAATCACGTTAGGAATAAACTTCCCCTTCGAAGGCTACAATACATCGAGTATCGACTGATCTTGGCTGGCTAGCGATTTCACGGGATGTTGAGCACGACGTTCTCGTTCGGAATCTGGTGCGGATGCATGAACGAGCGCATACAACTAAGTGAATCCATTAAAAATAACGTGGTCAGCATCAAATGTTGAAGACTTACAGAGCTATTTATTTTGGAGACCTATTTACCGTTACAGAATCATGAACATGGTCTTCAGACCATCCCTAACTCTTCCATAACCTCGGAAGAATAATTCTTGGTGATGAAGTAAGTGCACACAAAATTTGCTCCTTAATATCATATCCTGCAGCGTTGCACGTCATTCCACTGGGCAAAACTCGGAAAAAAGTAATTTTCCTAACGTATATCTTGGAATAGATTCTTTAGATCAGAAGTGGTACTTTTGTTGCGTAAGAACACAAAAAAAGTTTGAGAAATGCAAACCACGTTAGGACCAAACTTCCCGTTCGAAAAGCGCGAGTATCGTATTGACGTCCTTGAAATTTGTAGTACTTTGGCGATCCAATCTTGCTCTAAATATATCAAAAGAAGGTGTAAATATTATGTGCTCTTGTAGAGAATCCCAGTAATCACTAGTCGATGCGAGAAACGGAACTTCAAACGCGAACGACCTAATTCTCATTTTCTGAATGTCCCTCTCAGACGATCAGTCCTAGATGGAAGGATAAGACGTTAACCCCAAAATCATTCAATATGCCGTAAGTCAGTATTGAATCACCCCATAACCTGTGGCGAGGTAACAGACATAGTTCAATGCCTTTCATTTTGTGCTCTAGAATTGGTCAGAGAGGCCTTTAACTATTTTCATCTCTCGCTGTTGAACTCGTTCTAGCACATCCGCAACATACTTGCTGCTTGAATCCCATATTCTTTATGACAACTCTTAGATCCTAACAGGTAAAACAATACATTTTGTGTTTTAATGTGAGTTGTACGAAAAATGGAGCGTGGTTCATCAGATTAAGCGGTGATCATTTAAAAGTTGTTATATAAATCATGAAAACTGGAACTGATTTTGAGCAAACCGTTAAGTATGCCGAAGAAAACTTTGAAAAGACAATTACTGTTCACTGTGTCAAAAATTTAGGAAGTAAAGTCACGGAACATAAGCTATTTTAGATCTAGTTTGCTAGTTTGTTGGAGTTTCAACTATGTATTTTCAGTCCTACATATTAGTGAGAAAGTGTGTGAATGCTATCATAGGGATGCCGATCAAGTGATGAGAATAACATTCAGTACATAAGAGCAGGTGAAAATATATGGACGTTTATCTAAAGTGATTTCATTAGAAGAAAAACGAAAGCATTAAATTATATTCAGTAAGTACATACATATCTACTATATTGGGTGTTGTGACTTGTTTAACGGTACCTTTGTTGTATGCTTGATAGGGAGCTAAGTGATCGCGTAGGTCGGTGCAGTGTACCATATAGGGTGCTCTTGTATTGCTGAAATTATATCAGGTATATTCAAGTTGTTGCTCGGATATTATAAAATAAATTCGATTTAGTAACTGAGAAATTAAACTCCGAGTACTCCGTAAAGATGGCATTTATTACACATGTTCACCCACCAATTACTGTGACTCGCCATGATGATCGGTGTGTGTTGTAAAAAGGCTGGAGGCACACCGATATATTTCGGAGCCAGAGTTTTAGGTTCTTCACGAAATGAAAAACAAATGTGTTCTGTACTGCCTTAGACCTTCACTTATTACATGTGATCTGGATACCAATACGCACGTATTTCTTACCACAGTTAGCCTTATAAATCCAAACAGGATCAATAATAAATATATTTTTGTTGGATCTTAATGAGTAGATATATTGCATTCCTGACTTCATGTAAACCGCTTCTTTAGTGTAAACAAATAACCAGATTAAAACAACACTAGTTTAAATAGTACAAGGAAACAAAACAGAATACTTCCAGTACAACCAAAATCGTAATGGGCCTGAATATGTCACGAAAAACGACGTGGCTTCACTTAGTTGTTGACTGAGATATTTGGTGAAGTAAGATGTATTTTACACGTGTATGGATGAAATGTGAGAATAACCCACAACAACGATAACGAGGAAATGCATTCATCAGGGTTTACCCTCTGGATAAATCCCCGAACTTGCACATCCTAGTCTGGAGCATAACTCGGATCGTAATGAAAATGTTCTACAAAAGTTGCGAGGAATAGACTGGGTTATTCTGATATACGAAGCGCAGGGTTATACGTCTTCTGAAGATGAGCAAGTGCACCATTAGGTAGAAAGTGCGAACACAGAACCCTCCAGACGTGCTGCTGAGGAGTCATATACTAGGATGAAACGGCCGTTCAGTGCTTCCAGGTTGGTCAACTGATAAATGAATTCAATTAAATTACTACAATCTTCACAAAACGCCTGTCTCATCAGTTGGTTAGGAGTATGTGAAAATCTTATTTTCTTGTAATTTTACCGCTCTGGAAGACAGGAACAATTTAGATATAAACTCCTAATACATTTACAAGTAATTTCAATATTTTAGTCAGAAGAGATACACTTTACTTATTGTATTATCGTGTATTGACACTAATTTGATAAAGTGGGTATATTTTTAAGTCAAAGTCATTTAGGAACATGAAAATTAGATTTGAGTCTGCCCGAGCAAATGCTACACTGATTTATTACAAGCACTGACACATGTTAACAGGTCTACCAGCCTTTTCCTTAAAACTATGTTGAATCAGTAAAAGATGAATTTCCAAACGCGATACCCGTTGTTAGTACTGTAACCAATCTTACAAACAATTGTCCTCATCTAAGACTTCATCACTACTCTAAGGATCAGGTCAAAAGACAAAATTGTCTCAACCTATTCATAGGGAATTTCATTACTCAAAGTGATGCAGGTCAGCCTTAACTTGTCAGGAAATTTTCAAAAAATGTTCGTGTAAACGACGGACTTAAGTTGATATTTATCAAGAAATCATCATTATGATAGTATTGTCATTTCACTGTTTCACGCAGTAATTTGTTACAAAAAGGTTTAAATAAGTATTTCTGTGATAAAAAAACTAGGCTTTACATATCCACATTGACTTCACTGCTTATTTCTAACGATTTTAGTAAATAACGCATAAAATCCACGCACACATCCGAGAGTGACATATCTAACAATACTGTTCGCCTTTTTTGTCAATATACATAAATTTTGAAGGCGGAATTCCTACGCAGTATTACACACGTAGAAGTGTAGAGCTATTAAGTTCTAAGTATATATTAATGATTAGAAAATTCCATGTTATTTTCAACCTGCTTTAAATACACTGACAATAGATAATAATGAACATCATAACTATTTTAAACTATGTTCATGTTACAAATCACCAAAACATTCTGTTTAATAACAATTAAACAGAATTAAAAAAAGAGACAATACTCTGAACACTTGAGAAATTCATTATTTTAAATACCTAGAGAAGCAATATATCTATGTATATCTATGCATACATGTGTATGCATAATTAGTTTTGTTGGAAAAGTAAACGGAAGAGAAATGCATCAGATACAAAGTGTTCTTAGACAGCAATGTATGGTTTTAACGTATAACAACTAAGAGAAATCCGTAAACACAAACACACACATACAAACGTGTGTATATATAAGAGGAGGAAAACGTGGAATAAGTCAGGAAAATTGAGATAGGGAAAGAATTGAAAATAATTTGTTGAAAACGCTGGGGTTGTGTTTGAGTTTTTTCAAAAAAAATTTCTAAATAGTTTAATCGATAGCTGAGAAAAGAGGACAATATACGATATGAACAGGGCATACTTTTTCATTAGTTATAATTCAGAAACGTACACATGAGGAGGAATATAAACGCATTATTATCATACATATCTCCATATTTTGGACTGAGTTAAGCACACAATAAATACACATTAAAATCGCTTGAAACACCATATATTAAACAAGTAAATTTTAAAAGCAATATTTGTCAAGTTTTAGATGCATAGAGTAGAGAAAAGCATAATAGGAAAAGCGAATAATAATAATAATGAAATGCCCAGAAAGCAAACAGAAGATTGGGTAACGCACCGAGTTGAAGTAGAAATAATTTGTAAAGGCGATTATCAAATAAAAACACACGCAACTTATATATATATATATATATATATATATATATATATATATACTGATTACCATACTATAGATACACAAAAACCTGGAGGAGAAAGTAAAATCATTATTTACTGAGATCTAAAACAGCTTGACTCTCTTCATACTCTTTAGTACTATCATATTTATCCTGAGATTGATCTGCACGTCTACAAGATACAGTTTGTCTGGTCTCTCCGGAATCCTGAGTTTCTCGCTCTGAACAAACAGAGCTACCTATTTCAGAAGTAGGGGTAGGAGATGTTGGGAGTGGATGAATTCTATTATCTGGTTGAGTGCATGATTGTTGTTGAGAGTTTGAATGCTTAACAGGAGTAGACGTTGTTCCGATTCCAAGTGAAGAATTTGCCGCTCCACTAAACATTGACAAAAGAGCTGTAGTATCTATTTCTCCGGAATTTCCATAAGCAGACATTAAAGTTGAAGCTAAAGATGCGAGGAGTTGTTGAGAATCCCAATGATTAGTTGTTTGGGTCGCCTGTCTTTGTTGCATCTGTTTAGCTGACAACAAGTAGTTGGCATACAAAGAAGCCAGAGTGGCTTGTTGTGAAGCAAAAGCGGTAGATGTCAAATTAACATTAGATGATCCGATATCAGGTGGAATGACTGACCCAGAACATGCTAACATAAGTTGACTATATAGAGCTGCTGCAGTTACAGGATTGCACATATAAGCTAGATTCATTGCAGCAGCCTGCTGATATACGGCATTTAACATTGAATCCATCCGTTGGTTACCAGCGTTTAATTGGAATGGATCTTGTATTGTTGGAGTACTACCGGAATTCCTCTCGGGAACAAATGGATATGCTTGACAATTAAGGGGGGAAGCTGTCACTTCGACAGGATCACGTCGGCGACTAGAACTCTCCGAACGACTTCCTGTTGTAACGATGAAAAATAAATTAAAAAAGCTATGAATCATAAAGAATATGAAATAGAAGAGACAATTTTTGCATGAAGAAATAAGATTTAAAATAATTACACAATATAGGTTATATTTCAAAAAACAGCACAAATATAAGTGAAGGAAACAAAATCAATTTAAGTCATCTATTTCATTGATGGATATAAACTAATACTATTTTATTATCTGAAATAAAACTTAGATGTTATGTCATATTTACCAGAATAGCGGCTGAATTCACTTGAATAACACACCTGAGGTCTATTTCAGTCAAAGACTGTCTTGGTTACTCGGAAACATCTATATATGAATATAAATCGATAATATATGTGGTTATACAATATATCATGATTAGTTAGATTTAAGCTTATATTCAAGGTAGATAATACGACAGCATTAGTCAATCACAAAGCAATTAAACGTAAAATAAATGAAAGGTTCAAAATGGCTGTCCAAACAAAATTCAGTCCAACCATAACCAGCTTATCGATAATTAGTTTAACCAATGAGATACAAGAAAAAGGGATTAACACTGATTACTAATAAGTAATATAGACTTAATTGTTTTACATACTGTAATCAACGATTAATCTGTGATACTTTTTATGAATTCGTAACTGATTTATGTTGAGAAGAGATTTGACTGAGGACTCAACATGACATACTGTAAATACTTTATTTATATGATAGCGGAGAAAGTTGAAGTAAAATTGCAATTTCACTGCTAGCCATATTATATTTTGAGATCAAACTGATGAAAAGTTAAAATGGTTTATTACAGATCACTTATATTTGAATTTATTTGCATTCATCTATTTATTCTTATCTTAATATAGAATCAATACATAACTCAATGAAGTATTAGTACAGGCAAAGCTCGAAAAACCCATCATCATAGTTATAAAACGATATAAACCACGGACTGTCGATTACTGTTTAATGGCTTTGTAATCAACATAATTATTTTACTAAGAACGTTGCCACTAGCATTAATTATTCTCTTTAAAGATCCATTTACAAAAATGATTATTTAGACGTTTACTAAAATACCATGCATAAGCCTCCTCCTCATGTATTGTTAACCTTATTTTATTTATTTATTTTAACACATAGATATTGGTACAAGGAGGCACCAAATACATATGCGCCACACAAATCTCAATTGATTTGTGTGAGGGCTGTGATACTGCCCGGGTGCCCAAACCGAAGCAGGTGGTTTTCTTAGGGGACCACACCCCGAGCCTTCGACCTGAAGATCTGATCCACAAGGCAGTGGAGCATCGCAAGGAGATGCAGTCCCATGGTAGCCGGTGACCAACAATTGGTTCATACGCCATTTGTTCCTTCAGGATACTGGAGCCAGTCCATGTGCACCATTGATTTGGGATGCGGTTAAAGCACCGGACATTCGCTTTTCGTCCTCTCATTTTCGTAAACAACACCTCCGCCACGAGAAGGCAGTGAGTAGGACTTCCCTGGCAGCGGCTATATACGCGTGGCCATGTTAGAGCATTGTTAACCTATAAACTCCTGGTAAATGATAAATCTAATTTAATCGGAATACTATGCTATTTTTAATTATTTGATTATTTAAGAATTCTCTTGTACAATCTAATTTAACCGGAATACTATGCTATTTTTAATTATTTGATTATTTAAGAGTTCTCTTGTACAATCTTATAAAGCTAAACCATTTAACAGGATACTTTACAAAATGACACGTAGTAGGCAAGGTTTACAAGTTTAGGAATTTGAAACTAATAACTATATTGATGGACGATTAAAACTCATCCAAATAGGTATCACCAGTGAAGAAAAGGCTAAAAAGACCGGAATACAGACACGATAACAATTTGATAAAATATTCTTACCAGTGGAACGGGATTTTGAAGAACGAGATGTTGACGGTACACAGCTCGTGGAGACGGGAACTCGTGATTTAGAAGTGGTAGTATCAGAGACAGCTCCAGTACCAGAGGTAGCAGTGGATGATGATGGTATGGAGGAAATGGACTGCCAATTACTCAAAGCAGAAGCGATCAAATTAGCGTATGCTGGATGACGAGCATAGGCACCAAATGTATTTAATAACTGTTGTTGTTGTAAATATTGTTGTGTATTGAAATTATTAACCTGCGAGGCAACAACAGATGATGGAGAATTGGACGTTGTTACATTGTTATTGCCTACACCACTGCTGGTTGCTGCACTAGCCAGTAAACTATTTAGATAATGTTTATAGGCTAATGCCTCCATATTACTTGTATCTTGACCCCTAGCACTTGCAACACGACTATAGATTGCACGATCCTCCTGAAATATTCAAAAATATAAGCAGTGAGAAATAGACACTACATTACTTAGAAAATTTAGGACATAAATTAGCGTAAGCTAATTGGTTTGTGTAGGAATACAGAACAGACACATAAAACCAGTTACTGTACACCTAATTTATACTGAAAAACAGGATTAAAGATGTAGAGATGAATGATTACCACTTCTAGTTAAAAGACTTTCGTAAATCAATACACTACAAAGAATGATAAGAAACCAGGAATTAAAGAATTATTTCTTTAAAAGCTTAGTTTAAAATTCCGTGACAGTGAGTGATCGAAATCAGTAGCAGTTAAGTCTTGAACAGTGTGTTATTTTGTATGCCAAATTGATTGGATTTTTTTCCAATCCCTTTTATTGTTAGTGGCAAACCACTTATTTTCAGCATAATTTTTACTTCTTCACATTTTGATCTTGATGTGCTAAATGCACAACATAAGAACTTTTAAGGTTCACACTAACACATGGGTTTCAGATAAAAAAACCTTAATCAGTTATAAGTGAAAAAAGTGTATATGTTCAAGTTGTCGTAGACAGAAACAATCTTTTATTTATTTATTTTATTTGAACACATAAATATTGGTACAAGGGGGCACCAAATACATATGCGCCGCACAAAACAATGAGAATTTAAAGAGTAGGAAAAAAAAGAAAGGAGGGTAAGGAGCGTAAAAAAAGAACAATAACGACCAGATTAGTGTAATAGTAGTAATAATGGGGGAAACGATAAGGTACAATCAGAAGAAATCTTTCAGTTAAAGAAGTAACCACTTTTTACAAAGAAAGTAAAAGAAGGTTACAGCAGGATCACCACTGGCTTCTATTTTGAGCCATATCTGATAACGTCTCTAGCCACTGTGTTGCACCATCTTTCGGACCCCAACCAGGAATTCGTGAAGGACCAACACAAACCAGCCCTTTGCAGCTTTCTTTCATACCACGACACCACGTCATAAACTGACCATCTCTCCGCTTTTTCCAACCAGTCCCAGAGTCGGTAAATAATGCACGACGTGGCATTCTCTGGGACGACATTCGTAGAACATGTCCAAGTCACCGAAGTCGGTGTTTCAAGATGGTGACACCAATTGCATTATCGTCTCTGTGCCCGAACACACGATGCCGGACCTCTGCATTACTAACATGGTGTTGCCACTGGATGTCAGCAATCCTTCGGAGACAACGATGATCGAACACAGAGAGTCGTCTAACATCCTCAACTCGGAGAGGCCAGGTTTCACAAGCATAGAGCAAAACTGCTCTCACCGACGCGTTGTAGATCCGACCTTTTACAGCCAGACTAACATCACGAAGGCGCCAAAGATGGCCCAGATTGGCATAAGCCGCTCTGGCTTTCACTATACGTGCATTGATCTCATCACTCACGCCACCACCAGCACTTATGCAGCTAACCAGATACACGAACTTTTCGACGAGTTCTATCTGCTCGCCATCTAGAGTGAGTACAGGATTAGAATCCTGCCAGTCATGTAGAAGTACTTTGCACTTCGAAGGTGCGAAGCACATACCATACCTACAGACACTGAAGTGAATATCACATCTTAAAATATAACTATATTCAGTATAAAAGATAGTGAAATTTTCCCTCATATTTTAGAAGAATCTCCAAAGCGGAAAAATACTGTTAAGAGTATCCTCTTATGCATTAAGAATAGTTAAGACTTTTCAGTACCCCTCTCATTTAATAGCAATTACTTGATTATGATTTAATAAGATTGTTAGATGATGTAGTACAAAGTTCAAATACAAAATTATTACTCATCCTCATCTTAATAAATGAAACATGTAAAAATCTAAAAAATAGATCATATCAGTGAGTAAAGTTCAAGATAAAGAAAACAATTTTACTCTTCACTAAACACAGTAAATACCAATTATGAATGAAAGATTTTCTTACTTTATTACGAGAAATAATACAACAATTGACTTATAAATAAAGAATGGTTTAAAAAATTTTTTCTAAACAGAACCACTTACCACCTCTACTGAATATGGCATATAATTGGGATTTGCATCCAACCAAGATTCTAGTGATCTTCGTTCAGGAGCTTTATCACCATAAATTAAAGAACCATCAACTAAACTAATTACTGGGACACGCACATCCCAAATGTCAGAATTAACATTCTGAGAAGCTTTCTGTAAATCATTATTGTTCGACTCAACTTTAGATGAACTGAGACGTTCACGTTTAGAACTGTAAGAAACTTTTGCAAATGTTGAATTTGAATCCGATGGAAGTTTAGAAGTATCACTTTTTCGTTTACGTCCACGATTATTCGTTCCAGAAATAGAGCGTGGTGCAGATGTCATACTGGGTGGTGGCATTGAAAAGTCATTATCATCAGACACTGGATTACTGGCAGATATCGATAACGATTTGGAACTTTGTGAAAAGTGTTCTGAATTCGAAGTTGTAGATTTTAAAGTTGTATCATGAAATGATAAAGTTTCTTGATCAGAATCAGAATTGGTTTGACATTTATCACGACTAGTAAATAAATTTTTGCCAAGTGAATTAGATCGATTACTTCGATTGCGAATTCGACCACGGTTTCGATCAACTAAAGTATTCTCGTTCGTGGGATTAGAAATAAAGGGTAACTGATTGTCATTTAGATTTAATGGAATGTTGGCAGACGTAGAAATACTCTCATCAGAATCCGTCGGTATGGCGGTTGCAGACTGTGTTTCAGTAGAATAGGATTGTAACGACGCTGACTTACAGTGTGATGAATTAATATGTCTCTCACTCATAGAGAAATCGAATTGTGGTGAATCGTCAAACTCATTATTCGTAACCACAGATGATATATCTGTTAAATTGGATAACTTCAGGTCACATGTTGGATCAAGTGAATTAGAGGTCATTTCAGGAGAAAAAACGGGTAGACCATACTGTTTTCGAGGTAATGAAACGTGAGAGGCATTCATTGGAATTCTTCTAGAATTACTAGATGACAAGGGATAACTGTCACGGGATAATGACGATGAACTTCGATAATTTTGAGGGAATGAAGTATTCAAACTTGTAACTTTTGACTCAACATGTGAGCGAGTAGAATTTACCATAGATGATGATACTGAAATTGCAGTGGTAATCGGTGTAATAAAACGACGAGGATTCGGCCATTCGTTAGTCTAAAAACAACACATTAAGCATTCTGGTGAAGTTTTTTAGTTAAGATATTACAAGAAATGACACATTCCTGAATAAAAATATTCATTCAGATAATCATTCTGTAATTTAAATGAAGAATATTTAATAACTGACTTCTAATTAAATTAGTCAACTAACATTAGAGACAACAATAATTTAGACAAATCTAAAGTTATGAATTCTGATACAATTTCGCATTTTTATTATTAACAGATGATTACTTTTAAGTCATTTGGGTTATAGTATCCAGTTCTTTATGGACAAGGAACTACTAAGATAGCTACAGTTACATTGTATTGTGCGTGCAATTTTGGTCTTCGCCCGAATTCTGACATTCTAAATTCCTCATAACATTTTTTATTGTTATTTCACTCATTTATATTTTCTCAAATCGTATCTTCCATGTCTAAGCTTCTCAACTACCACTCATACTATTACTATTCTGAGATTGAGCCTGACAATTTCGTCTCTCTTAGGTAGTGGTGTAAGGCAACCTGGACCAATCCACATACGTACTAGGTTCTACTGTGTGTCTAAATGACTGGATTAAGCAACTTCAAAACTCCAGATCTACCGAAAGTCCACTCTAAGCAAGTTGTTTAAATCGACTAGACACGATTTCATAAGTATCCACAAAAGTGTAACACATAATCTGCAACATTTCGACAATTGTTGAAAGAATCGATATCTTTATGTTTCGCGGTAAGTTGAAAACTTCAAGTACCTGACCAAGATAGAAAAAACTTTGTTTCATAAAAACAAAGTTTAACAAGATTTTATGTTTTTATTAGTAAAAAAACTGTTAAAGACGAATAAGGAACTGAGTGTGACAGCCCTCTAGTCATGTAAATTAAGGGTGGATAGGTAAGTAAGAACGCGTAGTTGTTGGGAATGCTATACCAAAAGAGCAGGTACAATATCAAGAATTTCTACAAAACAATCGAATATAACAGTATCTTACTTCAACAGTTTGACAAATGAGTTCCAAGCGATGTTGAATAGTCCTATCTTTAGGCCATGAGATCGCCAGATTAGTAGCGAATTTGATAGACCATTCAGCAACGGTCGAGTCGGATCCCACTTTAATGATATCAGCGCTGTTCGCACTATCAACTAAGGAAGTAAAATGTGAAAGAATGTAAAATTCTTAAAATAAATCAAACATATTGAAAATATTTCAAAGATAAAAATGAGAATCCGGAAGTTTACATAAAAAATTTTGTTGATCACGTAACAAACTGTTCATTTCTCTAAATAGACATAGTAATTATGATTTGTTTTGTAATAATTAATAATAAAGAATTATTATTTTGATATACAGTAACCACTGCAGTGATGATTACAAAGAGAAATTTGTTGATGGCTATATTCCACATCAGGAGTAATTAGCTTAGTTTTGAGAAATTGATTAACCTAATAACAGTCGAATTACAATGACATCTTATTAGGGTTTAATAATTAATAATAATAATAAACAATTACCTTTGAAAATATTTCGGGTATAAGATTACTTAATTAATTAAAGTTTAATTAACACTTAATATAATCTAGATAGAGTAGGCTAAATTCTTTTAAATAAGGTGGAACACTGAGGGTGCATGCTTTACACACCTTGTATTACAAAATCAATGTGTAAATATAGAGAAATGCAATATACTAGGTGTTCAGTGAAGTATTTTTCTTTACAAATGACTGCAAAGAAGATGAAATTAATAAACAAGCAGCTAAACACAAATTTATAAAACAAACAAACTTAAATACCTGATAGATCTTCCTTGATAGTGACTTTGACATTATTTTTCTCGTTGGCATTATGATTTGTATCTGATGACAGATCATTCTCAGTGATATTCACACCAGATGGTGTTGCAACATCATGTGCGACAATGATTTCAGAAGTTATAGAATCTACTTCATTGTCATCTTTAATAGTGGCAGGATCTTGACAATTTGTAGAAATCATTGGAGAATAATTTTCTAACTGATTGTATTCTAATTTATCTGTTACATCACCTTTTTCTACATTTAGTTCGGATGACGGTAATTCAGAGAGATCAGGACTTTCTTGTTCTTCTCCTTTTTCTTCTTTCAATAGCTGAGCTGCAGCTGAACGAGCTGCTGACGCAGCAGCTGCAGCTATACTTGATCTACTTGATTGATTAGCATTCAAATCACCAGGATAATCTGTAACAGCTGGATCATGAGCTAGATTATCACGAATTAACTGAACTATTCGTGCAAAACTCGAGTTCGAATCTTGAAGAATGTTTAGATCAGTACGAGCTAATCCATGCCTATCACCAAAAATAAATAAAACTTTTCAATATTGTCCCAAAATGCAAACACTAGAAAGTAATTTTTTCATAACGATAATTCTCTTCTCTCTGGATAAACTTACATATCACTCGATAACTGAAGAAAAAGTTAGACCTAGTTAATACCTGAACTGTGTAATCAAATCAATCATTGAATTGCATCCAACTAAGTTTATGTTTATTGCTCAACTTCAATAATTATCTTCACATAAAAGCAAGGAGTTCATACAAAAAAAAACATTTTCTAAACTGGTTTAATTACCGATGATATATTCACTAATAATAATTTGATAACAAACAGAGAAAATGAAACATAAATTGACATATTACTAGAATACATTAAAGTCTGAAGAGCGTTTACAACTTTACGGCAAAATCCAGTCTTATTATATACGAAGTGTATCTTTAATGAATTGGTACCAATGGGTATAAAAGATTATTCTTTAAGAGGTGAAATAGACAAAATGAAAGTGTAATACAGTCCTGAAGTACAGTCACATAAAATCTCGTGTCATTACCTTAAAGTTAACAAAAAAATTTTCATAGCTTAACGAGTATTCACCCTGATAAACTCACTTGAATTATTGAATTCAATTAAAGTTATGAATTATAAGAAATAATTTTTTAGACAAAATACATGAATTTAAACCACGAAGGAAGTAATGTTTGGCTTAGGAATAGAGTACTGAGTAAATATGGGAAATCGATTGATGGAGTAGTAAATCTTCGTCAACTGAGAAGCCTGAGATATGTGTTAAGTATGCCCAACCACGCCTGGATAAACGGACAATGTTTTCTGTTGTAAGAAAAATAGGGGCGGGCAAATAAAAACATGGCATCAGTCCACGAAGTCACCGACAATTGGACTCAGCCATGTTAATAGGTATAAACTAGCTGGTTGGGGTGATTATCATGACCAATGGTTAGATTTTTGCATGACATGGCTCAAAATCGTTTGCAATGGCGCAGGTGCATCTATTCTTTGGCTCCGCCCAAATTCTGACATTCTAAATTCCTCATAACATTTTTTATTGTTATTTCACTCATTTATATTTTCTCAAATCGTATCTTCCATGTCTAAGCTTCTCAACTACCACTCATACTATTACTATTCTGAGATTGAGCCTGACAATTTCGTCTCTCTTAGGTAGTGGTGTAAGGCAACCTGAACCAATGCACATACGTACTAGGTTCTATTTTGTTACTGACTGGCAGAATTCAGACTATTAAATGTATTTGAGAAAGAATAACATCTACCTCCTTTTTTACTAACAGTTTTAAACTTACTTTGCTGCAGCAAACAACAACTCTTTGTCGTGCTTTCCAGGTATCCACCAACCTGGGAGATCAGAACTAGACTGACATAATTTAAGTCTTTTCTCCAAATCAGGATGTTGTAGAATATTATTCCGAATACGTACTAACAAATCTATACGTGACAAACAACGACTAGCACGTTCTTCGGAAATAGGATCAATCACAAGTTCACAGCCTAAATCGCTTGATCCCGATGTTGTAGTAGTAGCGATAGTGGAAGCAGGTTCTGCAAATACTGTGAAAATTGATAGTTACAATTATTTTAATAAAATATAACTCAAGGTATTTAAATGAAGTAATAGAACAAAACTGAAGGAGCTAACAAATAAAGTATAATTATGGGGAAAAACAGTCAACCTCTAAACGGAAAACTTACTCAGGCACAAATACTCTATTTGAGTAGATGAGAGGATTCTGAAAACATTATTTATATATATAGCAATATTGAAAAATGTTAATTCCTGGTAGACACCTAACGTTAAGATACACTCTGAGATTGTAATACACCAAAATTAGCGAACAAAATATTTATGGCCAATATCAAGGCTTGACATTTGAATAATGGTTAACTAGGTTGTGAGGAATGACGCAACATTTGAAGTGAAAGCTAAGTAATATTCAATATGTGAATAATGAAACTATAAAGCACAGTTTAATCTGCATTTACAGGGAAATAAAAAAGAAACGTTAAGTACCGGAAAATATTCACTTTTTGTGGATAGAATAAAATAAACGTACCAGTAAGTTCCTTTTTGCAGACACGTTGACACATTCGATAAAAAGCTTGAAAGTATTCAACTAGCGCTTGATCAGATTTCCGACCTAGATTACCAAGTTGTCGGAAATTAATCCAACTATATATTCTTGGAATTGGTGGTTTTGATGACGGCCTTGACTCTTCATCGATAACATCAGTAGCGTTTGATTTCGACACTTCATCAGTATCTGTTGTTGGGGAAATTTCAGTAAATTCCACACCAAAGCTTGATACTACACGATAGAAGTCAGCTTCTTCTCTACGCGTCCATTTTCTAAATCACAGCGAAAAAATTTAGCGAAATGACACATAAACTAAACGAGATTTAGCAGTAGACTTACATATCTAAGCTTGGCATAAGGCTTTAAAATGCTTAAATGTGCGGTAGACACTGGTAAGTTTACGTACTTATCAAAGGTGACATTAATCTAGTCTCAAATGTTTAATGGTTTATGTTAACCAACGATAGGAACTGATTTTATTTGTATTTGTTTCACCATGTATTATCAAGGGGAACACTTTTATGTGGTATATCTGTTTGACAGACGTAGGTCAATAGTTTAAGCGCTAAACTCATTATCATTAGGAGAACAGTTTAAACCATAAGTCGTTTACAAAGTTTAAGCAACAAGGCAATGCTAAAATCTTCCATATCTCTAAATGGTTATACGAAAAGTGTAATGCTCTACAACTTTTATTTATATTACTTTATGTATGTGCAAAATATATACTGAAGGAAAAGGATATGAGCAAGTCTTTGAATAATTGATAGCATAATATACCGTTCACAGAAAAACATAGTGCTAAAAACAGCTTAGATATATAGTTTTATGATAAGGCTTTACATAACATCGCAGTCCACGAGATAGTGATCTGCAAAATAACCAAAATCATTGTGTGCAAACTTTAAGTGATACCGCTTATAATCAACTACATACACACTTATTGCTTATCAAATCCTTGACTTGTTGTTTCTAACTCGGTTCTGTTTTCCAGTTATTCACTACAGTTAGCGTTCTTAATTTTGCTCTTTTTATGTAGTAATGTGAAATATGACAACTAACAATGATACACATTAGTGTCAAGTTATATTGTGTAATCAACTCTCCGTAATTTATAATCTACTGTGACAAACTGCACACGTCTGTTTGCTTGGCAGATATAAAACAGAACAAAACGTAGCTTATACAAATTTAGGGGTTTTGCTTCACGCCACACTGTGGAATTTCTAAATAGAAAAACTTTTTTCTACTTGGTTAATTATAACTGTGGTTACTAAGATATTTTCTTCAAGTGAATTAAATACTTTACATTACACGGATATACTTCTTAGCTGTATTCTTTTGAATTAGTATCTCAAATATTTGAAATCGACTTATTTATCCTAAAAAGGAATGACTGAATGAATGAGTTTCTGATATCAGAGGGAAGATTTATATGGATTGGAGTTTGAAACAATGTTTTTCAGCACTTATCTTTAGACAATATATCGAAAATAATTTATTTTATTTATTTATTTTAACACATAAGTATAGGTACAGGGAGGCACCAAATACTTATGCGCCACACAAATCTCAATTGATTTGTGTGAGGGCTGTGATACTGCCCGGGTGCCCAAACCGAAGCAGGTGGTTTTCTTAGGGGGCCACACCCCGAGCCTTCGACCTGAAGATCTGATCCACAAGGCAGTGGAGCATCGCAAGGAGATGCAGTCCCATGGTAGCCGGTGACCAACGATTGGTTCATACGCCATTTGTTCCCGCAGGATACTGGAGCCCATGTGCACCATTGGTTTGGGGTCCGGTTAAAGCGCCAGATATTCGCTTTTCGTCCTTTCATTTTTGTAAACAACACCCCCGCCACGAGAAGGCAGTGAGTAGGACTTCCCTGGTAGAGGCTATATACGCATGGTCATGTGAGAGCATTTCGAGAGGGAGAGCGGACTCTCCCCACTCTCGGCCGTACCAGGGCATAAACCGAAGTCACGAGTATTATTCGAAGATAGCAAAGATGAATTCAGAGGGGAAAAATTATAACACCACATGGTGTTTACCAATCTGAGAAATCAATTAATGAATTCAAGATATCTCAATAATAAAAACTAAATCTGTAAATTTAAATAGCTTTGTAAACGTAAATACAACACATCATAAATCCAAATCTGGATATTAGGTTCGATTTTCAAGTTAAATTAATTGGTAAAAACAATCATCCAAGAAAAATCAAACAATGTTTCCATCTAAACTTTATAACAAAAGAAACCTCAGTTGTTTCTGAGCTTGTAAGAAATTATTATTAAAAATAAATTAAAATAATATAAAATAAAACTTCAGTCAGAATTGCAGATACACCTATTTTATATAAGTGGCAACTATCAAAATAACTTAGATCTATATTTCCCTATCTACCATTGTTAGCAACTTAAACTTGAGTTTATGTAAAGAAATGTTTAAATAGAAACTATGGGTTGTTCTATTTGAAAGTATTAATCGTAAGATCGAATTATTTGCTCAGTCAATACCCACAAAAAATCAAAGTTAAAATAAAAGAAAGAAAACAAAATAATTAACTTACAAAATTTTTGGTTCTGAAAGTTTTACAACAGGTGAGCATGTTGCAGACTCTTCAACTTCAACTTTAGGCATATGCTGTAATAAGACAAATAATACATTAAATGAATCACTAAAGAAAGATTACTTCGTAATATACTGCTGATAATTAATATTGTTCACAAAGTTTTACTAACAGTAATAGCGTATAAGATAAAAGGTATAAAAAAGCCTAATGATTAGGAGACTTTTAATTAGTTATCTGGATAATCTAATTGGATTTCGATTTTATTATCATAAAAGGTGACCTATGTATTGTTCAATGATACCCAATGGATGATGGTCGCTTTGATTATCTAGAAAGAAGCATTATGAAGTCATTTTCTGAGAGATGTGATTATCCACATGATTCAAAATTTTAGTAAAAATTACAAATAAATAATTATTTAATGGAGAAGTATAGAGATCTGTATGATTAGCATCGATTGAGTAGTTATTATTACTACGTGGGAATCTAGTCGACATAGTATGAATAAATAGTTTCAAGCATTATCAAAAAGCGGTTTAGAACAGAAATTCATGGTAAGCCTACAGCTGTTTCTTAACTTATTCGATGTGCTGTTTCATAATACATCCCCAATAAATAGCATAATTGATTGTCAGTCAAACTGATGAAATCTATTGTAATCATGGTATTATAGTTCTGTTTATTTTTTTTTTAAAATACAACTTAATCATTTTGGCAATAGCTTTCTCACATATACTTCTTCGCAATTATATCATTTCATTTTTCCTATGTGATGAATGGTTATATAAACAGTTGTAGTGTCATAATGAAATGAATAAATGAACAATATATTTAATTGGACATACTTATTCACGACAATCAACTAGGATCTGGATCAATAAAAAATCCAATTTATCAGAATGAGTAAAACAAATACGCTGATTTTTATTAAGAAAAAAAGAGGTGAATACATTAAAATCAATAAGCCGAAATAAAATAAAACCTGAAAATGTTTTTTAATGACATTCATATAATTTAAAGTAGAATAAAATTTAACTTTTCTAGAAAAGTTATGACTATCAGTTGTGGTTTCAGAAATTAATTAAGTTGACACTGAAACAAAATCGTTTATTGTCACAATGTTGAAATTTATTTAAAATTAAGTTATTGAACTAACTCGAGATGAATCAGATTCTAGTTGACTTTTGATGCGTTGGAAAAAACCAACAAGTTTTCTAGCTCGAGAGTTTAAATCTGCAAGTTGAGGAAATGGAAGAGCAGCAAGTAGAATATCATCTGAAATATTGTTTTCATTATTCGAGGTATCCGTCAGTGGAACAGATGATATATCTTTTTCAACTGGCTTATAAATATTGTCTTCTTTTAGGTTGTGTAATTTATTATCATCCACCTCTGAAACTTTTACATCATCTATAGCTGTTCCAACATTCTCTGAAGTTGTTTCAGAAACAACTAAGGTGAGAGGATCAGAGTGTGAAAGAACATTTTCTTCTGGTTTACATTCAGTTGTATCATCAGTTTTAATTAAATCCACTTCAGTCTCGTAGTCACCGTTTGGACTTTTTGCAACCATCCCCGATTCACCAAAATTACTAGAAATGACAGAAATAAGAAAAGTAGATAAGCACAACCAGTTTTTAGCTGAATAGTAATAATAAATGATCGAATATCATTTGGCATAGTAATAATAACATGGAAAACACATACACGCAAGAACAGAGAAAATCCATAAAATCACTTGTCTGTATATATCAGAAAGATTAATACGTAGTCTATATAAGAGATTATGGATACCATACAATCCTAATACAATTCAGATAATACATCCCAAAGGTATTTATGTTCAGTTATATTTACCACAATAGCATGTAATTTGGTTTAGTGGTTTTAAAATCTTTTCATGATCGCGACAGTTCGATAAATACTATGAATTAGAATGGTGGGTTCCACTATCGATTTTCCGGAACGATGTACTATTGCTATAGGACTAAAAAAAGTACTAAAATGTATTTTTCTTTTTATTTCAAACTAGAAGCATCACTATATACGGGCAACAGTAAGCTACTATTAAACTTTATGAACCTTTATTAACTAAATACAGCCAATAGTTAGATTTTTAAGTGTCTTTCAGGACTATCATGGACGTACATTCAGACGATATTCAAAATATTGACCAAGGTATTTCACAGAAAACGTATAACCGTATACAAAAAAATTATAAATCTTGTAGTAATGTTACGCATACTAGGCGAGCCCGTCGTCATGGTTAACATGATAAGTGTAAACGACTGTAAATTATAGACTAAAGACTACAAGACAATGATCATGGCTAATATCTATGTAATAAAATAAAACGAACTAACTTCTTCATTAAGCCTTCTAATACAGTTGGAGATTGAGATTGAACAATTTTAACAGCACGAGAACGGAAGCATAACTTAGGATCTAAACGAATTGCTGTATATTTTTCCCATCCATGTTTCATAATACCAAGTAGTAAACATTTGTCACAACAGGCATCCCACCATGGAGCAGGTAAATCTGAATCGAGAGCTAAAAGAAAAAAATGACAACAATTACAAACCTTTATAAATTGAGTGTAATAAGTAATTACAGACGGATTAAAATAATATAATAATTGAGAATGAGGAGGGAATAATATTACGCAGCGATAGTTTAAGAATTACTCTTGATACTAGAAATAAAATAAACGATAAATTAGAAAATGTGGTCTCAGTAATACGCACAATTCACTTATAGAAGAAAAATGAATAAAACTAAAGGAAATGAGCATTAGACCAAGTTGCTATATCTGATATCAGCAAAGTGACAGGAATTCATCAAGAGATGAGAATTAATAAACTATTCATGAAGAACATAGTAAAGAAAACTCCTATAATGTTAATTGTCATAATAACATTAAATTGAATAATGAAACAACCCAAATAAAGAAAAGTAAGTCACCTTGAATGACTAAACAGAAAATATGTGATTCAAGAGTTGAAAGTATACATCCCAACCGCTTAAATATGAAAAACTGACATTTTTAATGATAGACAAATTATCGATAAAGTGATCACCATCCGGATATCCAGTTAAAACGAATTATCACTGAATCCCAGCTCTTAGACGTATTAGATTGTTATTGTTGAATATCAAGTCATATAAACAGGTTTATGTACCGGATAAATCACGTGAATTGAAAATCCCGAAATCACTAATGAGCCCGTAAAAACGCATACCTTATATAAAGATGCTGTGTTGAAAAACTGTCAGTTGTGAAAATCGAATGCCATTTTCATAGAAAATTATGTATGATAATAATTCAGTAACAAGCAGAAAACTAACGCACATAAAAATACGAATATGGATAGATAGGATAAGCTACCAAAAATGTGAAAACGTAAACAATTCCCTGAAAATAATTTATGCGAAAGATAATTAGAAACGGTCTACAAAATACCTTCTAACGGAGGTAAACTTGATGCTAATTCATTGAAATCAGTGTGACTTAATTTGGACGAGATCAGATCTTGAGCAGGATTTATACCAATAATATCACATTGTAAAAAGAATAGAAGAGCGACACGATTCAAAAGCCTAGCCCCAGCTCTTTGAACATGCTTTTTAAAACTTTCAGATGGTAGTAGAAGTTCAGGTTTGAATGCTGCAACTTGAAATGGAATAGAAAAAACACGCGACAACAATAGAACAGTTTAGTTTTATGGTTATATTGATTACGACTAAAAATAGTATGAAGATATTGAATAAGAAAATCACTTATTGAAATTATATTCAAGCAAAAAAAATTCGAAGTAGATATTGAGGAAACTAGGTTATAGTCACCTTTGACCTTAATGCATATTTATTACAGATATTACAGATATACCAAAGCTTCTATAGACATCAGCAATCATACAATCTGAATCATATAACTACTATATTTTTAATGAAGTGAGGAATAAAAAACAACAGTTTATTGACGTTAAACTTACGTCTAGGAGATATTTGGGTTTCTTCTATTTTGATAGGGTTCTCATCATCAATATCATCTTCATCTTTCTCAGGAATTTCATTTCTTTCAATTGGTTCACATGATTCCAATTGGGTATTGCATCTAACCATATTATGTAAAATATCTGTATCGTCTGCAGTTAGTTTCATTGTCGTAGTATTTAAAGGATCAGTTGATGAAGCATCATCTACTAGTGGACTGCCAACTGGATTATAATCACTAGGAACAGGAGAGTCTAAACAACGTTTGTTCTCAGTTATCAACTCGGAAGATAACATATCTTTTTTGTTCACCTTCTGTTCTAGGATTGGTGTTTGACCTTCAAAGTTTTCAACATCGATATTAAGAGATACAGAAGGGGCCATACATTTAATTTTAGCGGTGGCTTCTGAAACAACAGTATTCACCTGATGAATATCAAGTTTCCAGGTACCAGGACGAGCAAGAGTTTCACAGATAGCACGTGTGCGAACATCTGAATTCGGTGGTAAACACTGTAAAGTGTAGTCCAATAACGCACATGAAAAATATGCCAATTCAGATGGCAGCATAGTTCGTTTGAAAGTGACAGACGAAATTGCTTGCTCCCACTGACCCCAGGACCATGTGAGTAAACAACGCTCAACTCGAAAAAGATCAGCTCGATCAAGCGGTTCAATTACATTTGGATTACTTTCTATACATCCATCAGGTTCTTTTGAAACAACGGATTTTTCCTGCTTGATGTTTGAAGTTGGTATTGACTTTCGTGAATTTCGAGCAGCTCGTCGATTCCTACGGGATCGAATTCGACCTGATGAACATTGAATAACCGTCTCATCACCAGAACTGTTTGAGTTTGCATTATCATCGAAATCCGACATGTTAAAGCTAGCTGGACTTGGAATGTTAGAAGGTTCATTAACCATCATTGACGAATAACGATTAGTTTGACGGCGTTGACGTGGAGTTTGGACTATCAGATCCTACAAGCAGTCAGAACATAAAGTTAAAACTGGTTCCTGAAGTGACACTGAAATACTACAGAGACTATATATTCTTAAAACGAAGCTAAATTAAGAAAAGACAACTTTTACTATATCCCACCTAAGAAACAACAATAATGAGACCTACTTTCATGACTAGTGCCGTTTCATCAACTCCAGCTTTTTTAGCCCATTTCTGCCAGAAGTTCGGATCGTCTAATGCAATATCGCTCCTGTTATCTGACATTGAAAATGTCGCCTGAAATAAGATTGCAAAGTAAAAAAAACTAGTAGACAATGAACAAGAAGAATAGACTCCAATTATTCGATTAGACTTGAAGAACAGACAAAAGGTTCAACATTTTATGCATTACTTTCCGAATTTATTGGTAGGAGACACCGAATACACATGCACCACACTTCAATCGATTTATGTGAGAGCTTGGACACTTGATGGGCGGGCCAAACCGGAGAAGGCGACTTTTATAGACGGCAACTCCCCGAACACATGACCTAGATTTCTAATTAACAAGGCACTGAAACAACGTAAAGAAGTTCAGTCCCATAGTAGCCAGTGACTAACAATTGATTCATACTCCATTTGTTCCCTCAGGATCTTGGGACCCAAGTGCACCACTGGTTTGGAATCAGGGATTTCCGACTCCTCCATATCCACCAACCCAGTTAAAGCGCTGGACATTCGATTTTCGTCCTCCCAACTTCGTTAATAGCCATCCCCGTGAGAGGGTAATGAGTAGGATTTCCCTGGAAGTAGCTGTATACGTGAGGCCATATGAGAGCGTTTCGAGTGGATTCTCCCCGTCCGCGACCATACCAGGGCATTTGGGGGCCACTTATCGAATACACTAACAATTGTGATTCAATATACATATAAAGGTCTATATGGTCAAGCGTTGAGTGAAAATAATTATATGAAAGCTGGACAAACTACCTGAATAACTAAACGGGACTATCAGTTGGCAGTTAAGTGTACAAACTACTGAACCAAAGATTTGTATTAGCATATTGAATAATTATTACCAAAACTTAAACACGACAACAGTAAACAACACAAATAAGATATAATATTTAGAATAACACGTATTCAAGTTAGTCTGTCACACGTTCTCATATGGAATGTCTAGGATATATGTTTCCATTGAGGAAACATCTAAAAAGGTTATTTATACAAATAGTAAACAGCAACATTTCAACTATTTTAACTGTAGGAATATAAAATACAGAAAACAGATTATTCTGCGAGTTTGAGCATGATAAAATCACAAGATGACTTAGTTTTCTTACTACTAGTTAGAATAAAAAATGAATATGTAGGGATTTACATAGCAGTGTATGACATAAACGAGAAAAATTGAAAATCAATATTTGATTGAAAAGACAGATCAATGATCAGCATCAGTAAGTCAACGTGAAAAATCAAAACGAAAGGTTTATAAAGTAGCATTACTTTAGAAAAAGTAGAGTTCTCTTTTCCTTGTTCTAATTGAACAACACGTGCTCTTGATTGAAGTATCTGATCAATATCTTCTTCACAAAAATCTTCACCAGCTTTATCATCATCCATTAATGCTCCATATGCACCTTTCTTTAAAAGATCTTCAATTTCTTTTTTTGTCATTTGAGCCTATGAGAAATAAAAATCGAGAAAATATACTGAATTCAGGAGATGATGAAGATTAGATAATGGATGTAATTGTAAGTGAAGCAAGTCAAGTGATATTCGAAGGAAATATTTTACCCTCTTCTTTAATTCTGTTACAATATAGGTTTGAGTCTGTCAAGTGTAATCATTATAGTCATATCCACTTCATTTAGCCTTATTGTATATACAAGCGGTTAGCCTGGGGTTCGATATAGAGAAAAAGATTTATTTCTGCCAACTTTCAAATGATTATCAATGATCAAATCCCTTCTACTTCTAGCGCGTAAATTCAATAATTACTTGATACACAAAGCAAAGATCATTTGACGTACATGTATGAATTTGTAAACATTTTGTAACCATAATTTCTTTGAACTCATTATTCTTAAACTTTTTAGCATCATTTTAATTTGAAATGACTTTTCTCGAAAAAAAAAACGTATACTTATGATGAGCATTATTACGTGTTAAAAGTTTTGACATAAATCTGAATCAATAAATATAGAGAAACCAGAAATTAGTACACACCATCAAGTGTGAATATAATCAATAAAACTTGTAGTTGGAAAATTACAGTGCATTTAGTTACTCGACAAAACAATTATCATACCATTGATTTAGATTCTAATTATTGACAGAAAATACCATCAACATAACCATCACTACATTAGTACACATACTTGTCTAGCTTCTTTACTTCCCATAGACTGAAGAACTGCTCGATCTAGACCAAGTTTAAGAGATGCTCGATCAAACATTTCACGTTCATATGTATTACGAGTAATTAAACGATAGACTTTAACCATTTTTTGTTGACCAATACGATGACAACGTGCTTGGGCTTGAAGATCATTTTGAGGATTCCAGTCAGAATCGTAAATAATTACCACATCGGCAGCAGTTAAATTAATTCCCAAACCACCAGCTTTGGTACATAACAAAAAGACAAATTTATCTGGATCTAAATTAAGAAAAAGTAGATAAGTGAATAAATAATATTATCGATAAAAGCCATAAGGAATACACAGAATAGTAATATAACATGTTAATATAGATGATGAGCTGAGTCAATGTAGATAAATAATAATAAACCAAACGTCTAAATATCCGAAAAATCAAAACGATAAAATATATTATACAAATGGAATGTCATATGAACATTCCTCGGAAAAAAATTTTGTCAAAGCAAAGCTTATTCATTTTGTGTACAGTTTAACTCAATTAACGGTAGATCGATTTTATATCTTATATGTCAAAAGTGGAAATTTCAACAACTACAATCTTGATCACCATGTGTTTGAGTTAACCTATTCACAGACTGAAAATTGTATTCTGCTTTATGTTAATTATAGTATAAGCGAATGTTCGTGAAATATATATATATATATATATATATATATATAAGGTATATCATGATAGTAATCGGATTACTTTGATTTTTTATGATAATTTTAATTGTTGCTAAAGATCTGAAAGTTAACTTTTCACACTCAACAAATATACAAGTATATAAGCAATGATAGGTTAACTCATTAACGGTAATTATTAGAAACTGTCTTCAAAAAACATTTCAAACTGTTAATTTCAAGGCAGGTTCGAACTAAGAACAAATTTGACCATTGGTGTTTAAAAAAATACTATATCGATGTTCAAGAAGTGCGGAGTATTGTCTATACGTCAAGAAATTTTAATACAGATGGGAATCGGTACGTTTATTTCTACTTTAGAACCTATTGAGAGGTCAAGATTTTTACCATACAAAATTAGTTATAGAATTATTTGTTTAATTTAAACAAAAAACAATATACCGTCAAAAATTATCATCAATAATACAAAGATTCAAAATCAGGATTATGATATTCCTCTATAGATTCATATTTAAACGTGAAAGGATCTAAGGCGAATTCATACATACAATGCTGCCAACAACATTAATCAGTTTGTGTTTATAGGTAACATCAAGAATTAAAAATCAAATCATGAAACCTTTTGCTTACTTCGCTTACGATCAATAGAAGTTATTAACATCCTATTATACAAACTAATAACAAAACGATTATCTGAATAGTGAATTTTAAAAGAAGTAATAAACAAGGCACGTTTCTTCTTTTCTTAATATTAAATGTCACCAAATAATTTATCAGATTATTAGCAATATCATTATTACCATTCATGACCAGTAGTTGATAATGTATGAAATTGTTAACATTTTAGACATATTTCATACTGATAATTCTTTTTATATTTTAAACAAAAAATAGAACGGATCAATTGATACGTATAGGTGTGTTTCGTGTAGAAATAAATAGTTTTTAATGATTATAGAATTACTTGTTACTATTTGTATGAGAGCGTACGTATGTGTGTGTGTACTGGAAACCAAATATAGTTTAGTAAAATATGAAGAAAAAAGAAGAGAAAACTACTGAACGATGTACATGTTTCATAGTTTAATAGAAAAGAAAAAAAGGACATACTACAACACATCCGATATATAGTGGAACGAAAAAAAGTCCTAGTCTAGTTTTAAAAAGACAATTGTTGAAGTAAGAACTTTCGTTTTTCATTTGTTCGATTGATGAAATAGGGAAAAAGAAGAAGAATTACAACTGTGAAAAATGATTTAATCCCCTGAACATGACAAAATACTCTGTGTACAGTAGAAAAATTTCCATTTTATATAATAGTTAACACAATCAGTTGTTTCGAAAAGTTATTAAATATCAGTTTCCTCTAATCAATTTTTATAAGAAAGCAGAGAGAGTACATGTTTGATGAGACAAATAGTGCATCACGCATAAGATACTCTAGATGGGTGAAAAAAACCTATGAAAGAAACGAAACCTGATGTTATATGATATTGATGTGAAATCATATTGATAATTATCTAGCAAGATATATTCCAAAAAATAAATTGATTTATAAGTTAATATTATACACCTCACAATCGACTTTGAAGTGTATACTACTAATCATACTATGAACTGCTTTGTAAATTATGTGATTTATTAAACTCAATATTTATTTATTGATTATTTTATTTGATTATTTGTTCTTTATACAGTTGTAAAAATAAAATAAGTGGTGTCATAAGGTGAATGAACAATATATGATTATTTCCACTTTACTGTCGTAAAAGTGTAGTATCAACTGAAAGAAATATAGTTGGCTTAGTCATATTATTGACCAAAACTATTTTCTTTAAAAAAATCCAATAGGTTCTTCTGTTTTTTTTTACGGTTAACAACACTTAAAGATGTCTACAAATATTTTTTATTCATGAATATAAAATAAAGATATTTACGTTTATGTTCTAAGAAGTTTCTATTAATGTTTACAGTAAAGACAATGCCACATAATCTGTTAATTGTTATGACTAATAGGATTAAATTTGCTAAAATTGGTTGATAAATTACTTTGTAAAAGGATTTCTTAAAACTCACCAATACTGAATCTGTCTATTGCCTCTTGACGTAATGGTCCATGAATCCGTCCATCGATACGTTCAAATTGAAACCTAAACACAGTATACATAAATTGCATCTGATTTATAGGGAGATGAGATAAACTAAATTGACGCTAACACACTATAATGAATGGTTCTGCATGAGAACGCAAATATTTAGAAAAGCATAACAGGAATGTTGTATTCAAGCGGCACATAAATCAATTACGGAGAGGATATTTTGAAATTATGTTTACTAATGTAATAAGCAGTAAAATTGAGATAGTACAATCTTACCAGTTAGTAATAAGTAAAATCCCTAAATTCATAATTTATCTGGAGTGTTTTTTTATGCTAACATTATTATTACAACATAAACAATAACAAACCGTAATATTGTAACTAATGTTAGTATGAATTACAAACCCATAACTCTAACTTCTAAGGCAAGCACTAATTACCTAATAGACTTCGGAGATAGCAATCCAAACTAACCTGTTATATGATTGGAGAGCACAAATTATAGACTTAAAAATAATAAGCCTAATTTACAGTACCTTCGTAAAGCTATTTTTACTCAGTGGTAACAACAGATTAAATGTGACATCAGTTAAACAAAACGTCACTGATAACTAGTATTACATAATGAATAAAAGGAACTCAGGTGATAATGGAGTAACCAATTATACAAAGTATGCAGGTACTCTGGACGAGACATTTTGTTTAAAAGGGAGAAATAATAAATGTGAATACTAATTAAGCAGGACTAGACTTTGATTACATGTTACATAACTAAATATTGTACCCTAATAATTTTGATTACGAGACAACAGTGAGTTAGCAATATGAGCAATTTCCATTTATAATGGATTCATTTTTCCTAACTTATTGATATTTTGCAATGCTTTACAATTAGAATAAGGATTAAGAGTGTATTGTAAAATCTTAAGGTTCATATTGAAAATTTCCTATTGTATAGAAGGAATTAGTATTTATTAGAGTAATCATTACTAATTTTATAGCTAAAAAACTAATGTATATTGTGTGAAAGATAAACATTTTTAGAAATATTCAGTACAAAGCTTGGTGGTCGGAGCGTGCTAACGAATTGGAAGCAGCAGCTGCCGAATGCTCTTTCGACTCATCCGAGTCACTGGTAGTAAGAAGTCTAGTGTGAGCGATAACGCGATGCCAATCACTAAAATCCATCGATGTCTTAAACAATGAGTAGAGTTTACCGGGGAGCAGTTCAACTGGTCTGGACATCGATCAAACTGTCCTGCTCTCTCTATGGCTCGTAACGAATGGTCTACCTAACGAGGCAGAAGTCCGCAAGGAACCCCAGCTCATGAGGCACCACAAACCAGCAGGCACAGATGGCTTACCTCCAGCTCTTTTTAAAGTTGGGGACTTTCGGGTTAAGGAACTGACTGAGTTGTTTGCAAACGTTTGGGAATTTGAGTGTTACAACATCATGAAATGAAGCAATAGTCTTGGGATAAATCTGCTGGCGATCGCGGCCAAATTATTGGCTTCCATTATAATTCGCAGATTATTGAAAACCCGAGAAACACTGACTCGCTAGAAGCAGGCTCGTTTCGTTCTAGTCGAGGATGTATTAATCATATCTTCACCCTGAACCAAACGTTAGAGAACCGTCATACGTATCACAGGCCAACAACCATAATGTTTCTTGACATTAGGACCGCCTTCGATTCGTTGAACAGAACGGTTCTGTGGGATTGCCTATTGAAGAAGAGCGTGCCTAAGGAGTTTATTAACTTCTTGAAAGCCCTATATAAAACACTTCAGGTAGAGAGAGAGCATGCAACCACCTCTCTCCATTGTTCTATTCAAGCAGTGGGGTTAGGCGTTCTAGAAACAACTCTGATGGATGTAGATTATGCTGGCGTGGATCTGTTACCCGGAGAAGTACCTATCGATCTTTAGTATTGTCTTACTGAACGATGATACCCAGGTCATCCAATCCGCACTTCATCAGTTGCGAATCAGTGTCAGTGGGCATGACACGTGCTTTGCAACTTCGAAGTGCAAAGTACTTCTACAAAACTGACAGGACCGCGATCCTGCACTAACCTTGTGTAGTGAGAAGATAAAAGTAGTCGGGAAGTTCGTGTAATTGAAAGAATTCTTTCTGGTTGTATTTTTTCTAATTGAACTGTTTCTCCCATTATTATTATTATTATTATTATTATTATTATTATTATTATTATTATCGTTTCACTCTCACACGCTAATTTCGGTCCATTGTAGTTCTTCTTTCATCACACTGACTTTACGTTCTTAATCTCTTCACAATCACATTATTATTGTGTGGTGCATGTGTATTTTGTGTCTCGTTGTACCAATGTTTATGTGTCCAAACAATAATAATAAATAGTACGAACTTTTTACTGAAATACTCATTAATTTGAACATAAAAATATTGGTACATGAGGCACTGAATTCATGTGCGCTACTTCATTTGTGTGTGGGCTGTGTTACTGCCCGAGTGCCCAGAAAAAAGCAGGTTTTAGTCAAATAACTTGGTACTATTAATTTTTAGAATGACAAAGAATAATTGCAATTGTTTATAAAGTAACTCTCAAATTAAGGAAAAGAATACAACACGATAAAACATTTTTGCCAGCACAACATCTGAAAAAGTAGCAACTTACCCTTGGTGAACAAGATAGTCTTCAAGAATATCGAGTACACGAATCATTTGAGAAAATATGAGAACTTTGTGACCATCAGCACGTAATTTCGGCAACAACTTATGGATTAACACAAGCTTTCCTGATGCATAGACCATTGTTCGAAAGGTCAGATCATCTTCGCTCAAGGTATTATCGTTCGCCTTGAATAACATTGAAAAATCATTAATTTTTCGTAGTAAAACAATCAAAAATATGTATTTTACTAAACTGAGTAAGCCACATGACAGAATTATATGAAAAGAATATTGATTTTGTCATTCATTAAGTTGTCTTCAGTAAAACTCGTATTTTATGCTTATTATCGACTAAAAACACGGAATTGAGAGAAGCGATTTCATCCCGACAAAATTATTTCAATCTCTACATCCACTCTTTATTTCTAAACATAATTGTATTGTCACCATTTATGTAACAGAATGGCATGAATTATGGAATCCAGTTAAACACTTTGAGAAGTTTACGCTTACAAGTACTTTACAGTAGCTTTAGTCATCCGTGGTCTTAAGTTTACAAAACTATTTTTTAGGTCAAGAATGCAGACTATTCAATAAAGCCGTAAGACGATTTGCATATTGACCTAACATAGTCGATTGCAAAGTATAGTGAGATCACATCAACATTTTCCAGAAAATTCAAATGCCAAACCTAGGCCAAGCAATGATCTAAAGGTTACTGAGAAATATATATATATAATTTAAACATTGAACCGCTAATTTTTATTTAAATGATATAAAATGATGTTCCAATGAGAAATAGATTATATTTATATATTTTAATTGTCGAGAAGAAACAAAGGTCTCAAAAGTTGATCAATACCTGAAATTCTGAGAGTATAGCATCTTCAGCGCCTTTAATTAAAAATGGATGATTACAGCATTTTCTCAACTCCATCATTATATTCATTAAATTAGGAGCATTTGTACTGGAACCCTTGCATAGAAACGAAAAATTACGTTCCATGATTGCGCGATAGTATTTCTTCTGTATATTAGTCAATTCCACCTATTTAAAGAAAAGAAATTGGATAAGTGACAAGATAAAAACAGAATTAGTAGTATAATGTATATTAATTAACCAATTTACTGAAATACCTCAACGACAGTTTCTTCTTTTGGAGCTAAACTCTTTTCAACATCTTCTTTTAGCCGACGTAACATCATAGGTTTTAGCACTGCTTTTAAACGTTCAACTTGTTCTTCTGTTTTCAATTCACCATACTCAGCAACAAAAGTGGCTGAACAATTGAATTTTTCAGGTTCCAAAAAATTCAATAAACCAAACAACTCTTCTACATTATTTTGCAATGGAGTTCCAGTAAGAAGAACACGGTGATCCTGAAAGTTATACGGTAAAACAAAAAATTTAACTCGGTAGCCATACTGACTTCAGACTGCACTTCTTTTATTTAGACAAAAATGTATATCATTATCCTACATAATACAGTATTGGAATTTGTTTACACATGAGATTAGGGTTGAAAATTAATCCCTAACCAAAAACGCATTACAAGCCTAAGAACCTAATCTCGCCTTTGAAATCGATACTGGATTCCAATCCTGCCCTTACAGAAATAACTACACATCCTTAACATAAAAACTAAGCCTGAATCCTAATCAAGGAATCATAAATCGCTCAGATTGGATCAAGCTCGCTCTCATATTTCAGCTTTACTTATGAGAGCTATATTGGGTATACTTTAGTTTATAAAAATTACTAGTAGTTTAATTCAAAGTATACAATAGTAGTATGGGTAGACATCACTCTAAATAAAATACATAAACAAGAAATTAGTAAAATCACTAAAGTGAAACTCTTATTCTACTTATTTTCAATGCACAAATAAAATTTTAAGATACTGATTGGCAAATGTCGTCTATTAAGAATAGTAAGGAATTTCCAGTGGAAGTAACGCCCCAGAAATACATGCTCATTAGATGTTGGGTATGTTAGATCCCCAGAACTCATTTTTTAAATACCTTGTTTTGTAATTATATTTTAAAAAATTGAATTTCTTGTTTTTGCGCCAAAGGCGCTCATTTTTGCCTTCATGTCGTATTTCCCACTTGGGAGGGTCTTAAACGCCATTGGTTTGTTGTATCTTTTAGTATGCTATTTTGAAACGCTTCCCAATGACATTTTTATGCTGTATATAGGCTTGATTTGTGCTTGATGTTGTTCGTGCTTCTGGCTGCTAGTGGGATATATTTCCCTCTCCGAACTTGGACTTCTCTCTCTCTAGTTAGCGGGGCTGGGACGCGCCGGAAATAGCTAACTTATGTCATTGTGTCAGAGTCTTCGTTTCGTTCTCAGATTAGGTGAACTAGTAATCTCTTCAAACATAGCAATAAATTACTTAGGTAATCGGCTGTTGTAACATTTCATATATGTAACGAAGATACACTACAAATACAAATACTACAGAACACTTCTTTCACCTATTTAATGAACATTTTGTAAAAACATGGGAAATAATAAAATCAATGTTTGGACATCAGTATAATCATCATCATTAGCATTACAAATCTAATTTAATTGAATAGTGTGTATGAGTAAGAGAAACGTCGTACAACAACGAATCGACGACATTGGTTTACGAAAACGGTTTCCTATCCCCATCAATCTCAGTAAAAACAAATTATTATTATATATGTTGCATAACAAGTGCATTCTATTTGAATAAAAAACGAACACAATGAAAAAAAACAAATATTTAACTTGCCAAGTCTAAATATCTCAAGCCTTCACCAAGTTTACACTTTTTATTTTTTAGTCGATGCGCCTCATCTATCACAGCAGCTGCCCAATGAATTTGACCAAGAAATTCAATATCATTCATAAGAACTTCAAAAGTTGTAACTATCACATGAAATTTATAAATATCGTGTCTAGGTGCACCGGATGTACGCTTACGATAGAACATTTCATATTCTTGAATCATACTTCGACTAACAGAACTTCCATGATAAATAATCACATTAAAATCTGACCAATTTTCAAATTCTCGTTGCCAATTACCAACAGTAGATAAAGGAACAATAATTAGAAATGGACCTTGGACATTAGCTTTAAATATTTCTAAAAGAAATGTAACACTTTGCACTGTTTTGCCTAAACCCATCTCATCGGCAAGTATACAATTACGATGATGATACCAACAGAATGTAAGCCAATTCACACCTTCAACTTGATAATCACGTAGTTTATTATTGTTTTTATAAATTGTGTTAGAATCAATCGGTTTCCAAGTAGAAGGATCAGGTCGAATAATCTATAAGGAGGTAAAACATTTCAAAGAAAATATCACTAACCATTAGAAATCAAATGCATTAGAATTAAACATAAAATAGTAATAAAACAAACAAACATAGAAACTTTATTGTCATATTTTGATGAAAATAAAAGATCAGAGTAAAACTTTGTGTACCTAGTTGTTTGACTTTTCTTTAAAAAAAGGAATGGAATGACCTCAAAAATGAGTGAGCTTTGGTAATTTCGACAGTACAAATTATGTAAAATACCAAAATCATTATTTGCTACCTGCAAATAGTCTATAAACGTTTGGATAAAAGTAGATACATTGAAAAATAAACACACAAAAATACTTTGAAAACGACTGACATATATCATAAGAGTATCTAAGACCGTAAAAACACTCATCTATACTATACTCCGCCTGTAGCTCTCCTAGAGTTACTGCTGATCCAAAGCCCGGGTAAAGTAGGAGGGTTGAGCATGGGGTTAGCGACCCAATCCCGTAGAAAACTAACTCGCTATAAAAACGCTAACCAGAAAAAATAACTCAAACCATTTAAACTCTGCCCTCGGAGTTAGAAGGTCTTCATTTAGAAGAAATATGACGCCTCAGGGTGAAAGCCGAGTTCCTTCGGAAGCCGCGAGGCCGATGCCCCTTCTAACAACCAGAGCAACAATTTTTATAGGTACATGGGACGTCCGGACAATGTGGGAAACTGGTAAGACCAGTCAAATAGCAACGGAAATGAGGAGATACAACTTGGCAGTACTTGGAATCAGCGAAACCCATTGGACTGAAGCTGGACAACAAAGGTTAAATACGGGAGATGCTGCCATGCTCCGGTCACGAAGAGGAAAATGCTCCACACACTCAGGGAGTTGCTCTAATGCTGTCCAAAGTAGCACGAAATGCACTTGTAGGATGGAAATCTCACGGATCCAGAATCATCAAAGCATCATTCAAAACAAAGCAGGAGGGGATCACAGTGAATATTATCCAATGTTATGCACCCACCAATGATAGCAACGACGACGTTAAAGATCAATTCTACGAGAGGCTGCAATCAATCATAGAAAAGTGCCCAAGAAAGGACCTCGCCATTCTGATGAGAGATCTAAACGCCAAAGTCGGAATAGATAACATCGGATATGAAGATATCATAGGACTACATGGACTGGGAGAGAGAAACGAAAACGGGGAAAGATTTGCAAATCTGTGTGCATTCAACAAATTGGTCATAGGTGGCACAATATTTCCACACAAACGTATACACAAAGCTACATGGATCTCACCGGACCACACCACAGAGAACCAGATAGATCATAATTGCATCAATAAAAAGTTCCGAAGGATAATGGAAGATGTGAGGACCAGGAGAGGAGCGGATATAGCTTCAGATCCCCACCTGGTTGTGGCCAATTTAAAACTGAAGCTAAAGAAGAATTGGACAACTGGACAAACAGCTCTGCAAAGGTTCAATACAACCTTCCTTCGAGATGCCGACAAACTCAATGGATTCAAGATAGCTCTCAACAACAGGTTCCAATCCCTACAGGATCTACTGAAGGAAGAAGAAACTACTATGGAGGACAACTGGAAAGGTATCAAAGGAGCATTAACTTCAACGTGTCAAGAGGTTCTGGGCCCCAAGAAGCATCATCACAAGGAATGGATCTCTATAGAAACACTGGACAGGATCAAAGAAAGGAAGAACAAGAAGACAGCAATTAACAAGAGTCGAACACGAGCAGAGAAAGTCCAAGCACAAGCCCAGTACATAGAAACAAACAAGCAAGTAAAGAAAAGCATTAGAGCCGACAAGCAGAAATACGTGGAAGAACTAGCAACGACGGCGGAAAAAGCTGCAAGAGAAGGAGATATGAAACAGCTTTACGATACAAGGAAGAAACTAGCAGGGAAACATAGTAAACCAGAGAGACTAGTAAAAAGGCAAAGAAGGAAGACCAATCACTGAGATTCAACAACAGCGGAACAGATAGGGCGGGCACTTCGAGGAACTCTTGAATAGGCCAGCTCACCTCTGAGGGAAAACACGGCATACAATGGACAGCTCAGAACCAATTAGACGATTTGGACTTCGCAGATGACCTAGCCCTCCTATAGCATACATACGAACAAATGCAGACAAAGACAGCCAGCATAGCAGCAGTCTCTGTATCAGTAGGCCTCAACATACACACGGGGAAAATCAAGGTCCTCAAATACAACACGGAGAACAGCGATCCAATCACTCTGGAAGATGTGTAATCCTTCACATACTTGAGAAGCATCGTCGATAAACAAGGAGGTTCAGATGCAGACGTCAAGGCGAGGATTGTCAAAGCTAGAGCGGCATTCCTTCAACTGAAGAACATATGGAACTCAAAACAACTTTCAACCAATATCAAAGTCAGAATCTTCAATACGAACGTCAAGGCAGTCAGTTCTATTGTACGGAGCTGAAACTTGGAGAACTACAACAACCACCATCCTGAAGGTACAAGTATTTGTCAATAGCTGTCTACGCAAGATACTCAACATCCATTGGCCGGATACCATCAGCAACAGCCTTTTGTGGGAGAGAACCAACCAGCTTCCAGTTGAAGAGGAAATTAGGAAAAGACGATGTGAATGGATAGGATATACATTGAGGAAATCATCAAACTGCATCACGAGGCAAGCGCTAACTTGGAATCCTGAAGGGAAGCGGAAAAGAGGAAGGCCAAAGAACACATTACGTCGGGAAATAAAAGCGGATATGAAAAGGATGAATAAGAACTGGAAAGAGCTGGAAAGGATTGCCCAGGACAGGGTTGGATGGAGAATGCTGGTGGGCCGCCTATGCTCCTTCGCGAGGAGTAACAGGCGTAGGTAAGTAATATATATATATATATATATATATATATATTACCAAGACGGGAAGATAGTAAAACAATATTACCTTGTAATTATTATCCCTAGGAATAAAAGGATTCCTTGGTGGGTAACGACGTTTGTAGAATTCTTTGACTTTTGTTGGGTCAACATCTTGAGATAATTCCCATGTGGCATCTTCATAAGCTAATGAACGCCATTTAACCAAGTAGTAAGTTACATTAACAGGTGAACAGGTGCCATCATCATCATCATCGTCCTTATCATCGATATCATCATATTTTTCAGTTTTATTTGTTAGTAAAGTTGCTTCCAATTGAACGCTTTCTATTTCATATTGCTTAGCTGCTGACGATGTATTTCCATCGCTGATGTCATTAAACCTATCTTTCTCCTCATTATGAGACGACATTAGATCAGCAGGGCTAGGACAAATAGTGTCTGTAGATTTTATATCTACCTCAACAAGTGTGGTCTGAGAGATATGTGAAGATGTATCTCCTGCATTGGAACTACTTGGAGGAGGACAATTAGGGTTGTTGTCAGCTTCAAGAAAATCTTCAGTAAGTGGTGTTGTTGAATGATTTTCTGAAACAGATTCTGAAGTATTCATTGTTAACATGATAGTCGACTCCTCAGATGGAGCCTCACTTTTTATTTTGCATTTTGTTTCACGAACATTACGGACTTTATTGCGCTCCTTGTGTCGTCTAATATACCTTTTTAAATCCGCTGGATCACCACTGAAGCTTTCTCTACCAGACTCACGTTCTAACTTCTCCGTAGGTACTAGTTGACCATTACTATAAACTTTAACGTCTAGTACGCGTTCAACTTCCACATAATCTGGATTAAACAATACGACATCATCATCCTAAAGTTAGAATCATAATAAATTAAGAGTATAAGTAAAACCACCCGAAAATCAAATACATTTGAAAAATAATATGTGAATCAGAGTTATTTAACGTTATGGCATTTCCTTGTGTAATCAATAATTAATAATTAAAGTCGAAGTATAATTTACACTAACACTACAATGAACAACCAATAAATTTTTCTTACAAACAAGAGCTTTATGCTATAAGCTTCGAGATACACTACGTGTATAGGATAATGATATTATGCCGTTGATCAAAACCAAATAGGTGCAGCAGAAGTTAAATTTGCAATCTAAAGAATTATTTTAACCAATAAGTTCAAAACAGGTACCAAGGCCAAAAACTCAGCAAGGAAACATAAAGTCTATTCATACAATGATGTAGTAGTTTCCGCGCTACTTTTACAACACGAGACCAGTTTTCAATGTCAAAATAATTTACCAACTAAAAGTATGGTTTAAAATTTCACTTGTGGTGTGAATAAGTTACCTAGTAACTTATCAAGTAATCCTGTGATTACCCAAGATAGAAAAATTAAGCAAACCAAAATTTCATTTCTAATGTTTTCACGACATTTACCAACTGTGAATTCCTAAGGTTTAACATAAGGGTTTAAGTAATAAAAAAAATGCTGATATGATTTTGCGAAAACCCAACTAAGATGGGTGATATACGTTACTTATGCTACCTACCTTGTTGCAGGCAGATAGATGAGAAACAAGTGAGTAGAGTGGAATGATAAAAACGAGTGTACGTTGTGTCTATCGGCTTGTATTATATGCGGCACTATAAGCTTTTAGATTAAGGTCTAAGAGCTCATAAAGCGTTGGTCATAAAAAACTGGAACTTATGACCCAAGATATACTAATAATACAATAACATAATATTTGTTCATTGTGTACTTATTCTGCTTTGGTTCATTGTTTAAACGGATGAATTAAGATGTGAGATTTTACATTGTTCAGCCTATTACGTCTTTTCTGAAATATATACGTAAGTTGCATTTAAGGCAATGTTTCTTGTCAATAATTTTATGATTGAGCTAACTGGCTGGTGAAGTAGTTCGGTACTCCACCGGATAACGCTGCCATCTCGAGTGATAGATGATAACATTTGATTGTTAGCAAAAGTATAATAATTAGGGTGTGTAAAGCTCTTTCATGAGTCTGAAACAGGAAGAACTACATAATGTGGACCCCATTGCTGACCACTAACACTATAAAAAGCAGAAATGATTTCATTATGTATGGGTCCTAGTGATGCTGGTGATATATGAGATTTGCACATATCAAATGAACAGTCAGACAATCAATAATACGCTAGCATTACGCTCAATTGTAAAAATAAAATTCTCTAACCATTTGATTAGTTAAATAAAGACTTACTTCGGTGCGCATCGAATTGGCCTGTTTCAACTCAAATCGTCTTATTTTCGGAAGAATGCGCGGATCAGTGATTTCATCTAAAGCACGCCACTCACAATGAAGGTATGAGCTGCAAAAATATTTTTAAAAAATGACACCGAATACATGCTTTACTGATGAACGGATCTTTTTTTAACAAAGGGAAAGGTGTAAATAACTTTTTTATAGTTGAAAAACAGAAAGATTACATAACAGCTGGATATGTACCATATACTGATAGCAAAAACCCACGCTAATTTACAATGCTAAAACTAATTGTCAGTTACACAATAAACTGATAGGATTTTCAGATTACTTTTTCACAAACTTTCCCGCATTTCAAACAATATGGTATAGGAGTTGGTATTGTTACACACCTATGTGATTTATTATAAGCTTTGAAATTATTTGATTATTATTTGAAATTATTCAGGCTATTGGCAGAGACTCAACGGATAACATGAGTTTACTGCAATTGTTGTGACTTTTTATAGTGACACTACATCAGACAGTGAATCGATGACTTCCAACTACGGTTCACTTTAATACTGTAGCCTAAGGAATAGTCTTTATTTGTACAATTTTTCTAACGAAATAAACGTTCAGACCATACGAAATAGCAAGATAATTAAGATGGAAGATTTTTGGAAAAAGAAGTATTTTCACAGTTGAAATCATGAGTCTAAATAAGCTAGACCACTATTCAGAATCTTCATGCGCTGAACGGCCATCTATCCATAGAGGTCGCGCGCGAGACCGGAAGTATTGGATACGAGTCCGCGTACGAGATTGTGGATGAGCACCGCTGGAGTCCCATACCAGGACGAAACGGCCGCACAGGTTTTCAATGTTGGTCTAGAGAAGACTTGTGATTTCAACTGCGAAAATCACTAAGAGTTCAGTATCACAATACAAAGTATGCTTTAATGGTCAGACAGCGGTAAATGTGTATATAGTTGTGTTTAATTTACATAAATTATTGTACTCTGAGGAAGAAGTATGATTAAAGACAGGTGATAAAATTTGCCTTAACAAATATAAGTTTAGAACAATTTCCCATGAATTCACGAACTATTAATGGAATTTCGTAATATCACCATGAAATGGGAACAAAGAGAGTAGAGAATGTTAAAAATATAATCACTAGAAAACTTACTAAGATTTATATTTCAAATAGAATTCTTCAACTTCTTCTTCTTCCTCTTCTTCTGTAACTGTGACTTGAGACTTCTCCCCTGAATTATTTGTTGAGTTTTGCATGTCAACTTTACTACTTTTGTTAATAACATCGTCAGTAGATCTTATCTCAGTTTGAGTAATTTTTTTGATCAATCTCTTAGTAATTCGTCGACCAAGTACGGACTCAACAATCTTGTTATCAACATCTTCGGCGAAATCCTAAACCATAAAATACGCAAAACGATATAATATCTAAAAAAATGTGAGACATTTGAGGATTCTGAGAAAACTAAATAATAAGCTTTGAGTTTTATAGTGTTTATGGATTATTGAATACAAAAAGGAGACACTAACTAGTTAAGTCAAACAAATAACCAGGCCAATGATTCTTCTAACACAGTGATCATGAGTACAACGCATTTAATATAAATGTGGCTCTACAGTTATTACATCCCTATTTTGGGTTACTTTGTGCAACAAAATATTATTAGCTTTTATTATCCTAAGAACCAAGAACCAGAAATATCTACTTACGAAAAGTAGAGAGCTGTTAGGCTGATCCGATAGCACAACTACTTTTCGAGAATAACAAGCCTCAAAAATAAGCTGTTTTTCTCATTCCTATCAAGATTTCGTAATATACAGACACTTACTAATTTAAAAAGTTTGAAAGTAGCACATCACATCGTTATTTGAGCGATTATGTATTAAAGTTTGATCAAATGAAAAGTAACTCGTTTAAAAGTGTTGCGCTGAAAGTTTTATAAGCTTGGAAATATGTATTTAATATGATGCTTCTACAACTAAAAACGAGTTCATTACAACAAGGAGGTTTCTAGAGATATCCAATATATTACATTACCAATTCCTCCGCTCTTCTTACTGGTAAATCCTACTGGCTGTACTGATATGATGTATGGGTATTCAAACACATGTAATTTCTTGTGGCACATTTTACAATATCATTGATAATCAATATCTCAAGACTGGATTAGTCATACTAGAAAGAAACTTGTGAAAATAGACTAGCTTTTTAAATGGAAGAATCGCGGACATAAAAGAAAATTGATTAGCATTTAACAGCTTAAACCACATTTTGCTACCCAGATACATTCGTTTTCCTACAAAAGTTTACTTCAACAAAAAATGCTTACGCTCGTCATAAACTTCTAGTCGTAGTACAAGTACGACATCACTTACACGTCTTCACTTTTCCCTCTAACTTTTGTTTCTTCTATCGGGTTTTTAGTACATTGATAAAATGTGTTAAATTATTTAATCTGAATTAATTTAGTAATTTAGACATGTATTGAAATAGCACATAAATACGCTAATGTTTAACTGAGAGTCTAAAGTTCAACTAAGGATTTAGTATGAAAACTATGGTTAATTAACATTATATTATTCTTCGTGAAATTGCTTACAGCAGAATCATTTAGCGTAATCACTTCACCATCTTGACCATCGATCTCATCATCACTGAGGTTAAGCTGTAAATCGTCAGTATAACTTTTACGATCGCCAGTATTTCGTTCGGAACGACGTTTCTATAATAATAAAATATTAAGGTAAGAAAACTCTATATTTTATCAATGCAATTTATCTATAAAAGCATTTTAGCTAAAAATTAGATATCTGACATTTTTATTAGAAGAGAAAAAGTTCTGACGATACCATAATTTGGCCCAAAAATTGAGATAATTAAGACATTAATACACTTTTTTAACTCATAGACATGAACTACATTCCGTTACCGAAACCGAAGTAGACGGAGGAAGGTTCAAACCTGAAACTAGGTGGCCAAAAGTTAGACGCCACCACTAAGCCACCGACTCTACCAATGCGCTGATCTAAGTAGTGTAAACTTTGTAAAAGAGATTTAATAATTATTTGACATCATGTAGGATGTAACAATAATAGAAATGTGGAAACTGAATAATATACTGTGTTTAATGACATGACGGTTTCATTTTTAATCATATGCTTTATAGTGTGACACAATATCGTTCACCAAATAACATTTTTGATATAATATTTTATTCATAATTAAAACACCGCAATCAATCTTTGTACTGGGGACGTATTAACCTATTAAAAGTGCCATGTAATGACAGTGGGGTCAAATTAGACAGTCGAGGTTAGCCAGATTATTAAATGAGAACGTGGCTACAGAAAAAAAAATCAGGAGACCTTAAAATAAAAACCTGACGAAAGAAACTGAACGATAACTATCATTCAGATGATATGTACTTTATTTTATCTTTATCTGACCCTCTTCAGCGTCAAAGATTGGAATTCATTTGACACTACTCTTGTTAAAGTAGAGAGACAAGCTGAAAGCTTGTAGATTAATTCAATGATAAAAAACTACACATTTTCTCCGGAAACTAAAGCATAATCAAGCGGTGTTATGAAATACTAGTGATCTAATTAGAATGATAGTTCGATACCTTCAACAACATATATTGTTTGACCACAACTATAATGTTTTATATCCATGAGTAAGATAAACTGTTTTAAAACACCTTGAAGTGAAAAACAGAACTCGGAAAACCTATCCGAGTTTTTAGTTTATTCACAACTGTGACAAAACTTTACAAAAATTGTGAAATTTAGTCGAACAGTTTTGTTTAGACAAGTCCATAATCGGAAACAAATTTTGCCAACGCGAAAATCCGTTTTTATGATAATGATATTCTAACTGTTCGCCGCTTACGGTTTTCAAAAATGGGTAGATTACCGGAAATCAATATAAGAACTTACATTTCTTGAGTTATTAGCACCCTCGGATTCTACTCGAACTTCAGAAGTACGGCTTCCTAGGCGACCTGACATATCCGGTTCGGATCCTGAGTCATCTCCATAAAATGCTGAGCGTCTTTTTCGTTTGATCAACGTAGGCAAAGGTCTAAAACAAAGTTTAATTTTTATGTTAACCAGTAAAAACTGCAAACAATGTAATAATGCTAATGTATGCATCATTTACTAACTAGTATCACATAATTATAAAATTTTTTTACCAGAGAATTTACACATTTTAAGCAATGAGTGAATAGAACTGCCCTCTGAAAACGATTAGCTATTAGAAATAAAACTAAAATCCTCACCAATCATTCAGTAAGTTTTACAAATGACAAACGGTTTTATCCTTCATTTGATTGTTGATGGAAAACTGAATAAAATTGATTTTTTTCATTACCGTTTAGTCTCCCATTGGTACGAAGTTGGGCAATTATCGTATCCCGCAAGTGACAAAGACCAAGTGAATTTTCAGAGTCCGTGCTGAGATTTTGTCAGACACCAAAGTAACAGGGTTGATGAGGCTTCCAAGACAAGTGAAGCAGTTAACACAGTCAGATACTTCATTACTTACCAATAGTCCAAGCTGATGCAGACCACTTCTGAAGTTATATATTTAGATAGATAGAAACGCATTCAAACATGGTTGTATTGTTGCGTAAGGCGGTCAGATAACTATTTTATCACCATCTTCAACGAAAAGGGCTGTGACATCTGTTTATTATAAGTCAATAAGCGGATATCTTAGTAGGAAATCAACCTCTGAAAAGTCAGTCTATGAGTTAGTTCGAAAAGGATGTCTATGATGAAGTTAAATCACGGTAGAGAAAGTGAACAGCCATAATTGACACCACTTCAGAATTCTGTTGACAGTTTGGTTCAAACTAACTTGAACAATACTGTTCAAGTAGAGAGCCTTATTTATTTTAACACATAGGTATTGGTACAAGGAGGCACCAAATACATATGCGCCAGACGAATCTCAATTGATTTGTGTGAGGGCTGTAATACTGCCCGGGTGCCCAAACCGAAGCAGGAAGTAGAGAGCCTATAAAAGGTTGATGTACTTCTTTGGTGCGCCTTTTAATAACAAACAATGTCATACAACCTCTCGATCAACTAAACCGAACACAAACTTACGAAACATCACTAAAAGTGGAAACGAGAAGAAGAGTACTAGCAATCAAATGTGGTTATTTTCATTACCTATCTTTAGGCACAGATAATAGAGTAACAAATTAACGATAACAAGGAGACATTATGAATGAAATTCGACACACATGTAGTTAAATTTGGGGAAAAAAAATTATAACAAGACATGGTCTTTGCTATTTTGCGAAGCTGATTACGAGATACGTTAGAAATAAAACCAAATGCGTGAATTCACAAACGTACAGATAATACCTAGTACGAATTTATACTTGTTTCAAGTGGTTACACGTTATACCAGTAAAAGGCCTGCACAGTAACTTTACTTCCAATTAACATGATTAACACAAAATATTTAGGAAAAATCAGAATAATTTTATGTTTCGTACTGTATACAATAGTAAAATGAGTTTAGGAAGTGTACATTAAAATATGTTGCATATTGTGAGAATATCAGATGAATAAACGCACCTTCTTTTCTTTGGACGAGGTCGAGCTCGTACAACTTTAACTTGTTTCGTTATTGTTTCAGATAACTGTGTGGCATCATTAGGTGATGTTGCTTCTGAAGACTGTGAAATATTCAAAGAATCATTCGCTAACATAGATGTGGATTTAACTGACTTTCTGTACTTTCGCTTTTTCCGAACCTCAACAGGACGAATAGAAGCCCGACGCTTTCTGGATTCTAAAAGAGACTCGTCACCTCTGGCATCGATATTCTCATTAATACTTTCAATGGCAGAAGGATTTGAGACGAAGTTGCTATCACTTTCAACATCTGTTTTAGGTTTTTTTGGTGCACGACCACGCGGACGCTTTGTTAGTGGGGCTATAAAAACAGGTCTGTCAGGAGTGTTGTCAGATTGAGCTTCATTTGTCGGAGCCCCAACTTCCCGACTCTTTTTTGGTTTTCGTGGATGCTTATCTGTATCATTCTCGTGATTTCGAGGCTTACGTCCTCTAGTCTTTTTCACTGGTTGTGATTCAGTAGATGTAGTCTTCGGTAGAATAGAAGCGTAAGAGATATCATTGCAGCCTAGACTACTGCATTTATTCATTTCAATACATTGAGTTCCGGGTCCTACGATGGAATGTACAGGTGCTGGTGCTATAGGCTGTAGATGCTGTCCAATTAATTCGCCCGAAGTTCCCTGATTAATATTCACAGATTTTCAAGAGTTAGAATAAGGGAGTTAAATGGAATGCAACTATTTTACTCCAAAAAAATATGAACCTATTCATAGGAAATATAGACTAGCTATTTATCGTTAGAGTTATAAATCAGTGATTGATTAGAATCATGTTCAACAGGTATTAGGCGTCTCAAGGCTACAATGATTACGATCAATTACGTTCATTTTTATTGCAGAAGCTCAAAATCTCATATTAGTGTTTTATCAGTAACAAGAACGGACTTGTGTGTCTATTCATTAACTGCTTTTGCCAATCACATCAAGGATTTTAATTCTCTGAAGTTATTAATAAATAATATATAAAAGACATTGATCGACTTAAGAACAGTGAAAAGTAACTCAGTCAACCAAACGTAGAGTCTCACACATGAGTATATTAGTTCAAGTTGCCATATCCCATTAGTGATTTTGTCAGGGTAGGTTCCAGAGTAGTAGAAGTAGCGACTGTGATTTGGCAAACGTATATTCTTAAGTACTGTAAAATCATTTGAAGACATTCAGTCACATATCAACCAAAGAGAACTGTCTAAAATGTGTAATTTGAGATGACATCGAAGACTAATTATTCTAAAATCTCTAACCTTGATAGCAGCACATATAGCAGATACCAATTGCTAGCGTAACAACACCATGTTACATGTAGTGAGTAAGCTTTTCATTGCCAGACAGAACAGAACAAAATCCAGAAATGAAAAGTATGAATCATAAGAGCAAGATAAAGAGTAAGATTAACTGTATATGCATCTACAGCAAAACGATCAATTTTAGATCACATAACTTCGTCTACAATCTTGGATTGCACTTATAATGTAGAAATGAGCTACAAAGTTTTAAAAAACAGGAGTATGACTGCAACGAATGAATACATCTACAGTGAGGTCCTAAATTTTTATGGCTTTCTGTTCCCCATACCTAGTTAAATTAGCGATGTGAATAGTGGAGTCCAAATAATAATGGTATAAACAATGGTGAGAAAAACTAGATGTTAAGCGTACAATCTGGGAAGATAAAAATGTTTTATTTTTTATTTATTTGAACACATAAATATTGGTACAAGGGGGCACCAAATATATATGCGCCACGAAATGTACGAACAAATGATTAGTAAGACTCAAGATACGAGGAATCACATCTCTATTATGATTGGTTTTGAGGTATGCCACGTGAAATCCCCGACCACTTATTGTAATCACCTCACGGACAGCAAACAGGTTATCTGTCTACCAATACATCTCAGTTTAACAATTAACGATTTCATAAACCAGACGCGTTTTGATTCGGTCACACGTAACATTCAACCTACTCCTACACCAGTTGTCAACACTATTTGAGGTAGACAGTGGTTGCACATAAGTAGTATGTGTCTCAACCACATCATCCGATGAAGATTTAAAACCATACCAACTGATATAGCATCTTTGTCTAGCACTTAGCGTCCAACTCCGAAATATTGAAAAAGGTCTAATTATCATTGAGAAACTTGAAAAGCTAGATCCTAGAATGTTTTAAAATGCAGCTTCTTTGGTCTCTGAATGCACAAGTTTGTTTTGTGTAAAAGAAACGACTACGAAGCTAAGCCTTACTTAAAACAAGAAAAAGCGCATTTACCTGGTACTGTGGGTTCCAGTAGCTTCCAGAATTTATGTTTAGTCGACTTTCTTGTGTAAATGGGACGTACTGTCCATAATTCTGATATACCTGAGAATAGTTGCCAGAAGTGACAGATGAAACACTTCCACAGGAAGAGTCTGGCATATTTTTACACATAGGATTATAAGAAATATCAGAATTTTCAGCTTGGCGATAATGTATTGTAGATCCATGTATCGATTGCTGAACTGTATCTGAATTGAGTGTAAATGAACAGGAGTTAAGTGGTCCAACGAGATTACTTTGACTAGTGCATATATTCATTTTGCTGTAGTCCACTTCAATGTTTACAGAACTACAACTTAACGACTCAGGAATTCTTTTTGGATTCGATTTCACATCATTAATAACCTGCTGATTTCTAGAAACGACTAACGAACTTTGAAGAGTTAGATTATTCTGAGGTAATGTAGCGCTTGCAGGAGCAAGTGATTCCCGACTCTGCTGGTTAATAGAATTTTCCAAAAATCCATTAGATACACCAGCTGACTGGCAAAAACTTGATAAACATGAAGAGGTGATGCAAGGGTTTATGTTATTACTTGGGGATATGATGAGTGAGGGACTACACACATTACCTGACTGAGAACATACGGTCAGTAAGCTGGATCCAGAAGATATATTTCTGTCTACGAAGCAATTTGAAATAGTGCCTGACAGAGTAGTCTGACTATTTGAGGTGGATTGAACGGTTGGGTAACTGTTAACTGTATTGACAGGCAGATGGCCGCTCACAACCGAAGAAACCTCCTGTAAATGGGGTGTGACAACATATGGGTAGGAAGTATTCGCGACAGAAATACAGCTGGACGAAATGGATGTCGTTGTGCAATTGTTTGTACTAGTAATTTCCTGTGAAACTTTTAATGTATCATTCTGACAGCAAACTACTCGCGGGTTAGAAGTACTACAGTTAGTTCCAGTTGCTTTTAGATCTACAGAGTATCGATGGATTGCATAAGATGAAGATGAGGATGGATTAGGAGCCGATTGAGAAACAGAGAGAGGTACGTTCTGAAGTGTTTTATCACTACAGATCTGAGCAGAATAAAACGTTTGGACAGACTGCTTTTCAGATATTGGGGCAGACGATTCTAAAGTTCTCAACTGCCCCTGTAAAAAGTTGATTTCTTGTTGAATAGTTGGGGAAGTGGATGACAAACGATACAGTTGAGACAAACGATCACAAATCCGAGTAGATTCCTCCTTGTATAAACTGACCCTCTGAGATTTACAATCTAAAGTGTTGACATATGACCCAGTTGCATCATTCTGTAAACAATGAGGTTGAATACTCGACTGAGTCTGAATGGCTTGATGAAAACCTGAGTCTTTACTTCCATTTAGATGACTCGCCGCACAACTTGATGAGCTGGATGTAAGAGTTTGGTTTGTGGAAACACGGCAGGAAAATTGATTCCCAGTTTGAGGATGTACTTCAGAAGTTCGTGAATGGGGTCGTGAAAAACGTGCATCACCTGGTCGTAAACTGTAATTCGGTAAGGTGTAAGGCGAATTTTGGTCCCATGTGTACTCCGGACGGTCATATGGGGAACCACATCTTGGGGCAACTAATCGTTGTCGATTGTTACTGCAATCATATTGATGTTCGGGATTCGGAAAGCTTAAAGGGGCACTTGCATACAATTTGGGATCATAACGAATCTGTTGCTGTTGCGGAATATTAAATCTAGATTCGTAACCGTAATATCCTGGTGCTTGTTGCTGAAAATTAGTAGTGAAGTTTGGATTGCTCTGGACGTTTTGGTGGACTGTATATGAGCAAGATCCTGGGTCGTTTAGGTCTTCCAGGAAGCTAGTTGACTCAACACCGAATGATCTGTACTGATGTTCCATTCGAAAATAAGTTAGATTCACAAAATATGTCCTGTATGTCTGTTTTTAATGCGTATTATACCTTGAATCATTGCCTGATCAGTGGAAGTTAAGATAATAGTTGCCATTTTTCATTTCAATGACACCGCTTCCGAATGACCTAACGTAACCCTGAAAACGTTGAATAAAAGCAGTGAAATAGAACAACGAGGTTTATCAAATATTGGGTCCATAGGATCGTATAAACAAAATGTTATTTATTGTTTTTCGATGATAAGGTAGACACACGCTTGTCAGATTGATGAAGTAGGCATTATTCAAGGGTAATTCAAGACAATCACTCCTACCGTTTTAGTGCATTTATAACTTATGAAAACCAGTTAGTAGTGCAATTAATTATGAGGTTCATACTCACTCCATCAATTTCGTACAGGCTAAATTGTAATCGTTTGCACATTCCTGAGGTTATTCATATGATATTAAGAGAGCAATACGTCCCTCTTCATATTGTCACATTATTCATCTTCTTGGTGACTTTTGAATGAAGTTAGTCTACAAAACTTTTTCATACAGAGAGGTCTATCGTCTGAGGACTCAATCAGCATATCCAGCTGTATTCATAACAATCAGGTTTGCGACTTTCACTATTCGTCTAACTAAACCATTCCCAACTGAATACAAATACAGTGTGTCCTCCGTGGAAGGAAACATACTCATATGAATTTCCAGAACTTATGAGAGGGTTAGGTCACTTTTTGTGTAATAAAGATTATGGATGTGAAGACTAAGCATTGATGCATTTTTGAGAAATTCGTGTTGACGACTCCATTTCGAATAATTCTCTGGTACGTGGAGAAAGTTCCCCAAAACGTTTTCAACATTATTGTAAAATAGTAACTGCATTATTTAATCGGGAAATTTAGTGTTCACAGTCTGTCGCCATGAAACAATGCGAAGGCATTCGCTAAGGACTTTCCTTATACATTTCACAATACAGCTAATCATGGTAACTGTAGGGTCTGACTCTCAGAATGTCGACAAGTCGTTTATGGAGATGTGGTGATCTGCTTTTATCAACAGAACGCAATTGGTGTAATGGAAACGATTACTATTATTACCAATTGTACCAGTGATTGTTTTACTGTACTTGTTTGTTTAACTGTACCAAATACATTCTTCCTTCCATTGATTGTGACCTTGCACGCGCTTACGTTTGCCCAGTGATTCTGCTTGTGCTCCTTTGGCACAATCTTGGTATTCTTTTGATATCACAAGATCACCAACAAATATATTTCGTTACAACCTTCAACAGCCTTCTGGTATCTGGCACTCAACATTCTTGTAGTGGTGACCATAGTCAAACGAGACTCGACAAAACACTACGATTGGTGACCCCAAAAGTGCGAACAGCTTTCAATCGAGGCCAAAACTTCCAAAGAAGCCAACTGCGGTGGGTCTATTACTTATCTGTCCACATCTGTTGCACATTATTAAATCGATATTTTGCAATATCTAGTATTCTGGCAACAACTTGAAATGACGGATTACGATAAGAATAGTGTTAATATAATAGACTCTGACGTAAAGTTCATCAATTTTCGACCTGTATCTTTTATCTCTATGATCCGGAAATCTGGTTCGCTGCATTGGAGTCTCCGTTTGAGACCCACCGCACTAGGAGCCAACGGCAAAAATATGCCTACGCTCTGGAATCTTTACCAGGAAATCTTGGGCGTTTTTCATTCGCGTGACGATAAATTCCACGCTTTATTCGAGAAATTCCCCAGAATAACTAAACCACTCGGGGAGATTTCATCGGTGACCAATCGTGTGGTACACCACATATTCACCCGCGGACTACCAGTCACGGCAAGACCACGCCGACTGGCACCGAACAAACTAGCTCTCGCTAAACGTGAGTTTGAAATTTCCTATCTACTGGTATTATCCGTCCCTGGGCCTCACCTCTTCACATGGTGCGCAAAAAGGATGGGGTTAGTTGGAGACCATGCGGCGACTACCGAGCATTAAACTTAGTTACACGCTTTGATAGCTACCCCATACCCCACATACACGACATCACGGCATCGCTTAAGGGCAAGACTATCTTTTCTAAGATCGATCTGGTACGAGCATATCACCAGATCCCAGTCGCTCTTGAAGATATCGAGAAAACTGCTATCGCGACTCCTTTCGGTCTGTTTGAGTTCCTACGAATGCCATTTGGATTACGGAATGTTGCTCAAACTTTCCAAAGGTTTGTTGATAGCATAGTACGAGACTTGGATTTTGTTCACGTCTATATTGATGACCTGCTGATCGCATCATCAAACGTAGATGAACATTATCAACATCTTACGCTATTATTCCAACGTCTTTCGGATAATGGGATAGTATTCAACCCGGACAAGTGTGAATTGGGCAAATCAGAAATAATGTTCTCAGGTCACGTCATTAAGCAAGTGAGTATTTTACCTTGGCAGGACAAACTACGTGCTATAAGGGAGTGTAACGTATTGATCACAATCAAGGAACTGAAGGCATTTCTCGGTTTAGTTAACTTCTACCGACATTTCATCCCTCACGCGGCAGAACGGTTACGACCATTAACCGATTTACTACGCGGTAATCCACGCAAATTAGAATTGAACGATACCGCACGTACTGCATTTTCAGAGATCAAAACAGCTCTCGCTCAAGTTACACTTCTCGCTCATCCTGACCCATCAGCCACGCTTAGTATAGCGGTTGATGCATCGGATTTTGCTATAGGAGCCGTTATGCAACAGAATATCTCCGGTAGTTGGCAACCGCTTGAATTTTTATCACGACGCCTTACTCCCACGGAGACGAGATATAGCGCTTTTGGTCGCGAGCTGCTAGCAGCCTACTGTGCCATCAAACATTTCCGGCACGCAGTAGAAGGACGCCAATTCATTCTATTCACCGACCATAAGCCCTTAACGTATGCCCTGCATCCCAAGTCTGACCGCTACTCACCACGAGAGTGCAGACATTTGGACTATATCTCACAGTTCACGACAGACCTTCGTCACATTAAAGGCGAGTCGAACTATGTTGCTGATGCCCTATCACGTATCCAGACGAATGCAGTTACCTTACCGGTGCTCGATCTTCCTGCTATGACCGCCGCGCAAGCAAACGATCCTGTCTGTACAGAAGCACCACAATCTTCATCCCTTCAGTGCCAGGAAGTACCCCTATCTACTAGCTCAGGTACTATCCTATGTGATATTTCTACTGGACTTCCTCGACCCATCGCACCCTCTGCTTATCGACGTCTCGTCTTCGATGCCCTTCATGGATTGTCTCATCCAGGTATCGCAGACACATTACGCCTCATCGCTGCACGATACGTCTGGCCGTCCATGAATAAAGATGTTCGTATGTGGGTAAAGCAACGCTTACAGTTTCAACGATCAAAAGTGCACAGGCATGTAGCTGCCCCCGTTGGCACGTTCGCTACGCCTGATGCTCGCTTTGATCACGTTCATACAGACATTGTAGGACCATTGTCACCATCGCATGGGTATGATCACATACTCACGTGGATTTACCGTTTTACAAGATGGCCCGAAGCTATTCCCATCACGTCTATTATGGCGGAGACAGTTGCTCACCGCTTCGTAGAACGATGGATAGCACTGTATGGTTGTCCCTCGACCCTCACGACTGACCGAGGACAACAATTCGAGTCCGCATTATTCTCCTCACTTACTCGGCTGCGTGGTACGGAACGCATACGCACTACCGCCTACCACACGACATCAAATGGTTTAGTTGAACGGTCTCATAGCCAACCTAAAAGTGCTCTTCGAGCACACGAAAACGACAATTGGTACGAAACCTTACCGCTCGTTCTCTTAGGTATCAGAACGAGTTTGAAGGCAGATATTCAATGTTCCGCCGCTGGACTTGTATACGGCACGACATTGCGTCTGCCTGGGGAATTCTTCACACCACGGAGCAGTAATGATTTCGGTAAATCAGACTACGTCCATCGACTGTCTGCATTTATGCGAACGCTGTCTCCGGTGTCAACTCGAATACAACATCGACAGGTCGCTCTCCCTCGAGAGTTATCTACCTGTTCACAGCCCTACGAAGGACCTTTTCACTTGATTTTTCGTCACGAAAAGATCAGCACACGTCGATGACAGTGCACTACACAATAAGTTGAAACTCAATGTTAGACCCATCAAACCTACTAGCGGGATCCCTACGTCTACTTCGGATCCCACCCTGGATACATAAAAAACCTCATTCTCACGTCCCGGTCAACAGCACGCGTCATCTGCACCATCTACGGACGAAACTTCCATCTCACGTCCAGATCAGCAGGCCACACCACCCCTGAACTCAGATGAGATTGCAGGCTCACGAAATACGAACGAGACCTCCGTCTCACGTGCGAGTACGCCTACCCGTATGCTTTCGCGACCAACCGCACAATCAACAACGGATACGGTGTAGGACTATGCCTATACTATATTCATACCACATATTTTCTCTTTTTTTATTTTTTATCCTGAGCCCACGCCCCCGACTATCGCCTGTTTGGTAACGTCGACTTCAGTCAATCTTGGCGAAAGATGGCCTGATCACCCATGTTCTTGTCAAGGCACTCGGTCGATATTCTGGTTTCGAATTCGTCTGTTCTCACAATTGGTTGTTATGGTCGCTTCTGGTTCATTGGCTCAATGTGGCTCCGTCCTACGTCTGCAGCGCTTTCTGGCTCGCACCCTCAATGACGCAATCCGCAGACCCTGAATACAAACTACTCTGGTGTGGTACGCTAACTTGAGCAACAAATACAGCACACTCCTAGTGGTACCGTCCTACGTAAAAGAACTCCGGTTACAACTCGAGGTTCAACGATAACTTCCTGTTCTACCAACCCTTTCGCCCTACAATCGCACGTTTACCGATCAGTTCCACGAATGAAACCGCTACGTATCAAAAGTGTAAACCCTTTCTAGCGGGCGGCTCCTGTAGTGATCTACTATTATCAACAGAACGCAATTGGTGTAATGGAAACAATTACTATTATTACCAATTGTACCAGTGATTGTTTTACTGTACTTGTTTGTTTAACTGTACCAAATACATTCTTCCTTCCATTGATTGTGACCTTGCACGCGCTTACGTTTGCCCAGTGATTCTGCTTGTGCTCCTTTGGCACAATCTTGGTATTCTTTTGATATCACAAGATCACCAACAAATATATTTCGTTACAACCTTCAACAGCCTTCTGGTATCTGGCACTCAACATTCTTGTAGTGGTGACCATAGTCAAACGTGACTCTGTAGTGGCATCGAGCCGTAACACGAGACAAACTGGAAAATAGACATTCAACATTAAACGCTGGGAAATACCGAACAATGAAGAAAGGCGGGAACAGTGAATTGAATTAATACGAGTTAATCTTATGGCATGGCTCAACCATGCAGGCGTGGTCCCTCCTGCTAAATGTTACGTTATGTCTTTTATTCATATTAAATATATTGTTCCATCTCTAGCCTAAGATTGTTCTCTATCACGTATTGGTAATTGTTACAATGCAATGAATTGGTGTAGGCGATGATGTAACTTCCACGTAAGATCTTATAGATTAGGCAATTACATCATGATAAATCAACAATTTTAGGATTAGGTCTATTATTAGAGCAGTGCTAATATCATAGTAGACCATTATTCTACAACTCAACGCCAAACTACAGAGCACCGAAGAGAAGAAAGAAAATATTTCATACTATTTGATCCCTTTATAAATTTAAATAAAGCAAGAAGGAACACTGATGCAGAATAATATTAATTCAATATATTTCATGGTTTCTCGTCAGCTGCTTGCAATCAAATATGCATATATATGTACAATAACAGGTTAGCAGTTATTAGGTGTTAGGATCAAGATGGTGAAGTTCAGAGACAGATAAGGTAAATTGTGTGATAATTTTAGAGGTAATGAAGGATTTATGGAATTCAAAACTGATAAGACGAGTTACGTAATACGTGATGTATGATAGAGTGGAAAACAAACTTGCTTCTTACACTTGCAGTGGCATTATGCCCTAACTACACAATCCTCAAAGCTGAACACGAGACAATTAGGGAAATAGGTATTCAACATCTAACGCGGAGAAAAACCTAACAATGACGAAGGCGGGAGCAATGATTTGAACTAATTCGAGTTGATCGGATATTTCAGTGGTAATGCCTTTGATTACGACACCAGAAAATGATGAGAGTTCAGATCCTCTAACAACATTAGTTATCTTGTGATTGCAAATAATTCTTCCTAATGAAACATAGGGCTTCCTACCGATTACATTCAGTCATCAACCGATATCTAGACCGCTCATTGATTAATTGTTTATTTGCATGATTACTTTGTTTTTTTCAATAGTTGGTTTTATTCTAATGACCTACTTCTTTGGTCACACTTCCCTAATCTCTTGATTTCCGTCAACCAAACAAAAGTGTAAATAGAATCAAGCGACTTATTAATGAGATGGAATAGATTACAGTTTCGAGAAAATCGCTCCGACAATTCATTTTGTATTCTCATTAGAAATAATTTTTAAAATATCACTTGCTGACTAAAATGAAAATGAACAATAATTATAAGTATCCTCAATTCTTTTAAAGATGCATTCTTACAATTAAAAATCGTGTAAATTTGATGATGAAAATGTATACAGTTTTTTTTCTTGGATATTTCTAAGAGATGCCGTTTTAACAATAATCTAAAACACTCGTCTTGATTCTTGTTAAAAATTTTGAATCTGTTCTCATGACCACCAATTTTAATCATATTTGTTTTTTGTATGTTTATGCTTCAGGTTACTTCCAAGGAATGAATGATTTACTCGCATTAATACTTTATGTTATTAAAGATGAAGAAGATTCTTTTTGGTGTTTTGTTGGTTTAATGAATAGACTAGTAAGTTTTTCATATATATATATATACATATAAAGGCGTTTAAAACCATTTCACCCTCATCAAAATTTATAACTGAAAAATGTGTGTTATATTACGCACTCGTTCTTTACATAATTTGAGCTTAAGTTAACATATAAATGATCCAGAATTATAAACGTACATCAATGTTTATATATCCGTTCAACTTTGTTGTATGTTAAGCCTGGTGATTCGTTAAGAAGCATTAGGAAAGCGCGAATTTTTTTAATGCTAAGATTTTCAAAAATTTGAAACAATTAGTTTTTTTGATAGGTTTGGATAATACGATGAGAAGACGCAGGTTATCAGAATTATGTGATATATTTGCCCAATGTATTTCGAACAGTCTGACTACACATTTAATTGTTAAAATACTATGTATGAACAATGAAAGGTCAATTAGACAAATTAAAAGGTAAAGGAAGCAAAGATAATAATAAAGTACACAAAAACAGTGTGAAAAACGACGCTGGATAATATATGAGTGATATAGGTTAAGAGTAAGAACAAATTGTTTTTGAACACATATAGAGGATTTCAATCTACTTCAACTTTTATTTTTCGTATATATTGTCTTGACAGGTATAGCTGTGATCGGGTTGTTCAAAATGCACTACGCAAATACATCACATAATCCTGATAACCTTCGTCTTCTCATCGCATTATCCAAAAGCTTAGATTTTTATCTAACTAATGCAAAAACAAACGATCAGTTCAAATATTTATTTATTCCCGCCACAACTGACTCTGATACATCGAAAAGCATGAATATTTACAGACTTTTTGAGTGTCTTCGAGAATCAACCATTCAGTATGTAAGATTCATAATGTCTAAATTAATTTTGCAGCTGGAAATAAAAAATTTCGAAATGCTGACTTGCGAAAAATCTAGTTTTTGGCCGATTCGAATAGAGATTTCGAGTGTGCTACAAAATAGACGAAATAAAGAAAATCACTGAAAACAGAAGAGTGTGACGTAATGTAAATTAAGTGTTGGTAGTAGCCTTGTGTATACACTAGCAATAGGCATCTTCTACTAAGCCTTATGGCCCTGGTACAGCCGAGAATTGAGAGAGTCAGCTCTTCCTCTATAAATGCTCTCACACGGCTACGTGCATACAACCACTGTCAGGGAAGTCCTATCCACTGCCTTCTCGCGGTGGGGCTGTTGTTTACGAAATTGAGGACGATCCACATAGAGAAGTTGGAAAACCCTGATTCCAAACTAATGGTGCGCATGGGCTCTAGAACCCTAAGGAAACAAATGGCGTATGAACAAATTGTTGGTGACCGGTTACCAAGGGACTGTATCTCCTGACGTTGCTCCACTGTATTGTGGGTAAGACCTTTAGGTCGGAGTCTCCGGGCGTGGCCCCTTAAAAAATCAACTACTTCGGTCTCAGCCCCTCACGCAAATCTAATGATTTATGTGGCGCATATGTATTTGGTGCCTCCTTGTACCAATGTTTATGTGTTTAAATAATAATAGTAATAATAAGAGTTTCTTGATTTTTGCACATATTACAATATCAAACAAATAAACCAAAAAATAATGAACATTTCATATTTCCACATTTTTTGTTCATTTATTTATCGATTGTTTTTTCTTGTAATTTTACTTCGCCTCTACCCTTGTCATATTAGCTTAATTTGTAGAAGAAATTTACCTTTGTTTGGCTCATTTGTATGTTAATAATAATGATGATAATAATAACAATAATGTTATTCAGTGCTATAAACGTTGTTCAGTCAGTGACAACGTAGAACTTCGAGTTTCCATACCACATTAGCACAGAGATACAATTGTCGATTCAAATCTCTTAATTGACGAGGTAGTAAGAGTATAAGCAGTAATCGGAAATACTAGGGCTTGAAGATGTTATTCAAGGAGTATAATCCAGTGAAATAAATTTGAAAAGATAAAAAAGGTACATGAAGAATTAAAAAGATTAGAATTTAGGAGAACACAAACAGTGGATGCAACTGCGCCATAAACGTTGTTACAGTAAGAAGTGCTCCGAATCAGTTATAGAGTATAGCAACATACTTCTGTTTAATATATGATCAAACTATAATTATTTGATAAAAAAATCTTATAAATATTTTTAATAGTTATAACTAGCTATCTATCTTCAAGCAAGAGAGAGTTTTCTATTAGATGATAGTCTAATATTTGTTCTTGAACATTTTATTCATTTATTATTATTAATATGTTGAGTGTTTACTTATCAAATATGTGATGATAAAATTACGATATATATATTCTATTAGAAAATTATGTTTCTTTATTATAGGAATCTAATTTCAATGGTGAACTCAATGCAGTCAGAGAACAATTTAATCAATTATTTTCACTGATTGAAATATTTGATCCAACTTTTAGTGAATATCTTGGTAATTTTTATTAAATAAATGATAAATTTATTAACATCAGGATAAAATATTCCAGGAAATATAAGTTATAAATAGAATAATATATACAATCAAAAATTTAAAAAAACAATCTGTATCTATCTTTAGTTTGTAATTATCTACTGACTGTATACCCTCACATACCTATCGCATTTTTGATAGGTATATGTAACTCTATCAGTAATTCGTAAACCTCCCTGAAATATCCATAGAATAATGTTTTGTATGATTTTCTTCTCTTACTAGACTTTATAACAACAACTGGGTGATTTTTTTGTTCTATTATCTAAGAATATCGAACATCCTAGACAGTCAGTCAGTCATACATAACGTGAAAGCTGGCATGCATGTACATTGGTTCAAGTTGCCACACTCTAATAACGCAACTGCAATCTAGAGCAGTAACAGTATTGGCGGTAATTGAAGAGATTAAGCATAGAAAATACGGTTCGTGAAAATGCGAATTCGTGGAATAGTAAAATTTAAAATAAAGAAAAACTTAGTATCTGAGGAAAAACACACAATAAATATAACTGCACCATTCAGATCACTTCTATGGCATACCATCTAATGTTTTTAACCACTAAATAAGATTATCGTGCTGACTTTGACCAGGTTATCTGCATCTACCATAACACCTCACTTTAACAGCCAATGGCTTCATGGACATATGTCACTTTTCAGTTTGGCCGCCTCTACCATTTTCCCAACCTACTCCCATAATAGCTATTATCACTAGTGTACGTAATCAGTGATTAAGTATACATAATACTTCTCCCAACTACCTCAGTCGATAAAAACCTCATCAAATGATATAGCATATTTACCCAGTATCCTACTCCTAATCTCCGCATTCCTCAGTTTTTGGTTTCAATAAACACTAGCAATACCTCAAAGACACATATATCCTAAACATTAGTCATTCCGATTTCCTTAACTATAAGTATTCTCTATGAACTGTTTTCTCTCTTTCTTCCTAAATGTTAAGTCTACGGAATCGACCACATCTGTTAATTTTCAGTTTGGGTGTCTACTAACTTACACCTGTCACCGCTCGTCGGGGAAAATAGGCCACCCACCAAAATTCTCCATCGAACTCTGTTCTGGACAATCCTTTCCAGTTGTCATTCATCCTTTTCATGTTTGCTTCCGATTCCCGACACAGTGTGTTCTTCGGCTTTCTTCTTTTCCATTTCCCTTCAGGATCCCAAGTTAACGCTTGTCTCGTGATGCAGTTTGGTGATTTCCGTGATGTTTGTCCTATCCACTCCCAAAGTCTTTTCCTCTTCAGTTGGAAGTTGGTTTGTTCTCTCTCTCTCAGTAGTCTGTTGCTGATGGTATCCGACCGACGGACATTAAGTATCTTATGTAGACCTTTGTTTATAAATTCTTATACCTTTTTGATGATGGTTGTGGTAGTTCTCCAGGTTTCAGCCCCATACAGTAGAACTGTCTTGACGTTTGTTTTGAAGATTCTGACTTTGATGTTGGTTGACAGTTGTTTTTTTGAGTTCCATACGTTCCTCAGATTTAGGAATGCCGGTCTTACTTTGCCAATCCTTGTCTACGACTTCATCGGATCCTCCTTGTTCATCGATGATGCTGCTCAGGTATGTGAGAGTTTCCACCTCCTTCAGAGTTCCTCCATCAAGTGTGATTGAATTAGTGTTCTCCGTGATGTATCTGGGGATGTCGCTATTTCCATTGTGTTTGTTGAGGCCTACTGATGCAGAGACTGCTGCTACATTAGTTGTCTTCCACTGCGTTTGTTCGTGTATATGGGGTAGAACAATTAGGTCACCTGCGAAGTCCAAATCATCTAGTTGACCACCAGAAAGAAGAGAAAGGGGGAGAGTAAGCAGCCTTGTCTGACTTCGATCCTAACTTGGAATGCATCTGTCAGCTGTCCTCTATGTAAGACTCTTCACTGTAATCCGTCGTATGAATTCCGGATGATTCTGACGATTTTCTCGAGTACTCCATAGTGTCATAGAAGTTTCCATAAAATTCTCCTATCCATACTATCAAATGCTTTCTCATAATCAAGGAAGTTGATGTATAGTGTCGATTTCCACCTAACTGATTGTTCAACAATTATCCTTAGCGCCTTGATTTGGTCTGTGCTTGACCGATCCTACGGGATCCAAGCTGTTGATATCGAAGTTGGGCGTCTACTGAGTCTTTCATCCGGTTCAGCAACACTGTGTTGAAAACCTTCCTTGGTATTGACAGTCCTCACACTTGCTCAGATCTCTTTTCTTTGGTATCTTGATGAAGTGCCGTTCTTTTCAGTCTGTAGTTGGCACTTTTTCTTCCCCCCAAATATTCCTTAATGAAATGTGGAGCATGTTTGCAGTTGCTTCTACGTCTGACTTCAATGCTTTTGTTTGTATATTGTCAGGTCGTACTGCTTTCTCTCTCTCTTGATTTACGTGATGGTCATCCTGATTTCTTCGATACTTGGTGGTGTGATACCTGTTCAAAGGTCTGTGCGCTCTAATTGATGTTCGGTTGATTCAGTGGAGCTGGTCTTTTCAAGAGTTCCTCATAGTGTTAGTTTGAGATTGTGTTTTTAAAAATGTTTAGTTTTCTTTCTTGTGAATCTCCAAGAAATCTAACGCACAGTTGATAGTTTAACGCGCTATTACCTTTATTGTTCTGCAAACGTGAGTTTATTCACTATATCTAAATGTTTGTGTTTATTGTAAATCTATTTAGCTGTTAGCATAACATACGTATAATTATCTTCGTTAATGTAAACCCGTAACCACATTTAATCGAAGTGAATTTCAATACTTGATTTCACCAATATAAGCAAGCCTTCGAAGATCAATTTTTTGCTTGTAGTAAAACGTAGGAGAACAATAATTCTTGATCTTATTGTCAGTACGTGTCTAGAAATCGTTGTGATTACACATTGTAGCGCTAGTTAGCAGTTTGCTACTGACTTTAATGTATTATAGCTGGCATTCCATGAATCAATAACTTATCAAAGTTAACACAATTTTATAAGCACATGTAATCCGCTTCTAGTTGTTAAATTAAATCTCGTTCTAAGTAATTCTGAATTTTCGTCTAGTAGATAGAAAACTTACGTTGAAGATGTTCGGAAGGATACTATCATCTAATATCACATAAAATTTTGTATTGTTTGTATACATTGATTTTGTTCATTTATTTAAACTGGTAATCCAATTTCCATCTTATGAATTTTATTTTACTAAAAATTCTACAATAAATGTTTACAGAATCGAAAAGTGCCAAAGAAATGCCGTTTTGCTTCCGCTGGTTGTTAATTCATTTCAAACGAGAATTCTCATACAAAGATACTATGACTTTATGGGAGGTATGTTAAATTAATCATGTTAATAATTGTTTTAATTTTTTTAATTCAATAGTTTCTTCAAATACATGTATAGGTTGTTCGCTTCTTTTTTGTTAATTTTCTAAACTGGTTATTTTTCTTGCAATTACCTAAATTATACACTAATAATTTTGAAAACGTTTCGCTATTTCTGTAACTCTTCATTTGTTATTGATGATTATATTATTTATTAAAAGCTGTTTATTTACCTCACTCAGTGTTCTGAAATCTATTTTAATTGGTATATAACCACCTACAATTTGGTTAGCGTTTTTTTAGCAAGGTTTTTTTCTACGGGGTTGGGTTGCCGACCCCATGGCCAACCCTCCTTTACCCGAGCTTGGGACTGGCAGTAGCCGTAGATGAGCTACAGGTGGGATATACCACCTACAATCACTTATTAGTTATTTGTTATTTCTCTTTATATCCTCACATGTTTGTAATTTTATTAAGCTCTTTTCATTTAATATGACATGCTAAATGTCGTAGGTTTTTAAGAAAATTTTGCGTTAGCTTGTGTTGCCCATACTTTATAGTAACACAGATAGAGGAAATCAACTGAAACATCTAAAAATGTAAACCTATCAATGGCTGTGGAGAACCGAAAAAAATGGAACCAATAAAATATGAAAGACCTTGATGATATTTTTGACATAACGGAAAATACAAGCAAGTGGATGTCTCGTGTGACCAAGTTGTAATAACAACCGAGCAGCTGTATCCTCTCTCTCTTCCTCTATTTCGACGAAATTGAGGACGATCCACATAGAGAAGTTGGAAAACCCTGATTCCAAACTAATGGTGCGCATGGGCTCTAGAACCCTAAGGAAACAAATGGCGTATGAACAAATTGTTGGTGACCGGTTACCAAGGGACTGTATCTCCTGACGTTGCTCCACTGTATTGTGGGTAAGACCTTTAGGTCGGAGTCTCCGGGCGTGGCCCCTTAAAAAATCAACTACTTCGGTCTCAGCCCCTCACGCAAATCTAATGATTTATGTGGCGCATATGTATTTGGTGCCTCCTTGTACCAATGTTTATGTGTTTAAATAATAATAGTAATAATAAGAGTTTCTTGATTTTTGCACATATTACAATATCAAACAAATAAACCAAAAAATAATGAACATTTCATATTTCCACATTTTTTGTTCATTTATTTATCGATTGTTTTTTCTTGTAATTTTACTTCGCCTCTACCCTTGTCATATTAGCTTAATTTGTAGAAGAAATTTACCTTTGTTTGGCTCATTTGTATGTTAATAATAATGATGATAATAATAACAATAATGTTATTCAGTGCTATAAACGTTGTTCAGTCAGTGACAACGTAGAACTTCGAGTTTCCATACCACATTAGCACAGAGATACAATTGTCGATTCAAATCTCTTAATTGACGAGGTAGTAAGAGTATAAGCAGTAATCGGAAATACTAGGGCTTGAAGATGTTATTCAAGGAGTATAATCCAGTGAAATAAATTTGAAAAGATAAAAAAGGTACATGAAGAATTAAAAAGATTAGAATTTAGGAGAACACAAACAGTGGATGCAACTGCGCCATAAACGTTGTTACAGTAAGAAGTGCTCCGAATCAGTTATAGAGTATAGCAACATACTTCTGTTTAATATATGATCAAACTATAATTATTTGATAAAAAAATCTTATAAATATTTTTAATAGTTATAACTAGCTATCTATCTTCAAGCAAGAGAGAGTTTTCTATTAGATGATAGTCTAATATTTGTTCTTGAACATTTTATTCATTTATTATTATTAATATGTTGAGTGTTTACTTATCAAATATGTGATGATAAAATTACGACAAATATATATATTTCTATTTCTTTCTGGAGCCCCTCTCAATCTGTGTAGTCTGCTTTTTGTCGGTGAATATTGTAGTCCAGCACCTCGTGTCATACTTGGATCATTATTTATTTGTCCGTTTGAAATTGTTCTTCTCACTAGTTTTAATCTCTCCTAGACCTTGTAGGAATTTGCGTACGTTGCAGGTAGCCATCTCGCTGCCATATTGAATATCCACATATCATCTGACGACATTCATAAGTGAGGAAACCAACTACATTCATCTAGTCATTTTTCTCGAATACCATAGAATGAACAGGGAGGGCAACCCTCTTAATATCATCCGTCGAAGATCAGTAACAGGAACGATAATGTAGCATGCCGAACTATCTGCTTCTAGTTCGGATTCCGAGATTATCTAAATCTGGAGCTTCTGTTGTTACAGTTAGTTGCTCTCGTTATTAAATATGGGCTTGCTGGACCAATATCTTACCTTCACTTTTGTCCAATCTCTTTTCTAGCCCTTCGCATACTCGGCTAGTACGCATTACTACTCGTCGACTAGACGTGAAAGGCTATTAACATGTCTTCCTTTTTACTAGTCCAGAGATGAGAACAGATATGGATTGCCCTCTCCTAACAAAAGCGCTAGAACAAACTCATACATTGAGAAAGACTGTCGTGCTTATTAACCATACTCACAGTATAACAATTTATAGTCTCCATCTCTTCATTCGCATGTTTTACCCCTTGTCTTTTCTATCTGTTCGTCTATTTTCCTTAAAAAGTAATTTAAACTTCACAATTTCTAAAATAAGCAGTCAAATGTCACTACAGCTGATTATCCCAGATGCTATAGAACAAGTGCACCTAATGACATCCAAAGAATCTTAGTCCTCAGTGAAAAGTTAAACTCATCAGTACTATAAGTAGAGGTATAATTAGGATAATCTTACTGAACGCAAACAAACAATGAAATCAAGACACGACCATTGCAACCAGCAGCTTTATACTGAAGGCAACCAGCCAGCGTTAAACTCCTGTCGACTACATGAGATTGGAGAGAGATTATTATGTATAACGAAGCCTAAGTAGTCTTTGACAAAGTGAAACT
>OX336416.1:43030935-43191883 GCA_946903255.1 Schistosoma spindalis | reverse complement strand
ACATTACATACATCCCTTCATTTCACCATGTTTAGTGGGATTATTTCTTTCTCTCCGATTTCCTATAACTTCAAATTTTTCTCAGCAGCGAAAACAACACTACGAGACATTATTTATGAATCATTAGATATCATGAACTAGGATAAATTGGATGGGCATGAAAACGGTGACATTTTTAATCTGAAAAGTTGTATTTGTATGTGTGATAATGGTGTGAAATGTGAGTAGAATTAGATATGGCAACTTGGTTATATGGTTCAAATCGTATGGATTGTAAGGCCTTCTTTTCTACTGAGGGCAATAAGATTTAGCAGTATATGATAATCTTCAGCTACACTCCCTTCTTTGTAGTTGGAAAAACGTTTTTAAATTACTTTGATATTTTCAATATCGATTTGATGGTTATTGAAGAAAACTTTAGGTAGACGTTTGTGCTAATGATGTCTTTCAGAAGAACGATGAAAGCTCCACGACTAAACCATCTAGCTTAGTGAACAAAACTCCACCAAAATCATCCACTTGAGCTACAAATCTCAAACATCTCAACTTCGAAGGGTGTTAGTTGTTTAGTAGTGTGCTTGAATTCTATGTTAAGATTCTTTAGCGATCTTCTGTTGTACTTTGGCGGTATGGTAAAAATAATGCACCAAACCATATTATTTCATTTAAACTACTTCTTAATAATAAATCGTCTCCTGATATATTTTTATTAATATTCATAAGAAAATTATAAGATCTTGACTGTGTTTCTGTTCTTTTTGCCTAGCCTTTTCAGATGTCATATTCTTGGTTGCTCTTCAAAAGAGATTTTTGTACTGAGTTGAAGGCAACATAATGATTAGTGTGTGTTGGTTTCCCTTAGATAGTTAGATTTACAGCTTCAATTAGATTTCTTTAAACTACAATTTAAAAATGATAACTCATCGTATTCATTTTCATTTTTGTATGGGAATTCAGTATGGGATGAGAGTATATTGATCAGTTTAGAAAACGTTCGAGAGTCTTTTTCATAGCGACAAAAGTATCGTCCCCATATCTGGACCAAATTCGTGATCTAATGTCATTGGCGAAAATATATGATTCTATATGAAACATAGTCAGGTTAGCAAGGGGATCCTATTGTCACTCTTTTTGTTTGCATTACATCCCGTCGAAAGTAAATAAGGCTGAATTTAAGTATAGCTCTAGAGATTTCCCGGAGATCTCCCCATGCTTCTCAACGCACATCATGGATATTTTTACAAGAACGTATTCAAAAATACATTTATCTACTAGGAAAATACCGTGAACGTACCAAAAACTTGTATTATCTAATAAAACTTGGTTACTGCTAAATTACAAACCACTAGTTCTTACATTTCATTGTAAGGGAACACCATTATTTAAATTCGTCGAAGTACCAACAAGTAAAAAAATGTGAAAAGATTAGAGGAATAAAGAAAGAAAACTACTCTTAGACCATTAAGACTGGATTTTATTGTTGTTGATGTGTCCTGATAGCTATCATATCTATAACCGGATCACTAATGTCGATCATGATGTTTAGTGGTTTGTCTAAAATTGGTTTAGAAGAGAAGAATATTTTAACAGTTAAAAAGTAATACTTAGTAAGAATCATATTTATGTCTCACTTGAATTTCTTCTGTGTACTGATCGGACAATTAAAATACGGCTCAGCCCAGATAAGTGCTGAAAACAAAAACAAATGTGGTTACATAGTCCAAGATATCATATTAAAACCCATCAATCTATTGTTTAACAATTTTTTTAATCGTCAAAACTTAGTAAACTTCAGATTTTCATCATTAGTTGAGAACTGCTATTATGATTTTACCCACTATGAGTACCGTAATTTTCATAATTTGTTCAAATCTTACAAGTCCATCAAGTCCTATAAAGTAAATAAAATAATTTGATTTTAATGCCTAGTGAATTTACGTATTTTTTTACTACCGTTTTGACAATGTTTATGAAACATTGCGCCTAGCTTTCTTCCAGCTTACTCTTATACCAACCGTCATCACTGATCGAGGTAGACAATGGTTGGGCATACTTATTACGTGTCTCAACCACCTAAACTAATTATGTAATACTGTGTTTAACAATAAATGGGTATCAACTAAAGCGACCATGATTATTTTTTCTACTTTATAAGGTATATTTATCGTCATCTTCCTTCTTCTTGTTTCGCATAATTACCATTGTTATTATTACTTCATGCAGGGTATAGAAAATGATTTAAAACCAATAGTATGGAAGTATTTACTCGGTTATTATCAATGGACTTATACAGCAGAAGAAAATGAAAGATTAAAAGTTGAAAAAAGGTTTGCTCGTTTTAAATAATATCAAAAGTATTTTATCATGTAAATTAAGTGAGTAATTTCTTGTAGGACTAAAATATATGCACGTATTGACAAGAGATTTACATCATTATTTATGAATACAAAATTCTGTTTCGTTGCCAACCGAATATGGTAGGAAAAGATCAATAAGAAGATTCAGTCAGAAAACAGGCAATATATATAACCCCACAGTAATATCTTCATAAAATCTTTAGGACCAAACAGTATTAATATTCGTACTCATCTCACCTTGTAAATATATCAACGTATAGCCTTCAAATTAAAATTACGTAAAATACAAACAATTAAGAAGATTCAGATCATAGTGAGGTTTGTCTTCCCATTATTGATGTCAAGAACCGCGATTGACCACTCTCTCCCTATACCTCAGTGGTAAAGTAAAAAGTAATGGTTTCGAGTCTGTGTGAACATTAATAGTTCAATTTAAGTATCCGAGTTTCAAATAGAATGAAACATATATTCTATATTTCACTACTAGTCACTGCCCAACTTCAAAAACCATGAATACTTATTCACCAAAAGTTCTTTCACGTATATTCTTACTGTAATGCGTCGCGTTGAAGGCTTCATCAACTAATAAGCATTTATTTACAAAATAAAATTATAATAAGAAAAGAAATCTTTAAATATATGACTCAAAGCATCTGGAAATTGTTATTGTTAACTTTCAAGTTATATATATATAACTTATTTCCTTATTTTTTGTCTTATAATTATGGTTATTCCTCAGTGAGTTTAACTCTAAATGTTTCTTTCGTATAACTATATTCCTCTTGAATCCTTACTTCATTATACAATAAACCACACTCCAGCGTTTTACGTTTCTATTTTTTCAGTCGTGAATACCACATCTTGAAGACGTTTTTGGAGTCAATGTCCCCTGATGGGGGAGCTAGGTTTTCCTTGTTTCGTGGTAGTAAATGTTTTATTGGTAAGTCCTTTATTGTTATTTTCTTTCGTTCATCTAAATAACGTAACAGGGATTACTAATAACTTCATTTTCCGATTGCAATGTTTATCAAGTAAGCAAATGTTTCGCTTCCCTTGGAGAAAATTAATTATTAAAAAGTATGGGTCTGTGATCAGAAATATTCTTTTCTAATTAGTATCTTTATTATAATGATAAAAATATGAATTTAAAAAGATTAAATCATTGAAATCAGCTGATCGCCAGTGGGTATATTACCTTTGATTGATACCTTTTCAGTAAACAAAACTGCCTACACAAAATTCTTTGTTGGTTGTTGAATGAATCGAATACGTCACTTCTCTTCAACTGCTGATTCAATTCTTAATCATTATAATAATGTAGTTTTAATAGGCATGCAAATAAATGTGTTGTAGATGGTCCGTTACCTGGCGAAAATCTAAGACCATTTGCAAGAATTCAGGCTGAGATTTTGATCATCTATCAAATATTTTAAATAAAAACAAGGATGGTATCTCGTTGAGACTGGGTAGTTGAAAGCAATCGGAAGCCAATTCATTAAAACCTGATTCGATCGCCATCGATAGGACGATATTCCTCAGACGTCTGTGCGTCCGAATAGTTCTTATGAATTTCATAAACTGTCATAATGTATTTTCATGATTATGAAATAACAAATATATGCTTTAGTTAAGTTCAAACGCGCTTAGTATTAATCCAAGCATAATTAGAGTATGTTTCACTTCTAAATGCAGTGTTACCTCAGAACTGATCTGCTTTAAAGCCTAAACTAATCATAGGAAGTGAAATGGATCAGTGCGATGACTAATACACTGATCTTTGGAGTCGTACCAGCCCTGGTTAGTTGATGTCTGACGAAATCTCTGTATGGATATAGAAATCTCACTAGGTTTCTACCAACTTGTCAGATTTGGCGTAGATGAGATTTCCCCCTACCAACTAAAGGGCAAGTATACTGCACAACAGTCCTAATTCCTTCCAATCTTTTCTCTTGGTATTAGTTTACGGCTCTTACACAACTTGGGTGGTCTCTAAGCATTTTATCATAGATTTCTTCGAAACATTGCAAGTTTTTGATAAACCAACGTAGTGAGCACTGCCCAACTTAAGTTTACTAAACGAAGATGCTACACCGGTTGACGAAGTTGAGAATTTTCGTTGACTGACTTGCTTGAGGCACGTAGTACATATACCTATTCGCTGCCTACTTATCTGTATGAGCAATGCTGGCTGTTTTAAAAGTAAGTTTAGAGAAAGCAAGGTATATAAAAATCAAGATGTAGACTATTGGACTGGATGAATGTCTGGTTGGGGGTGTGTGCGGTAAACATAATCAATTGTTACGGAAAAATAAATTACTTTATTCGGATTTTAGTGGGTGTATGAAGGACAAGCCCCTGCTTTAGGCCACATCAACGTTCATCTTTAAGTATACTTGCTCTTTTTAAACAAATGTAGCTCTTTAGAAATGAATTTGTGATCATTACCCCGCGTGGCTTTCAAAAGGATCACGGAAGTCAACTAGCGGTTCAATTCAAGGACATTTCGTAAATTCTGATCATGTCACTGCAGAAGAATCCTTTTCCAATGTCATATATACGACTACAGGGAGTACAAACTAAAAGCTTACTTATCTCATACTCAATCTATCAATTCATGCCTAAACCCTCTGTTCAAAAGCAATATGTTCAACCTCTCATTTTATTATGGTCTCGACATGTATTCTATTCTTTTTTTACTTTCATAAATGTCCTTATCTTGATATTTCTCACTAACCGTTAGATCATTACGCAATTTCCTTTTGTTGTTTGAGATTTCCGAATAATTTAAAACACTATTGGGCATGATTCTGCTATCGTAACGTGATCTATGCCTACTACGATATTGTTAGGGCGATCCAAAAAACTCGAAAAAATCCAAAAAGGTGTCTGAAAACATTGAGAAGTATCTTATCCAATCAGCACCTACTAGACGTTTTGCTAGAAACATCTAGAAAGTAAAAAGTCACTTGTCGAGTTTCTGGTTAGATGGTTACCTATACTGCTACTAGCAGCCGTCCAGAATTTTCCGGAAACCCAAAGCCATCTAAAAATACTATAAAAACCCTAGATTTTCTGTACATACACAAACCTTTAGAGTAAAGCGTTTCTTCCATACTTCGCGCCTTTTCTCTCGTGTTCAAGTCGCTGTATAGATCTAGTCTGGGGGTTACTAGAAGAGCTTAGGAACGGAATTCAGCGTTCAATTAAAGGACTTATCAGATATTTCAAATAAGTTCAAGGAAAGATCATTGTAATCTTTTGTCAATTAAAGTATATATTATGTTAGAATTAGGTTTAGTATGTTTTTTTACAAACAAAGCTTTTATCTATTAATTTCATGCCTGACTCTTCACATGTCATCCCATAGACATCTGACCTTTATTGTGTTGATTTCTCTTTAAGAGTTTGGACAGAGTTCTTACTTGTGTCTTTAACTGGGCTTATATTTCTGATATTTGCTTATTCAATTGAGTTAATTTCAAAATATTCCATTTCCGGTCAACAATATCCTTCAACTTTTCTTTAATTTTACCCTCCAACTGTACTCGAGTGGTTTTGTTGAATCTCACTTTTGTTTACGTAGTGTTTATTTGTATACAGTTTATTACATGCATATTGTTAATTTACTTATTTAAGTATTGTAAAACCACTTCAAGTGATTATTAAGAACAATTCTTTTAAATATGTTTTGGTATTTATTGTTGACTGCATTTGTTCTTTTTTTGTGTATAATATACTTCGTTTTTCTCGACACTTAACTGATACATATTCTTTTTGTTTTGTTATACACCAACATACTTAGATAAAGACGTTCCACGTACTGATCGAAAAACTGATTTTTACTCAGATGATAGTCATGGAAATTTGACACGTCTTTCAGATATACTTATCACGTATACTATATATAATATGGATTTCGGTAAGAGCTAATTACATAACTTGAAATTGACTGTTTATATTCACTGATTTATTATTCTGTGATTAATTGTATTAAATACAGACTATCTAGTTTGTAAGTGATTATGTCGAAGTTACTAACTGATTGAGAAAGGTATCGATTTCACGCTGATTTGTAGGTCGTTTATTAGGACTTATGGATATATCAGCGTCTCCAGGATATTAGAATAGATATTTGAAGTCATCAATGTCAAACTTTCAATCATTGTTTTTTAAGTAAAGTATATTTTCACTTCATTAAACATATAAAATTACGAAATCCTGCCATTTATAATTGTAGCGATTTTACAAGAAAACAGTTCGAACAGTTATTGCTTCTCTACTCTGTAATTTTTTGTCTACAAATCGTTCACAATCAGCAAAACTTCAAATAATGATCAGTGCGTAAATTAGCATTCAATTCTTCTTAATTCGAGCTCCACTCCTAAGACAAAACGAAATATAGTTATCCACTCTAGAATGATAAACAAGTATGCAAAAAATAACATACAATGTAACTTAACAAATCATATTTTCGCAAAATAAGTCATATTTGCTTATGTTAATCTATGATCTTGCTAATTATGCCAAATTCTGTACACCTCCACAGACTGTTTTTTCCTTTTTTCAATCTATATCATTAGTAGCTTAGTGGATTAACTGTCTTGAACATATATTTTACTATTCTCGACATTGCTTTCCTTAAAACTGCACACATCCAATTCAGTTGTTGTAGAGATATTGTACAAACCTTTAAAGCCATTAAATGACACAACTGAATTACTGCATATATTATCTAGGTCTATATTAATCAGTCATTAACTAATGTATCATTATCAGAACGGGTTTTGTGGAGATTTTAGTAATTTCAATAGTTAAAATCATGAGTCCATTGAAGCTAGACCACCATGGAATCGTGGATGCACAACGCTGAGGAGTCCCATATTAGGACGAAACGGTCGTCCAGTGCTTCCAAGTTTTCTATGGTGGTCTAACTTCAATTGACTCATGATTTCAACTAATATAATATTGTCCAGTATTTGATATTAATTAATTTTTATCTCGAGAAACTTTTACAACTAAATAAAGCGACTTCAACTCACTGTTCATTTTTGTTTGAAGTTGAATGAGCAAAGTGAATTAGCAGATAGTCGGTTGGAAATTATTAGTTAAAGAGTTTGAACGAATTTTATAAACATTGAATTAGACAACTGCTACTCAATGTCTGATTGATGTAAATATCTCGATCTTACTGTATGTCAATCACAACCAGAATATTTCAGTGGTAATGCCTTTGATTACGACACCAGAAAATGATGAGAGTTCAGATCCTCTAACAACATTAGTTATCTTGTGATTGCAAATAATTCTTCCTAATGAAACATAGGGCTTCCTACCGATTACATTCAGTCATCAACCGATATCTAGACCGCTCATTGATTAATTGTTTATTTGCATGATTACTTTGTTTTTTTCAATAGTTGGTTTTATTCTAATGACCTACTTCTTTGGTCACACTTCCCTAATCTCTTGATTTCCGTCAACCAAACAAAAGTGTAAATAGAATCAAGCGACTTATTAATGAGATGGAATAGATTACAGTTTCGAGAAAATCGCTCCGACAATTCATTTTGTATTCTCATTAGAAATAATTTTTAAAATATCACTTGCTGACTAAAATGAAAAGGAACAATAATTATAAGTATCCTCAATTCTTTTAAAGATGCATTCTTACAATTAAAAATCGTGTAAATTTGATGATGAAAATGTATACAGTTTTTTTTCTTGGATATTTCTAAGAGATGCCGTTTTAACAATAATCTAAAACACTCGTCTTGATTCTTGTTAAAAATTTTGAATCTGTTCTCATGACCACCAATTTTAATCATATTTGTTTTTTGTATGTTTATGCTTCAGGTTACTTCCAAGGAATGAATGATTTACTCGCATTAATACTTTATGTTATTAAAGATGAAGAAGATTCTTTTTGGTGTTTTGTTGGTTTAATGAATAGACTAGTAAGTTTTTCATATATATATATATACATATAAAGGCGTTTAAAACCATTTCACCCTCATCAAAATTTATAACTGAAAAATGTGTGTTATATTACGCACTCGTTCTTTACATAATTTGAGCTTAAGTTAACATATAAATGATCCAGAATTATAAACGTACATCAATGTTTATATATCCGTTCAACTTTGTTGTATGTTAAGCCTGGTGATTCGTTAAGAAGCATTAGGAAAGCGCGAATTTTTTTAATGCTAAGATTTTCAAAAATTTGAAACAATTAGTTTTTTTGATAGGTTTGGATAATACGATGAGAAGACGCAGGTTATCAGAATTATGTGATATATTTGCCCAATGTATTTCGAACAGTCTGACTACACATTTAATTGTTAAAATACTATGTATGAACAATGAAAGGTCAATTAGACAAATTAAAAGGTAAAGGAAGCAAAGATAATAATAAAGTACACAAAAACAGTGTGAAAAACGACGCTGGATAATATATGAGTGATATAGGTTAAGAGTAAGAACAAATTGTTTTTGAACACATATAGAGGATTTCAATCTACTTCAACTTTTATTTTTCGTATATATTGTCTTGACAGGTATAGCTGTGATCGGGTTGTTCAAAATGCACTACGCAAATACATCACATAATCCTGATAACCTTCGTCTTCTCATCGCATTATCCAAAAGCTTAGATTTTTATCTAACTAATGCAAAAACAAACGATCAGTTCAAATATTTATTTATTCCCGCCACAACTGACTCTGATACATCGAAAAGCATGAATATTTACAGACTTTTTGAGTGTCTTCGAGAATCAACCATTCAGTATGTAAGATTCATAATGTCTAAATTAATTTTGCAGCTGGAAATAAAAAATTTCGAAATGCTGACTTGCGAAAAATCTAGTTTTTGGCCGATTCGAATAGAGATTTCGAGTGTGCTACAAAATAGACGAAATAAAGAAAATCACTGAAAACAGAAGAGTGTGACGTAATGTAAATTAAGTGTTGGTAGTAGCCTTGTGTATACACTAGCAATAGGCATCTTCTACTAAGCCTTATGGCCCTGGTACAGCCGAGAATTGAGAGAGTCAGCTCTTCCTCTATAAATGCTCTCACACGGCTACGTGCATACAACCACTGTCAGGGAAGTCCTATCCACTGCCTTCTCGCGGTGGGGCTGTTGTTTACGAAATTGAGGACGATCCACATAGAGAAGTTGGAAAACCCTGATTCCAAACTAATGGTGCGCATGGGCTCTAGAACCCTAAGGAAACAAATGGCGTATGAACAAATTGTTGGTGACCGGTTACCAAGGGACTGTATCTCCTGACGTTGCTCCACTGTATTGTGGGTAAGACCTTTAGGTCGGAGTCTCCGGGCGTGGCCCCTTAAAAAATCAACTACTTCGGTCTCAGCCCCTCACGCAAATCTAATGATTTATGTGGCGCATATGTATTTGGTGCCTCCTTGTACCAATGTTTATGTGTTTAAATAATAATAGTAATAATAAGAGTTTCTTGATTTTTGCACATATTACAATATCAAACAAATAAACCAAAAAATAATGAACATTTCATATTTCCACATTTTTTGTTCATTTATTTATCGATTGTTTTTTTTTGTAATTTTACTTCGCCTCTACCCTTGTCATATTAGCTTAATTTGTAGAAGAAATTTACCTTTGTTTGGCTCATTTGTATGTTAATAATAATGATGATAATAATAACAATAATGTTATTCAGTGCTATAAACGTTGTTCAGTCAGTGACAACGTAGAACTTCGAGTTTCCATACCACATTAGCACAGAGATACAATTGTCGATTCAAATCTCTTAATTGACGAGGTAGTAAGAGTATAAGCAGTAATCGGAAATACTAGGGCTTGAAGATGTTATTCAAGGAGTATAATCCAGTGAAATAAATTTGAAAAGATAAAAAAGGTACATGAAGAATTAAAAAGATTAGAATTTAGGAGAACACAAACAGTGGATGCAACTGCGCCATAAACGTTGTTACAGTAAGAAGTGCTCCGAATCAGTTATAGAGTATAGCAACATACTTCTGTTTAATATATGATCAAACTATAATTATTTGATAAAAAAATCTTATAAATATTTTTAATAGTTATAACTAGCTATCTATCTTCAAGCAAGAGAGAGTTTTCTATTAGATGATAGTCTAATATTTGTTCTTGAACATTTTATTCATTTATTATTATTAATATGTTGAGTGTTTACTTATCAAATATGTGATGATAAAATTACGATATATATATTCTATTAGAAAATTATGTTTCTTTATTATAGGAATCTAATTTCAATGGTGAACTCAATGCAGTCAGAGAACAATTTAATCAATTATTTTCACTGATTGAAATATTTGATCCAACTTTTAGTGAATATCTTGGTAATTTTTATTAAATAAATGATAAATTTATTAACATCAGGATAAAATATTCCAGGAAATATAAGTTATAAATAGAATAATATATACAATCAAAAATTTAAAAAAACAATCTGTATCTATCTTTAGTTTGTAATTATCTACTGACTGTATACCCTCACATACCTATCGCATTTTTGATAGGTATATGTAACTCTATCAGTAATTCGTAAACCTCCCTGAAATATCCATAGAATAATGTTTTGTATGATTTTCTTCTCTTACTAGACTTTATAACAACAACTGGGTGATTTTTTTGTTCTATTATCTAAGAATATCGAACATCCTAGACAGTCAGTCAGTCATACATAACGTGAAAGCTGGCATGCATGTACATTGGTTCAAGTTGCCACACTCTAATAACGCAACTGCAATCTAGAGCAGTAACAGTATTGGCGGTAATTGAAGAGATTAAGCATAGAAAATACGGTTCGTGAAAATGCGAATTCGTGGAATAGTAAAATTTAAAATAAAGAAAAACTTAGTATCTGAGGAAAAACACACAATAAATATAACTGCACCATTCAGATCACTTCTATGGCATACCATCTAATGTTTTTAACCACTAAATAAGATTATCGTGCTGACTTTGACCAGGTTATCTGCATCTACCATAACACCTCACTTTAACAGCCAATGGCTTCATGGACATATGTCACTTTTCAGTTTGGCCGCCTCTACCATTTTCCCAACCTACTCCCATAATAGCTATTATCACTAGTGTACGTAATCAGTGATTAAGTATACATAATACTTCTCCCAACTACCTCAGTCGATAAAAACCTCATCAAATGATATAGCATATTTACCCAGTATCCTACTCCTAATCTCCGCATTCCTCAGTTTTTGGTTTCAATAAACACTAGCAATACCTCAAAGACACATATATCCTAAACATTAGTCATTCCGATTTCCTTAACTATAAGTATTCTCTATGAACTGTTTTCTCTCTTTCTTCCTAAATGTTAAGTCTACGGAATCGACCACATCTGTTAATTTTCAGTTTGGGTGTCTACTAACTTACACCTGTCACCGCTCGTCGGGGAAAATAGGCCACCCACCAAAATTCTCCATCGAACTCTGTTCTGGACAATCCTTTCCAGTTGTCATTCATCCTTTTCATGTTTGCTTCCGATTCCCGACACAGTGTGTTCTTCGGCTTTCTTCTTTTCCATTTCCCTTCAGGATCCCAAGTTAACGCTTGTCTCGTGATGCAGTTTGGTGATTTCCGTGATGTTTGTCCTATCCACTCCCAAAGTCTTTTCCTCTTCAGTTGGAAGTTGGTTTGTTCTCTCTCTCTCAGTAGTCTGTTGCTGATGGTATCCGACCGACGGACATTAAGTATCTTATGTAGACCTTTGTTTATAAATTCTTATACCTTTTTGATGATGGTTGTGGTAGTTCTCCAGGTTTCAGCCCCATACAGTAGAACTGTCTTGACGTTTGTTTTGAAGATTCTGACTTTGATGTTGGTTGACAGTTGTTTTTTTGAGTTCCATACGTTCCTCAGATTTAGGAATGCCGGTCTTACTTTGCCAATCCTTGTCTACGACTTCATCGGATCCTCCTTGTTCATCGATGATGCTGCTCAGGTATGTGAGAGTTTCCACCTCCTTCAGAGTTCCTCCATCAAGTGTGATTGAATTAGTGTTCTCCGTGATGTATCTGGGGATGTCGCTATTTCCATTGTGTTTGTTGAGGCCTACTGATGCAGAGACTGCTGCTACATTAGTTGTCTTCCACTGCGTTTGTTCGTGTATATGGGGTAGAACAATTAGGTCACCTGCGAAGTCCAAATCATCTAGTTGACCACCAGAAAGAAGAGAAAGGGGGAGAGTAAGCAGCCTTGTCTGACTTCGATCCTAACTTGGAATGCATCTGTCAGCTGTCCTCTATGTAAGACTCTTCACTGTAATCCGTCGTATGAATTCCGGATGATTCTGACGATTTTCTCGAGTACTCCATAGTGTCATAGAAGTTTCCATAAAATTCTCCTATCCATACTATCAAATGCTTTCTCATAATCAAGGAAGTTGATGTATAGTGTCGATTTCCACCTAACTGATTGTTCAACAATTATCCTTAGCGCCTTGATTTGGTCTGTGCTTGACCGATCCTACGGGATCCAAGCTGTTGATATCGAAGTTGGGCGTCTACTGAGTCTTTCATCCGGTTCAGCAACACTGTGTTGAAAACCTTCCTTGGTATTGACAGTCCTCACACTTGCTCAGATCTCTTTTCTTTGGTATCTTGATGAAGTGCCGTTCTTTTCAGTCTGTAGTTGGCACTTTTTCTTCCCCCCAAATATTCCTTAATGAAATGTGGAGCATGTTTGCAGTTGCTTCTACGTCTGACTTCAATGCTTTTGTTTGTATATTGTCAGGTCGTACTGCTTTCTCTCTCTCTTGATTTACGTGATGGTCATCCTGATTTCTTCGATACTTGGTGGTGTGATACCTGTTCAAAGGTCTGTGCGCTCTAATTGATGTTCGGTTGATTCAGTGGAGCTGGTCTTTTCAAGAGTTCCTCATAGTGTTAGTTTGAGATTGTGTTTTTAAAAATGTTTAGTTTTCTTTCTTGTGAATCTCCAAGAAATCTAACGCACAGTTGATAGTTTAACGCGCTATTACCTTTATTGTTCTGCAAACGTGAGTTTATTCACTATATCTAAATGTTTGTGTTTATTGTAAATCTATTTAGCTGTTAGCATAACATACGTATAATTATCTTCGTTAATGTAAACCCGTAACCACATTTAATCGAAGTGAATTTCAATACTTGATTTCACCAATATAAGCAAGCCTTCGAAGATCAATTTTTTGCTTGTAGTAAAACGTAGGAGAACAATAATTCTTGATCTTATTGTCAGTACGTGTCTAGAAATCGTTGTGATTACACATTGTAGCGCTAGTTAGCAGTTTGCTACTGACTTTAATGTATTATAGCTGGCATTCCATGAATCAATAACTTATCAAAGTTAACACAATTTTATAAGCACATGTAATCCGCTTCTAGTTGTTAAATTAAATCTCGTTCTAAGTAATTCTGAATTTTCGTCTAGTAGATAGAAAACTTACGTTGAAGATGTTCGGAAGGATACTATCATCTAATATCACATAAAATTTTGTATTGTTTGTATACATTGATTTTGTTCATTTATTTAAACTGGTAATCCAATTTCCATCTTATGAATTTTATTTTACTAAAAATTCTACAATAAATGTTTACAGAATCGAAAAGTGCCAAAGAAATGCCGTTTTGCTTCCGCTGGTTGTTAATTCATTTCAAACGAGAATTCTCATACAAAGATACTATGACTTTATGGGAGGTATGTTAAATTAATCATGTTAATAATTGTTTTAATTTTTTTAATTCAATAGTTTCTTCAAATACATGTATAGGTTGTTCGCTTCTTTTTTGTTAATTTTCTAAACTGGTTATTTTTCTTGCAATTACCTAAATTATACACTAATAATTTTGAAAACGTTTCGCTATTTCTGTAACTCTTCATTTGTTATTGATGATTATATTATTTATTAAAAGCTGTTTATTTACCTCACTCAGTGTTCTGAAATCTATTTTAATTGGTATATAACCACCTACAATTTGGTTAGCGTTTTTTTAGCAAGGTTTTTTTCTACGGGGTTGGGTTGCCGACCCCATGGCCAACCCTCCTTTACCCGAGCTTGGGACTGGCAGTAGCCGTAGATGAGCTACAGGTGGGATATACCACCTACAATCACTTATTAGTTATTTGTTATTTCTCTTTATATCCTCACATGTTTGTAATTTTATTAAGCTCTTTTCATTTAATATGACATGCTAAATGTCGTAGGTTTTTAAGAAAATTTTGCGTTAGCTTGTGTTGCCCATACTTTATAGTAACACAGATAGAGGAAATCAACTGAAACATCTAAAAATGTAAACCTATCAATGGCTGTGGAGAACCGAAAAAAATGGAACCAATAAAATATGAAAGACCTTGATGATATTTTTGACATAACGGAAAATACAAGCAAGTGGATGTCTCGTGTGACCAAGTTGTAATAATAACCGAGCAGCTGTATCCTCTCTCTCTTCCTCTATTTCGACTATTGATTATTTCGCTTATATTGCCAGTAAGATCGGTGAACTGTTTACCAATTAACGAAAACCGAGACCTTAAAGCTTACTACTCTTCGAACTCCTTCTAACCTAGTGTCTAATCAGAAGACGTAGATAAGAGGCAGTTCACTCTTCTATTGTAATTCATTCTATCATGATTCAGAATCTATACAATATACCTGACGACACAGCAACACAATTAGGTAATTACACTGTTTGCTTATAAATCGGAGTAATAAGAAAATAATTAATTAGTGTTAAATCTGGAACGATAACGTATATGACAGCAATTTATGGGTAAAAACTTACAGTACAGGCTTCTATTTATTATACAATAAAAGTGTCAAAATTATCCTTCTTACGATAGTTCCAAAGGCTATGTTTCCATACTACCCTCCCCATTATACCAATTTTATGCTTACGTCTAGTATACTATCTTAGATACTTATATCTTCATTCTCTTAGTTGATGTACACAGAGTAGCTTAATCAGGTTTTTATTATGAAGGCCATCTCGATATCAGGTATTTGACATAAAACTGTGAACTTATGTTTCGCGCTAGTTGATACTTGTTAACAAGTAGTACCTGCAATCCTGAACTGGTGCCCAGTTTCGTAATATGAGAAGTTGCTATTGAACTATTTGGACTTCTTCTGATATCCTATAAGACTGAGATATTTACGCTGATTGGTCAATGATTTATAGCAATTGCCACGTCAGTTCCCTCAAAATATCCAGCAGTTTACGCCGACTAGTTCTAACTGAGAATAAAACCTAGGTTTATGGTTTCCTGTCCATTCGTGAAGACTAGTGGTCAGAATTCAACTTGATTAATAGGATTTGATCAGTATTATGATCATAATTGATTGATCATTGGGTGGTGATCAATGCCATGCGTGTCTAGTCTTTATTAGTGCAGATCGAATGGTATCGACCATGTTGCAATATGGCCACCAGTTTAAGTGACTCGACACTGCAGATACTATTGTGAGATTAGATGGTGGTTGGAGGTAGTCGACAGGGTCCAAGTAGCACTAAACCCGGCTCCAGGGTTTCATAGTTAATGTGAAATTAAATTAAAGTCACACCTTTCCTTGATGTGCTTATATTTACTAGTGAGTTTTGCTAATGACAAGTGTCAAATAGTTCATAACTTTCCATTCTGTATTAATAGTGTTATTCTTTTTGGTGTGATGCTTTATTTAGGCGTTTTGGACAGATTATCGGACTAAGAATTTCCATATCTTTTTCGCTGCCGCTATACTTTTGACTCAAAGAGATAATATCATGAATAGAAAATATGATGCAAACAGTATATTAAAGGTTAGTTTATTTTATAATAATAAATCGTCAGAAATTATTACATAGTAAAAGAGTTGACGTAGTTAGAAAAACATTCGACTTGTTGATTCCGTAAAGATATATAAATGCAGCATAGAAGTATAAAATATTACGTTGTATACAATGCTTAAATTACGTATATATATATATATATATATATATATATATATATATATATATATATATATATATATATATATATATATATACGTAATTTGAGCATTGTATGCAACGTAATATTTTATACTTCTATGCTGCATTTATATATCTTTACGGAATCAACAAGTCGAATGTTTTTCTAACTACGTCAACTCTTTTACTATGTAATAATTTCTGACGATTTATTATTATAAAATAAACTAACCTTTAATATACTGTTTGCATCATATTTTCTATTCATGATATTATCTCTTTGAGTCAAAAGTATAGCGGCAGCGAAAAAGATATGGAAATTCTTAGTCCGATAATCTGTCCAAAACGCCTAAATAAAGCATCACACCAAAAAGAATAACACTATTAATACAGAATGGAAAGTTATGAACTATTTGACACTTGTCATTAGCAAAACTCACTAGTAAATATAAGCACATCAAGGAAAGGTGTGACTTTAATTTAATTTCACATTAACTATGAAACCCTGGAGCCGGGTTTAGTGCTACTTGGACCCTGTCGACTACCTCCAACCACCATCTAATCTCACAATAGTATCTGCAGTGTCGAGTCACTTAAACTGGTGGCCATATTGCAACATGGTCGATACCATTCGATCTGCACTAATAAAGACTAGACACGCATGGCATTGATCACCACCCAATGATCAATCAATTATGATCATAATACTGATCAAATCCTATTAATCAAGTTGAATTCTGACCACTAGTCTTCACGAATGGACAGGAAACCATAAACCTAGGTTTTATTCTCAGTTAGAACTAGTCGGCGTAAACTGCTGGATATTTTGAGGGAACTGACGTGGCAATTGCTATAAATCATTGACCAATCAGCGTAAATATCTCAGTCTTATAGGATATCAGAAGAAGTCCAAATAGTTCAATAGCAACTTCTCATATTACGAAACTGGGCACCAGTTCAGGATTGCAGGTACTACTTGTTAACAAGTATCAACTAGCGCGAAACATAAGTTCACAGTTTTATGTCAAATACCTGATATCGAGATGGCCTTCATAATAAAAACCTGATTAAGCTACTCTGTGTACATCAACTAAGAGAATGAAGATATAAGTATCTAAGATAGTATACTAGACGTAAGCATAAAATTGGTATAATGGGGAGGGTAGTATGGAAACATAGCCTTTGGAACTATCGTAAGAAGGATAATTTTGACACTTTTATTGTATAATAAATAGAAGCCTGTACTGTAAGTTTTTACCCATAAATTGCTGTCATATACGTTATCGTTCCAGATTTAACACTAATTAATTATTTTCTTATTACTCCGATTTATAAGCAAACAGTGTAATTACCTAATTGTGTTGCTGTGTCGTCAGGTATATTGTATAGATTCTGAATCATGATAGAATGAATTACAATAGAAGAGTGAACTGCCTCTTATCTACGTCTTCTGATTAGACACTAGGTTAGAAGGAGTTCGAAGAGTAGTAAGCTTTAAGGTCTCGGTTTTCGTTAATTGGTAAACAGTTCACCGATCTTACTGGCAATATAAGCGAAATAATCAATAGTCGAAATAGAGGAAGAGAGAGAGGATACAGCTGCTCGGTTATTATTACAACTTGGTCACACGAGACATCCACTTGCTTGTATTTTCCGTTATGTCAAAAATATCATCAAGGTCTTTCATATTTTATTGGTTCCATTTTTTTCGGTTCTCCACAGCCATTGATAGGTTTACATTTTTAGATGTTTCAGTTGATTTCCTCTATCTGTGTTACTATAAAGTATGGGCAACACAAGCTAACGCAAAATTTTCTTAAAAACCTACGACATTTAGCATGTCATATTAAATGAAAAGAGCTTAATAAAATTACAAACATGTGAGGATATAAAGAGAAATAACAAATAAGTGATTGTAGGTGGTATATCCCACCTGTAGCTCATCTACGGCTACTGCCAGTCCCAAGCTCGGGTAAAGGAGGGTTGGCCATGGGGTCGGCAACCCAACCCCGTAGAAAAAAACCTTGCTAAAAAAACGCTAACCAAATTGTAGGTGGTTATATACCAATTAAAATAGATTTCAGAACACTGAGTGAGGTAAATAAACAGCTTTTAATAAATAATATAATCATCAATAACAAATGAAGAGTTACAGAAATAGCGAAACGTTTTCAAAATTATTAGTGTATAATTTAGGTAATTGCAAGAAAAATAACCAGTTTAGAAAATTAACAAAAAAGAAGCGAACAACCTATACATGTATTTGAAGAAACTATTGAATTAAAAAAATTAAAACAATTATTAACATGATTAATTTAACATACCTCCCATAAAGTCATAGTATCTTTGTATGAGAATTCTCGTTTGAAATGAATTAACAACCAGCGGAAGCAAAACGGCATTTCTTTGGCACTTTTCGATTCTGTAAACATTTATTGTAGAATTTTTAGTAAAATAAAATTCATAAGATGGAAATTGGATTACCAGTTTAAATAAATGAACAAAATCAATGTATACAAACAATACAAAATTTTATGTGATATTAGATGATAGTATCCTTCCGAACATCTTCAACGTAAGTTTTCTATCTACTAGACGAAAATTCAGAATTACTTAGAACGAGATTTAATTTAACAACTAGAAGCGGATTACATGTGCTTATAAAATTGTGTTAACTTTGATAAGTTATTGATTCATGGAATGCCAGCTATAATACATTAAAGTCAGTAGCAAACTGCTAACTAGCGCTACAATGTGTAATCACAACGATTTCTAGACACGTACTGACAATAAGATCAAGAATTATTGTTCTCCTACGTTTTACTACAAGCAAAAAATTGATCTTCGAAGGCTTGCTTATATTGGTGAAATCAAGTATTGAAATTCACTTCGATTAAATGTGGTTACGGGTTTACATTAACGAAGATAATTATACGTATGTTATGCTAACAGCTAAATAGATTTACAATAAACACAAACATTTAGATATAGTGAATAAACTCACGTTTGCAGAACAATAAAGGTAATAGCGCGTTAAACTATCAACTGTGCGTTAGATTTCTTGGAGATTCACAAGAAAGAAAACTAAACATTTTTAAAAACACAATCTCAAACTAACACTATGAGGAACTCTTGAAAAGACCAGCTCCACTGAATCAACCGAACATCAATTAGAGCGCACAGACCTTTGAACAGGTATCACACCACCAAGTATCGAAGAAATCAGGATGACCATCACGTAAATCAAGAGAGAGAGAAAGCAGTACGACCTGACAATATACAAACAAAAGCATTGAAGTCAGACGTAGAAGCAACTGCAAACATGCTCCACATTTCATTAAGGAATATTTGGGGGGAAGAAAAAGTGCCAACTACAGACTGAAAAGAACGGCACTTCATCAAGATACCAAAGAAAAGAGATCTGAGCAAGTGTGAGGACTGTCAATACCAAGGAAGGTTTTCAACACAGTGTTGCTGAACCGGATGAAAGACTCAGTAGACGCCCAACTTCGATATCAACAGCTTGGATCCCGTAGGATCGGTCAAGCACAGACCAAATCAAGGCGCTAAGGATAATTGTTGAACAATCAGTTAGGTGGAAATCGACACTATACATCAACTTCCTTGATTATGAGAAAGCATTTGATAGTATGGATAGGAGAATTTTATGGAAACTTCTATGACACTATGGAGTACTCGAGAAAATCGTCAGAATCATCCGGAATTCATACGACGGATTACAGTGAAGAGTCTTACATAGAGGACAGCTGACAGATGCATTCCAAGTTAGGATCGAAGTCAGACAAGGCTGCTTACTCTCCCCCTTTCTCTTCTTTCTGGTGGTCAACTAGATGATTTGGACTTCGCAGGTGACCTAATTGTTCTACCCCATATACACGAACAAACGCAGTGGAAGACAACTAATGTAGCAGCAGTCTCTGCATCAGTAGGCCTCAACAAACACAATGGAAATAGCGACATCCCCAGATACATCACGGAGAACACTAATTCAATCACACTTGATGGAGGAACTCTGAAGGAGGTGGAAACTCTCACATACCTGAGCAGCATCATCGATGAACAAGGAGGATCCGATGAAGTCGTAGACAAGGATTGGCAAAGTAAGACCGGCATTCCTAAATCTGAGGAACGTATGGAACTCAAAAAAAACAACTGTCAACCAACATCAAAGTCAGAATCTTCAAAACAAACGTCAAGACAGTTCTACTGTATGGGGCTGAAACCTGGAGAACTACCACAACCATCATCAAAAAGGTATAAGAATTTATAAACAAAGGTCTACATAAGATACTTAATGTCCGTCGGTCGGATACCATCAGCAACAGACTACTGAGAGAGAGAGAACAAACCAACTTCCAACTGAAGAGGAAAAGACTTTGGGAGTGGATAGGACAAACATCACGGAAATCACCAAACTGCATCACGAGACAAGCGTTAACTTGGGATCCTGAAGGGAAATGGAAAAGAAGAAAGCCGAAGAACACACTGTGTCGGGAATCGGAAGCAAACATGAAAAGGATGAATGACAACTGGAAAGGATTGTCCAGAACAGAGTTCGATGGAGAATTTTGGTGGGTGGCCTATTTTCCCCGACGAGCGGTGACAGGTGTAAGTTAGTAGACACCCAAACTGAAAATTAACAGATGTGGTCGATTCCGTAGACTTAACATTTAGGAAGAAAGAGAGAAAACAGTTCATAGAGAATACTTATAGTTAAGGAAATCGGAATGACTAATGTTTAGGATATATGTGTCTTTGAGGTATTGCTAGTGTTTATTGAAACCAAAAACTGAGGAATGCGGAGATTAGGAGTAGGATACTGGGTAAATATGCTATATCATTTGATGAGGTTTTTATCGACTGAGGTAGTTGGGAGAAGTATTATGTATACTTAATCACTGATTACGTACACTAGTGATAATAGCTATTATGGGAGTAGGTTGGGAAAATGGTAGAGGCGGCCAAACTGAAAAGTGACATATGTCCATGAAGCCATTGGCTGTTAAAGTGAGGTGTTATGGTAGATGCAGATAACCTGGTCAAAGTCAGCACGATAATCTTATTTAGTGGTTAAAAACATTAGATGGTATGCCATAGAAGTGATCTGAATGGTGCAGTTATATTTATTGTGTGTTTTTCCTCAGATACTAAGTTTTTCTTTATTTTAAATTTTACTATTCCACGAATTCGCATTTTCACGAACCGTATTTTCTATGCTTAATCTCTTCAATTACCGCCAATACTGTTACTGCTCTAGATTGCAGTTGCGTTATTAGAGTGTGGCAACTTGAACCAATGTACATGCATGCCAGCTTTCACGTTATGTATGACTGACTGACTGTCTAGGATGTTCGATATTCTTAGATAATAGAACAAAAAAATCACCCAGTTGTTGTTATAAAGTCTAGTAAGAGAAGAAAATCATACAAAACATTATTCTATGGATATTTCAGGGAGGTTTACGAATTACTGATAGAGTTACATATACCTATCAAAAATGCGATAGGTATGTGAGGGTATACAGTCAGTAGATAATTACAAACTAAAGATAGATACAGATTGTTTTTTTAAATTTTTGATTGTATATATTATTCTATTTATAACTTATATTTCCTGGAATATTTTATCCTGATGTTAATAAATTTATCATTTATTTAATAAAAATTACCAAGATATTCACTAAAAGTTGGATCAAATATTTCAATCAGTGAAAATAATTGATTAAATTGTTCTCTGACTGCATTGAGTTCACCATTGAAATTAGATTCCTATAATAAAGAAACATAATTTTCTAATAGAATATATATATCGTAATTTTATCATCACATATTTGATAAGTAAACACTCAACATATTAATAATAATAAATGAATAAAATGTTCAAGAACAAATATTAGACTATCATCTAATAGAAAACTCTCTCTTGCTTGAAGATAGATAGCTAGTTATAACTATTAAAAATATTTATAAGATTTTTTTATCAAATAATTATAGTTTGATCATATATTAAACAGAAGTATGTTGCTATACTCTATAACTGATTCGGAGCACTTCTTACTGTAACAACGTTTATGGCGCAGTTGCATCCACTGTTTGTGTTCTCCTAAATTCTAATCTTTTTAATTCTTCATGTACCTTTTTTATCTTTTCAAATTTATTTCACTGGATTATACTCCTTGAATAACATCTTCAAGCCCTAGTATTTCCGATTACTGCTTATACTCTTACTACCTCGTCAATTAAGAGATTTGAATCGACAATTGTATCTCTGTGCTAATGTGGTATGGAAACTCGAAGTTCTACGTTGTCACTGACTGAACAACGTTTATAGCACTGAATAACATTATTGTTATTATTATCATCATTATTATTAACATACAAATGAGCCAAACAAAGGTAAATTTCTTCTACAAATTAAGCTAATATGACAAGGGTAGAGGCGAAGTAAAATTACAAGAAAAAACAATCGATAAATAAATGAACAAAAAATGTGGAAATATGAAATGTTCATTATTTTTTGGTTTATTTGTTTGATATTGTAATATGTGCAAAAATCAAGAAACTCTTATTATTACTATTATTATTTAAACACATAAACATTGGTACAAGGAGGCACCAAATACATATGCGCCACATAAATCATTAGATTTGCGTGAGGGGCTGAGACCGAAGTAGTTGATTTTTTAAGGGGCCACGCCCGGAGACTCCGACCTAAAGGTCTTACCCACAATACAGTGGAGCAACGTCAGGAGATACAGTCCCTTGGTAACCGGTCACCAACAATTTGTTCATACGCCATTTGTTTCCTTAGGGTTCTAGAGCCCATGCGCACCATTAGTTTGGAATCAGGGTTTTCCAACTTCTCTATGTGGATCGTCCTCAATTTCGTAAACAACAGCCCCACCGCGAGAAGGCAGTGGATAGGACTTCCCTGACAGTGGTTGTATGCACGTAGCCGTGTGAGAGCATTTATAGAGGAAGAGCTGACTCTCTCAATTCTCGGCTGTACCAGGGCCATAAGGCTTAGTAGAAGATGCCTATTGCTAGTGTATACACAAGGCTACTACCAACACTTAATTTACATTACGTCACACTCTTCTGTTTTCAGTGATTTTCTTTATTTCGTCTATTTTGTAGCACACTCGAAATCTCTATTCGAATCGGCCAAAAACTAGATTTTTCGCAAGTCAGCATTTCGAAATTTTTTATTTCCAGCTGCAAAATTAATTTAGACATTATGAATCTTACATACTGAATGGTTGATTCTCGAAGACACTCAAAAAGTCTGTAAATATTCATGCTTTTCGATGTATCAGAGTCAGTTGTGGCGGGAATAAATAAATATTTGAACTGATCGTTTGTTTTTGCATTAGTTAGATAAAAATCTAAGCTTTTGGATAATGCGATGAGAAGACGAAGGTTATCAGGATTATGTGATGTATTTGCGTAGTGCATTTTGAACAACCCGATCACAGCTATACCTGTCAAGACAATATATACGAAAAATAAAAGTTGAAGTAGATTGAAATCCTCTATATGTGTTCAAAAACAATTTGTTCTTACTCTTAACCTATATCACTCATATATTATCCAGCGTCGTTTTTCACACTGTTTTTGTGTACTTTATTATTATCTTTGCTTCCTTTACCTTTTAATTTGTCTAATTGACCTTTCATTGTTCATACATAGTATTTTAACAATTAAATGTGTAGTCAGACTGTTCGAAATACATTGGGCAAATATATCACATAATTCTGATAACCTGCGTCTTCTCATCGTATTATCCAAACCTATCAAAAAAACTAATTGTTTCAAATTTTTGAAAATCTTAGCATTAAAAAAATTCGCGCTTTCCTAATGCTTCTTAACGAATCACCAGGCTTAACATACAACAAAGTTGAACGGATATATAAACATTGATGTACGTTTATAATTCTGGATCATTTATATGTTAACTTAAGCTCAAATTATGTAAAGAACGAGTGCGTAATATAACACACATTTTTCAGTTATAAATTTTGATGAGGGTGAAATGGTTTTAAACGCCTTTATATGTATATATATATATATGAAAAACTTACTAGTCTATTCATTAAACCAACAAAACACCAAAAAGAATCTTCTTCATCTTTAATAACATAAAGTATTAATGCGAGTAAATCATTCATTCCTTGGAAGTAACCTGAAGCATAAACATACAAAAAACAAATATGATTAAAATTGGTGGTCATGAGAACAGATTCAAAATTTTTAACAAGAATCAAGACGAGTGTTTTAGATTATTGTTAAAACGGCATCTCTTAGAAATATCCAAGAAAAAAAACTGTATACATTTTCATCATCAAATTTACACGATTTTTAATTGTAAGAATGCATCTTTAAAAGAATTGAGGATACTTATAATTATTGTTCCTTTTCATTTTAGTCAGCAAGTGATATTTTAAAAATTATTTCTAATGAGAATACAAAATGAATTGTCGGAGCGATTTTCTCGAAACTGTAATCTATTCCATCTCATTAATAAGTCGCTTGATTCTATTTACACTTTTGTTTGGTTGACGGAAATCAAGAGATTAGGGAAGTGTGACCAAAGAAGTAGGTCATTAGAATAAAACCAACTATTGAAAAAAACAAAGTAATCATGCAAATAAACAATTAATCAATGAGCGGTCTAGATATCGGTTGATGACTGAATGTAATCGGTAGGAAGCCCTATGTTTCATTAGGAAGAATTATTTGCAATCACAAGATAACTAATGTTGTTAGAGGATCTGAACTCTCATCATTTTCTGGTGTCGTAATCAAAGGCATTACCACTGAAATATTCTGGTTGTGATTGACATACAGTAAGATCGAGATATTTACATCAATCAGACATTGAGTAGCAGTTGTCTAATTCAATGTTTATAAAATTCGTTCAAACTCTTTAACTAATAATTTCCAACCGACTATCTGCTAATTCACTTTGCTCATTCAACTTCAAACAAAAATGAACAGTGAGTTGAAGTCGCTTTATTTAGTTGTAAAAGTTTCTCGAGATAAAAATTAATTAATATCAAATACTGGACAATATTATATTAGTTGAAATCATGAGTCAATTGAAGTTAGACCACCATAGAAAACTTGGAAGCACTGGACGACCGTTTCGTCCTAATATGGGACTCCTCAGCGTTGTGCATCCACGATTCCATGGTGGTCTAGCTTCAATGGACTCATGATTTTAACTATTGAAATTACTAAAATCTCCACAAAACCCGTTCTGATAATGATACATTAGTTAATGACTGATTAATATAGACCTAGATAATATATGCAGTAATTCAGTTGTGTCATTTAATGGCTTTAAAGGTTTGTACAATATCTCTACAACAACTGAATTGGATGTGTGCAGTTTTAAGGAAAGCAATGTCGAGAATAGTAAAATATATGTTCAAGACAGTTAATCCACTAAGCTACTAATGATATAGATTGAAAAAAAGGAAAAACAGTCTGTGGAGGTGTACAGAATTTGGCATAATTAGCAAGATCATAGATTAACATAAGCAAATATGACTTATTTTGCGAAAATATGATTTGTTAAGTTACATTGTATGTTATTTTTTGCATACTTGTTTATCATTCTAGAGTGGATAACTATATTTCGTTTTGTCTTAGGAGTGGAGCTCGAATTAAGAAGAATTGAATGCTAATTTACGCACTGATCATTACTGGAAGTTTTGCTGATTGTGAACGATTTGTAGACAAAAAATTACAGAGTAGAGAAGCAATAACTGTTCGAACTGTTTTCTTGTAAAATCGCTACAATTATAAATGGCAGGATTTCGTAATTTTATATGTTTAATGAAGTGAAAATATACTTTACTTAAAAAACAATGATTGAAAGTTTGACATTGATGACTTCAAATATCTATTCTAATATCCTGGAGACGCTGATATATCCATAAGTCCTAATAAACGACCTACAAATCAGCGTGAAATCGATACCTTTCTCAATCAGTTAGTAACTTCGACATAATCACTTACAAACTAGATAGTCTGTATTTAATACAATTAATCACAGAATAATAAATCAGTGAATATAAACAGTCAATTTCAAGTTATGTAATTAGCTCTTACCGAAATCCATATTATATATAGTATACGTGATAAGTATATCTGAAAGACGTGTCAAATTTCCATGACTATCATCTGAGTAAAAATCAGTTTTTCGATCAGTACGTGGAACGTCTTTATCTAAGTATGTTGGTGTATAACAAAACAAAAAGAATATGTATCAGTTAAGTGTCGAGAAAAACGAAGTATATTATACACAAAAAAAGAACAAATGCAGTCAACAATAAATACCAAAACATATTTAAAAGAATTGTTCTTAATAATCACTTGAAGTGGTTTTACAATACTTAAATAAGTAAATTAACAATATGCATGTAATAAACTGTATACAAATAAACACTACGTAAACAAAAGTGAGATTCAACAAAACCACTCGAGTACAGTTGGAGGGTAAAATTAAAGAAAAGTTGAAGGATATTGTTGACCGGAAATGGAATATTTTGAAATTAACTCAATTGAATAAGCAAATATCAGAAATATAAGCCCAGTTAAAGACACAAGTAAGAACTCTGTCCAAACTCTTAAAGAGAAATCAACACAATAAAGGTCAGATGTCTATGGGATGACATGTGAAGAGTCAGGCATGAAATTAATAGATAAAAGCTTTGTTTGTAAAAAACATACTAAACCTAATTCTAACATAATATATACTTTAATTGACAAAAGATTACAATGATCTTTCCTTGAACTTATTTGAAATATCTGATAAGTCCTTTAATTGAACGCTGAATTCCGTTCCTAAGCTCTTCTAGTAACCCCCAGACTAGATCTATACAGCGACTTGAACACGAGAGAAAAGGCGCGAAGTATGGAAGAAACGCTTTACTCTAAAGGTTTGTGTATGTACAGAAAATCTAGGGTTTTTATAGTATTTTTAGATGGCTTTGGGTTTCCGGAAAATTCTGGACGGCTGCTAGTAGCAGTATAGGTAACCATCTAACCAGAAACTCGACAAGTGACTTTTTACTTTCTAGATGTTTCTAGCAAAACGTCTAGTAGGTGCTGATTGGATAAGATACTTCTCAATGTTTTCAGACACCTTTTTGGATTTTTTCGAGTTTTTTGGATCGCCCTAACAATATCGTAGTAGGCATAGATCACGTTACGATAGCAGAATCATGCCCAATAGTGTTTTAAATTATTCGGAAATCTCAAACAACAAAAGGAAATTGCGTAATGATCTAACGGTTAGTGAGAAATATCAAGATAAGGACATTTATGAAAGTAAAAAAGAATAGAATACATGTCGAGACCATAATAAAATGAGAGGTTGAACATATTGCTTTTGAACAGAGGGGTTAGGCATGAATTGATAGATTGAGTATGAGATAAGTAAGCTTTTAGTTTGTACTCCCTGTAGTCGTATATATGACTTTGGAAAAGGATTCTTGTGCAGTGACATGATCAGAATTTACGAAATGTCCTTGAATTGAACCGCTAGTTGACTTCCGTGATCCTTTTGAAAGCCACGCGGGGTAATGATCACAAATTCATTTCTAAAGAGCTACATTTGTTTAAAAAGAGCAAGTATACTTAAAGATGAACGTTGATGTGGCCTAAAGCAGGGGCTTGTCCTTCATACACCCACTAAAATCCGAATAAAGTAATTTATTTTTCCGTAACAATTGATTATGTTTACCGCACACACCCCCAACCAGACATTCATCCAGTCCAATAGTCTACATCTTGATTTTTATATACCTTGCTTTCTCTAAACTTACTTTTAAAACAGCCAGCATTGCTCATACAGATAAGTAGGCAGCGAATAGGTATATGTAATACATGCCTCAAGCAAGTCAGTCAACGAAAATTCTCAACTTCGTCAACCGGTGTAGCATCTTCGTTTAGTAAACTTAAGTTGGGCAGTGCTCACTACGTTGGTTTATCAAAAACTTGCAATGTTTCGAAGAAATCTATGATAAAATGCTTAGAGACCACCCAAGTTGTGTAAGAGCCGTAAACTAATACCAAGAGAAAAGATTGGAAGGAATTAGGACTGTTGTGCAGTATACTTGCCCTTTAGTTGGTAGGGGGAAATCTCATCTACGCCAAATCTGACAAGTTGGTAGAAACCTAGTGAGATTTCTATATCCATACAGAGATTTCGTCAGACATCAACTAACCAGGGCTGGTACGACTCCAAAGATCAGTGTATTAGTCATCGCACTGATCCATTTCACTTCCTATGATTAGTTTAGGCTTTAAAGCAGATCAGTTCTGAGGTAACACTGCATTTAGAAGTGAAACATACTCTAATTATGCTTGGATTAATACTAAGCGCGTTTGAACTTAACTAAAGCATATATTTGTTATTTCATAATCATGAAAATACATTATGACAGTTTATGAAATTCATAAGAACTATTCGGACGCACAGACGTCTGAGGAATATCGTCCTATCGATGGCGATCGAATCAGGTTTTAATGAATTGGCTTCCGATTGCTTTCAACTACCCAGTCTCAACGAGATACCATCCTTGTTTTTATTTAAAATATTTGATAGATGATCAAAATCTCAGCCTGAATTCTTGCAAATGGTCTTAGATTTTCGCCAGGTAACGGACCATCTACAACACATTTATTTGCATGCCTATTAAAACTACATTATTATAATGATTAAGAATTGAATCAGCAGTTGAAGAGAAGTGACGTATTCGATTCATTCAACAACCAACAAAGAATTTTGTGTAGGCAGTTTTGTTTACTGAAAAGGTATCAATCAAAGGTAATATACCCACTGGCGATCAGCTGATTTCAATGATTTAATCTTTTTAAATTCATATTTTTATCATTATAATAAAGATACTAATTAGAAAAGAATATTTCTGATCACAGACCCATACTTTTTAATAATTAATTTTCTCCAAGGGAAGCGAAACATTTGCTTACTTGATAAACATTGCAATCGGAAAATGAAGTTATTAGTAATCCCCGTTACGTTATTTAGATGAACGAAAGAAAATAACAATAAAGGACTTACCAATAAAACATTTACGATCACGAAACAATGAAAACCTAGCTTCTCGATCAGGGGACATTGACTTCCAAAACGTCTTCAAGATGTGGTATTCACGACTGAAAAAATAGAAACGTAAAACGCTGGAGTGTGGTTTATTGTATAATGAAGTAAGGATTCAAGAGGAATATAGTTATACGAAAGAAACATTTAGAGTTAAACTCACTGAGGAATAACCATAATTATAAGACAAAAAATAAGGAAATAAGTTATATATATATAACTTGAAAGTTAACAATAACAATTTCCAGATGCTTTGAGTCATATATTTAAAGATTTCTTTTCTTATTATAATTTTATTTTGTAAACAAATGCTTATTAGTTGATGAAGCCTTCAACGCGACGCATTACAGTAAGAATATAAGTGAAAGAAACTTTGGTGAATAAGTATTCATGGTTATTGAAGTTGGGCAGTGACTAGTAGTGAAATATAGAATATATGTTTCATTCTATTTGAAACTCGGATACTTAAATTGAACTATTAATGTTCACACAGACTCGAAACCATTACTTTTTACTTTACCACTGAGGTATAGGGAGAGAGTGGTCAATCGCGGTTCTTGACATCAATAATGGGAAGACAAACCTCACTATGATCTGAATCTTCTTAATTGTTTGTATTTTACGTAATTTTAATTTGAAGGCTATACGTTGATATATTTACAAGGTGAGATGAGTACGAATATTAATACTGTTTGGTCCTAAAGATTTTATGAAGATATTACTGTGGGGTTATATATATTGCCTGTTTTCTGACTGAATCTTCTTATTGATCTTTTCCTACCATATTCGGTTGGCAACGAAACAGAATTTTGTATTCATAAATAATGATGTAAATCTCTTGTCAATACGTGCATATATTTTAGTCCTACAAGAAATTACTCACTTAATTTACATGATAAAATACTTTTGATATTATTTAAAACGAGCAAACCTTTTTTCAACTTTTAATCTTTCATTTTCTTCTGCTGTATAAGTCCATTGATAATAACCGAGTAAATACTTCCATACTATTGGTTTTAAATCATTTTCTATACCCTGCATGAAGTAATAATAACAATGGTAATTATGCGAAACAAGAAGAAGGAAGATGACGATAAATATACCTTATAAAGTAGAAAAAATAATCATGGTCGCTTTAGTTGATACCCATTTATTGTTAAACACAGTATTACATAATTAGTTTAGGTGGTTGAGACACGTAATAAGTATGCCCAACCATTGTCTACCTCGATCAGTGATGACGGTTGGTATAAGAGTAAGCTGGAAGAAAGCTAGGCGCAATGTTTCATAAACATTGTCAAAACGGTAGTAAAAAAATACGTAAATTCACTAGGCATTAAAATCAAATTATTTTATTTACTTTATAGGACTTGATGGACTTGTAAGATTTGAACAAATTATGAAAATTACGGTACTCATAGTGGGTAAAATCATAATAGCAGTTCTCAACTAATGATGAAAATCTGAAGTTTACTAAGTTTTGACGATTAAAAAAATTGTTAAACAATAGATTGATGGGTTTTAATATGATATCTTGGACTATGTAACCACATTTGTTTTTGTTTTCAGCACTTATCTGGGCTGAGCCGTATTTTAATTGTCCGATCAGTACACAGAAGAAATTCAAGTGAGACATAAATATGATTCTTACTAAGTATTACTTTTTAACTGTTAAAATATTCTTCTCTTCTAAACCAATTTTAGACAAACCACTAAACATCATGATCGACATTAGTGATCCGGTTATAGATATGATAGCTATCAGGACACATCAACAACAATAAAATCCAGTCTTAATGGTCTAAGAGTAGTTTTCTTTCTTTATTCCTCTAATCTTTTCACATTTTTTTACTTGTTGGTACTTCGACGAATTTAAATAATGGTGTTCCCTTACAATGAAATGTAAGAACTAGTGGTTTGTAATTTAGCAGTAACCAAGTTTTATTAGATAATACAAGTTTTTGGTACGTTCACGGTATTTTCCTAGTAGATAAATGTATTTTTGAATACGTTCTTGTAAAAATATCCATGATGTGCGTTGAGAAGCATGGGGAGATCTCCGGGAAATCTCTAGAGCTATACTTAAATTCAGCCTTATTTACTTTCGACGGGATGTAATGCAAACAAAAAGAGTGACAATAGGATCCCCTTGCTAACCTGACTATGTTTCATATAGAATCATATATTTTCGCCAATGACATTAGATCACGAATTTGGTCCAGATATGGGGACGATACTTTTGTCGCTATGAAAAAGACTCTCGAACGTTTTCTAAACTGATCAATATACTCTCATCCCATACTGAATTCCCATACAAAAATGAAAATGAATACGATGAGTTATCATTTTTAAATTGTAGTTTAAAGAAATCTAATTGAAGCTGTAAATCTAACTATCTAAGGGAAACCAACACACACTAATCATTATGTTGCCTTCAACTCAGTACAAAAATCTCTTTTGAAGAGCAACCAAGAATATGACATCTGAAAAGGCTAGGCAAAAAGAACAGAAACACAGTCAAGATCTTATAATTTTCTTATGAATATTAATAAAAATATATCAGGAGACGATTTATTATTAAGAAGTAGTTTAAATGAAATAATATGGTTTGGTGCATTATTTTTACCATACCGCCAAAGTACAACAGAAGATCGCTAAAGAATCTTAACATAGAATTCAAGCACACTACTAAACAACTAACACCCTTCGAAGTTGAGATGTTTGAGATTTGTAGCTCAAGTGGATGATTTTGGTGGAGTTTTGTTCACTAAGCTAGATGGTTTAGTCGTGGAGCTTTCATCGTTCTTCTGAAAGACATCATTAGCACAAACGTCTACCTAAAGTTTTCTTCAATAACCATCAAATCGATATTGAAAATATCAAAGTAATTTAAAAACGTTTTTCCAACTACAAAGAAGGGAGTGTAGCTGAAGATTATCATATACTGCTAAATCTTATTGCCCTCAGTAGAAAAGAAGGCCTTACAATCCATACGATTTGAACCATATAACCAAGTTGCCATATCTAATTCTACTCACATTTCACACCATTATCACACATACAAATACAACTTTTCAGATTAAAAATGTCACCGTTTTCATGCCCATCCAATTTATCCTAGTTCATGATATCTAATGATTCATAAATAATGTCTCGTAGTGTTGTTTTCGCTGCTGAGAAAAATTTGAAGTTATAGGAAATCGGAGAGAAAGAAATAATCCCACTAAACATGGTGAAATGAAGGGATGTATATAATGTAGTTGAAGAACTTGCTGTATAAAATTATTCACTTTTAGCAGATGCATTTAAGAAGTAGCAGATCAATTATTTTTGCTCCGATTAAAGTTTACTTAGCGAGAAAAAAAAGAAAATATGATAGTTTTCAAAGAATAGAAAATCTTATCTTATTGAAGTTTGTAAGTTATTTACAAATTTCACAAATTGTTTTGACGAATAAGTGAAACAGGTTACCGGTATTTGAATTAGTTCGATTAGGCTACGAAAATAAGTAGTGGTGTGGAAATAAAGTAGCATAAGATTCTAACATTTCTGTTGACATCAAGAGATTTTAGTCAACAGAAAAGCATACTTACACCATAACAAACTAGTAGGAAATGTATGCTCAGTTCTTCAAGTCACTTGATATGAGGAATATATATTTAAGTGATTATGAACTGAAACTCAAGAAGCACTAGACAAGGGAGGGGGCGGACAACATCACAAAAGTTTAATACGGCTTTTCTTCGAGATACTGACAAACTCAACGAATTCAAGATAGCCGTCAGCAATAGGTTCCAGGCCTTCCACCATCTCAATGAAGAAGGAACTACTATGGAGAACAACTAGAAAGGGATTAAGAAGGCCCTGGGTCACAAGAAGCACCATCAGCAAGATTTGGGATGAAGAACAACAGACTGGAAAGAGGAACACCTGGTCAAAATACCAAAAAGGTGGTCTCGGCAAGTGTGAGAACTACAGAGGTATCACTCTTCTCTTAATACCAGGAAAAGTCTTCAACTGGGTGTTTTTAAACAGAACGAAGGACTCCGTAGGCGCCCAATTCCGAGATCGACAGGCTGGAGTTCGTAAGGATCGATCGTGTACCGACCGACTCGCAACACTACGGATCATCGTGGAACAATCAACTAAATGAAATTCATCTCTACATCAATTTAATAGACTACGAGAAAGTATTCGATAGCGTGGACATGACAACACTAAGGAAGTTTCTTCAACACTACGACGTACCTGAGAAGATGGTCAACATCATACGGAATTCTTATGATAGAATAAACTGAGAAATCATGCATGGAAGACAGCTGACAGACTCATTCGAAGTAAAGACCAGTGTCAGGCAAGGTTGCTTACTCCCATCCTTCCTCTTTCTCCTGGTGATCGACTGGATTATGAAAAAGTCAACATCTGGGGAGAAGCACGGGATACAGTGAACAGCTAGGATGCAGCTGATGATCTGGATCTTTTATCGCACACGCAACAACAAATACAGGAGAAGACGATCAGTGCCGCAGCAGCCTCAGGCCTCAGCATACACAAAGAGAAAAGCAAGATTCTCCAATACAGCACAACATGCACCAATCAAATTACACTTGGCAGAAAAGCTTTTGGGGATGTAAAATCTTTTACATATCTGGGCAGCATCACTGATGAGCACGGTGGATCTGTTGTAGATGTGAAGGCGCGGATCGGTAAAGAGCCGCATATCCACAACTGAAGAACATCTGGAACTCAAAGCAACTGTCAACCAACACCAAGGTCAGAACTTTCAATACAAATGTCAAGACAGTCCGATTGTATGAGGTGGAAACTTGGAGAATTACGAAAGCCATCACCCAGAATATACAAGTGTTTATTAACAGCTGTCTAGGCAAAATACTTCGGATCCATTGGCCAATTGGATAAAACTAGAAAGGAAGGCCGAGGACACAGTGGGTTGGAGAATGCTGGTCTGCGGCCTATGCGTAAGTAGTATTAGTAGTAGTGAGACATTTACTTAATAATGAATCTTGTTCAATTTCTAGGAATGTAATATAAGACCTTTGGAAGTATAATTCTAACTATTACTAGGTTTTATACATGTGGTTAACAATTTCAGGATAATATATCATGTATCATTACATATGACACCAGTATAGACAGATGTATAATCAGATATCATGAGAAACTTTTTTTAAAAAAAGCAGTAAGATATCGAGATTAAAAGTTTCTAAAGATGGATCTGAATAGAAATATAATTGAAAGGGATTTACATTTGGATGTTTGCACATGGTATGAAAAGATGAAGCATGTGAGTAGAAAAAAATACATTAAGCTTTCAACACATACATCACTGTAGTTAAGGTGGAATAATTTATTTTTATGAAGCAAGATATTGTAACATATTTCTCTCTATAAACTGATTTATAGTATCAGAGAGACATTTAATTTCCTATAACAATCATTTTTATTGGCTTCTTAATTATCTAGAGTTAAGGTAGTATGAACCATATAGAAATCTATACTATTTATAAGTTACATCTTCATTCGCCAAATTTTTGATGAACATTTTACAAGAATGGGTTTTGTGGAGAATTGGTAATTTCAATAGTTGAAATCATGAATAAATTGAAGCTAGACCAGTGGAGTTCAACCAGGTCTGTTGTGAGATATCAGCTCACTGAAGACAATGGTGACGGTGGCGCAACTTCGTGGATTGGTGGAAGTTAGACATTAACACTGTTGGATGCCGGTTCAGTGGTCTAGTTGGTTAAGCACCTGGCGCGAGACTGATAGGTCCTGGGTTCGAATCCCGCGGGGGACGGGATTGTGGATGCGCACTGCTGAGGAGTCCCATACTAGGACGAAACGGCCGTCCAGTGCTTCCAGGTTTTCCATGGTGGTCTAGCTTCAATTGATTCATGATTTCAACTATTGGAACATTTTACAATCAAATAAGATTTAATATTTTTTTGATAGGAATAATCATGATGATAGATAATAACACTAGTATACATTTTCATCCATTATTTGAAACAAAAAAAGTTAAAATGAACTTAATTCCATCAGATAGAAAGTTAATTACATTTAATCAAAAGTAAAAACCTTTTTACTATTAACAGAAAGTAGAGTATTTTATTCCACTGAACATAAATTACCAATCATATGACATAATACTATCATTAAATGAATAATGACAGTAGTATACTTACTAACAATATCAGCGTAATAGTGAAAGTTAAGAGATAAATTTCGATAAAAATCAATTTTAAGGAGATCATTAGTAATGATTAGGAAGAGAAATGTTTGAAACTTGGGTAGTTATATTTTAATCATTTAGTTTTTTATGTTTTTAAACAGTTGTCTTATGATACTTTTCAAGTCCTTCATATTGGTAAGATTTTTTGGACTTAATAACTGTTATATCCCGATGAGCATAATGAATGGTAACTGTGGGGACCTGTTTATGAACTAATATTATGCGTATCTTCTTAATAAATAACTATTGAGTAGCTAGTTTATGTATATTAATATCTCTCTTGTTATAAGCTTTATTTAGACCTACAGACTATCATTATACTATTTATTATCGTTATGTCCAGTTTATTAATTACAGTTTCCCTGAATCACAGCCACTTTTTGGCTTGATCTTGTACAAATGTTATTTCCTATTCCTGGTATGGTGTGGCTTGTACATAAACCGAGTATGTTTGAAATATATGATGTATATTGTGGAGGCTGAGGTTTGTGTTCTGGACTGAACAGGCAGGGAAAAGGACCGAACGGGCCTCTAGGCTGTTCGTTCAGGTGTATGTGTCATTTGTTGGTAGTATAAGTCCGCATATCTAAATTTGGCAATCGTATTCGCGGTAGTCGTATAAGTAAAGGGCAAAACAATAACAATTATTGTTGTATCTTTTTTAACTGTGAGCACAATTTCTTCTCCAACTCACAGTTCTGGTTCATCCGAAAGGTAAATCCTAGAGGAAAGATCTATTGGTGGAAACTTAAGGTGATGTATTTTAGTAAATATCGGTTGGATATGGATTGAATAATATTTACAAATATATTGAAAATAGGGTGAAAAATTGATATACTAAATAAGCAACAAAACAATAAAAATGTTTTGCCTCTTATCACAATAAATAAAGACGATTGCTGTGGGTGTTTTTACAACAAAAATGAAACCGAAATTCGAATTTACAGAACAAATCAAATACGTTTTACTCTAGGGGATTCAACGTCCTTAGTAAATATAACTAACTTACACCATTGAATATTATTTCACGTAAATTTTCAGGTCGATTTACACGACCTTCTGGATCCAGTGACTTTTTCCATTGGGTCATATTCAGTGGAAGAGAACGCTGGACAATTGGCATTGGTGGAAGAAAAATAGGATTTGGTCTCTAGGAAAACAAGTAAAATAAAAATAGTCTGTAATCACCTTTAAAAAGTTTGATATTTGAAAGTCTAACATTTTAAAACATCAAATCTCATAAATGTAGGCTAAAACTCCCCTATTTCGCTAACATTATCATTGTTGATAATAATAATAATAATAATAATAATAATAATAATAATAAACCGTTAAAGCCAGTTAACATGTCATTCGATAAGTATTTTTACCATGTATGAACGTTCTTAGAGCGTAATAAACTACACAGAATATATGATTATTAACGATGCATAAATAGCATCATGTGTGTAGCACTATGGTTCATCAGTCTATTGATTCGGCTTTTAACCATCAGATAGAGGACTCTTGTATTATTTCATCAATATTAGAATAGTCAAGTTATTTTCCGTGAATAACAAGTGTGGGCTGCAGCCCCGTCGCCACGTTATTATGTTCGAAGAGATTACAAAATCAATTAAATCGGCGAACGGAAAGAAGACTCAGTGACACAATGACAAGTTAAGCTAACTATTTCGATGCGTTCCATCCCCGTCGGCAAATTGTTATGACTGTATCGCTAACTATTGTATCTGGTCATCGCTAATTGCTATGTCGGAATCGCTTATCATTTATGCTTGTAAAACAAGGAACAACTGCAATTCTCACGACGCGAAAGTAAGGACACAAATGTTGGTACAAGTGAAGATTTGTTACCCCCCAAAACACGATGACAACCCTAGTCGAAAATACACTCATTTATATGTTGATTTGCAAACTCATTTTTGATAAATAGTTAAGATGAAATTATATATATGAAAAATACTTAGGATTATAACAAATCAGTGTTATACCAAATAAATTACCATATTGGAAAAGCAAAACAAATACTACATTGAGTAATTATCACATTGAATTAAAACAAAAGTAGTATTGAACAAAAAACACAATGATTAAAAGAATGCAATATTGTACTTTTTAATTCCATCATATCACAAACAGATAGTTATTTAGTTAAACCACTTATTTTGAAATCATGTCTTGATAATTTAACACTTCAAAAATAGTAAAATATACTTTTATGCGATGTCAGGCTTTCAGTGTGTTTATTCTGAATAATTCACATCAGAAATAAAGATTTTTTTAAAAATTTGGGATAATTATTTCTCAATTCAACCATAAATTTGGGATTTATTGAGTGATAATACGACAAAATAACGATGAACATTTTTAATCAATAAGTAAGGAAATAATAAAAATTTTAAAACAACGATGAATAAAATAGCTGAGGACAAGAGTGTACATTTAACTTAGGGGAAGTAATTATTCTTAAAAATCATTTTTCCGACATTATTTCATTAGCGAAGACAACCGAGTATGTTACAAAAAAGATAGTTAAACTAGACAAAAAAAATAAGGGAGAAAAATATATAAATACAATAAAGTAAAATTTAAACTAACTCGTTCAACAACAGCAAATCCTCCTTCATCATCGGTAGTTCTTAAACGTGCAGCTTCCATTTTCTGTAGGTCTTCTGCAATACATTTTGCAAAATACTCTTCAGATGAACCATTATTTGGAGCTATATTTTCATCGATTAAATTAGGTGACAAGATAGTACTAACAATTGAGTTGACATGTATTCCAATATTTCTTAAAGAAGCACCTAATTGGCCAGAAAAAGGGGACCCAACCAGCCCTGTCCCTTCCGCTCTTACCGAACTGAAATGACGTTTGTTTTGTACAAAACTATTGATATAATACAAATATATTATGGTTTAATGAAAACATAAACAAACATACATGAAAGAAGTAAATAGGATTCACTACTGTCTAACATCTTTTTAAATGCTAGCACTTTACTCAAGTTAACGATTTTCAGGATTTGATTAAACTAAATATATTATTCATCATCAATCAATACTGTTTAGATAAATACTCAAAAATAAGGGGTGTAGACAGCATTTGTATGCTACATTGTTACAAACAAATATACCTACCTGGATTACGCAATATGTGCCAATTATATCCTAATATCAAAGTTATTTATTTATTTGAACACATAAATGTTGGTACGAAGGGGCACCGAATACAAATTCTCCACACAAGTCACTTGATTTATATGTGGGCTATGATACTTCCCGGGTGCCCAAACCGAAGTAGGTAGTTTTCTTAGGGGGGCACGCCCAGAGCCTTCGACCTAAAGGTCTGATCCATAAGGCAGTGGATCTACCTAAGGAGATGTAATCCCATATAATCGGGTGGCCAACGATTGGTTCATACGCCATTTGTTCACTCAGGATGATGGGGCCCATGAGCAACATTGGTTTGGAACCAGGGTTTTGTCAACTCCCCTAGGTGGACTCTCCGTGTCCACCTTTAGATTTTGATGGGTAGTACAACTGACAGTATTTTTTCAGCTTATTCTTTGAACTCAAAACTGAAGTTTTTAAATTAATCTGGGGTGAAATTTAAGGTATACATTGACAAAAACTCTTAAATTATGACACAGAAATGTTGCAAGTCAACACTTAATTTTGAAATGCGCTTCAAAATCATTTCAGATTAAAAGTAATTATATTTTACTTTTAATATGGATTATACACAATAATTATGTATAGAAAAATTTTGGTAAATCAAATAACAACAATTTCATTACACTTACGTATCAGGAAGATGGTAATTAGAAGCAAAATTATATTGTGAATGAGGTCTGACAATGTACCGATTCTCGTCATCATGACATCTAAATTAATGCACAACAATAACAACCAAACGATAAACAAAGCAATCATTCAAATGCCCAAACAATAAAACGATTAATTTAAAACGAAGTAGAGACGATATTATAGAGAAATTTAAATCTTAAGTAAACAGGGAATACATTAAAACTGATTTAATGATTTAAACAACCAAACATATTGACAGAATGCATGGTTTACCGCCAACTGAATGAGTTCGTAGGTTATTCATTACAAATGTACGTAACGCACCATCTGACACATGTTAGTTTTATATTCATAGAACAAGAGACAAAGAGCAGGATAATAAGCTAAGAAAGAAAATATTGATGTTGACAGTAGTGTAGACAAAAATAAAAGGATAAACGGTCAAAAGGAGGAAGTGAAAACAAGGAATGAAAAGAATGAGATGATACAATAGTTAAGTTACAAGAAAATAAAGAAATGCATCTAAAAAAAAGTGAGACATTTCTAGCCATGTCAGCTAACATCGTCTACCATGCGTTCCGATTATTCGGTAAACTAATCAAGTCAGAGTCTCACAACACATCTTACATTAATGATCAATGATTAGTGTGATGTTTTAGTAGTTGGAGTATCGAAATTTTAGAGCCTTGATTATGAATTAGAATCCCATCTAACCGGTCAGGTAGTGGTAGTTATACCAAATTAGACACAAAACATTTGCAGTAGAGATGAGTACATGAACTTACAAAGTGTTTATTGAATTGTATGATTATTACCACGGCTATATGTCTTGGCCAAACCAACTGTACGCTCCTACAACCAGAATCAACACTAACCAGAAACAATGACAGATGGCCATGCGTAATACACATCTCAACCAGGTCAACAGAAATATGTTGATAGTTTCGTCAACAGCCATATCATCTCTGTTTGGCAATTAACCATCTAACATCACCCGACGGTCTCGTCAAACACGTACAATGGCCCGAAAACAATCATGGTCAAATGACTGTATATTACATATGTTTTCTACCTTACAAACCCATCTTTCGAATTCTCAAAATACTACAGAGCGAATCGCCTTGCAGTAAACAGACTGTTTAGTAGGTAGACAGAAACATCGACCGAGCTACAGGTGACACAATTCAAGGAAAATCCACAGGAGTACAGAAGTAACAAATGTCGTCATATATATTTTCTAAGTTGACAGGCTAATAAAACCACCTAACAGACTTGGAAACAGTTCTCTGTAGGGTTGAAAATTAGGTTTACTTGATTAGCCACAATCCGCAAGACTAGGTAAAGGAACAACATTGATAATACTTAGTTATCTTGGACAGGCTAACTGTTGATGTCAGGAGGAAGGTGCTGAATGGCGTGAAATCAAAACACTAGACATAGACAAATGCAAATAAATATCTAATTGGATGAGCGTTTCAGTACATCAAAACAGTTAGCATCAACTGGAAATGCTGACATATTTACATACAATAGTTTACATAGTAAAATCTTTAACATGAAATAGAAGAGCTTTTCGTCATGAAAACTCCTACGTAGCTAGTGATGAGAAAGGACTGTATGGTTGTCAGCCGTATATAGTCTGGACAGCTAGTTGATCAAATCACTATATTACAAGTATTTGGACAATAAAATCACAAAACTTTTACCAGTGAACCACGTTTTACAGTTCCCGTGCAAAATTTATAATCTCAGGGCCCGAATAACATCATTTTAGAGTTTGTATAACAAGGTTTTATGGGCTATATTAGGCATAATTTCATCGCATTCAAAACCTCGCGATTAAAGATATAAGGTGTGAAAACTTATTAATCAAGACGTGAAAAGTATCTTTGCAAAAATTGAAATATTTTAAGTATTACAAGATTTGACTGTCTGCCATTCAATTCGTTTTGGCACGAGCCACGCTTTATTCCTATACTAAGACCTGGGTATAAAATTAAATCAAATGATTTTTGCCGGTTGTTTCTTAGCTGAATTCTAACAAAGATACACTAAACATTACTTTATACTGACAGAGATACCCAAATTGATACAACGATCTACGCGACCCAGTTAGAAATGCACTTCTTTATACAACTTAACTGAAAATGTACGATGACACTGACTAGTAGCAAGGTGGCATACAAATCAAGACTATAAACTTCGATAAATAACGGAACAAGGTATTATGAATTCCAGTACAGGTAAGGGATTTCAAATGCACTTACCTTGTAACATCCGCCAAAGTACTCAAACTTTTCAAAAATGAATTTGAACCACCTTTACGGAACTGAAATGGGCCATAAGGTTTATGTGATTTTAGGGATAAATACACTCCACGACAAGGAAAGCATGGGGCCTTTCGTATAACAAGAAAATCCATATCCTTAATATCGATTTCATAACCTTTTCTATCTTCTTGGGATAATGACGAGTCTATAAGGTAATCCAAGTAGGAGTGACAGTGAAATTTACCTTGATCATGATGGGGTACCCAGTGAATACTTACTTTTGATCCCTAACAAGAATTGTAATTATACACGAATCCCAAACTAACATGGTCTGTTAAGAACAATGTTCCCTTGATAGAAATGCTATCTGCCGGGCATTGGTTTGAAATATACATCAAGTAGACGTCCTCCCATTTTCTGCACTCAATGTTTCCTGCTCCGTTCTGAAAAATTACGAAACTAACCACATAAACCACACTCGACAAAATAAGTTGAGAACAATTGGTACTATTACTAACATGGAACAAAAGACCGAAGAGCCTTGAAGTAAGCGAAAAAAATACGTGCAATAACAAGTTTCTATTTGGCTACAAAAAGAAACTTTGAAAGTCGAGTTTGTGAAACACCAAAACAGACATAATTTAATCAAACAGCTAAACACATTTTTTCGTCGAACACATAACCAACTTAGAGCGACAAAACGCTTCATTCATAATAAAAACAGATAAAGAGAACTGAGCTATATAATTAGGTAAAATTCTGAGATGAGCGAGATTACTTAAAGCAGCTTGAGATGATTGATGTTGATCTTAATTATTACCTCTGATATGTCCAGGTTTATACGTTACAATATCATTTTCAAATGGCAGAAACGAATTATCAGCGATGAATGAAAGTGCATACAGAATGTAAAATTTCTCTGGAAACGTTAAAACTGACGGATTCATATTTGTCTGTATATATAGTTAACCTTTAACTAAATACTAACTACATTCATCTACCGAAATAGATTTTCCCGTTAGACTACTACCGATTAACACTTGATCTTTAGGAGAAAATATAGGAAAATATGTTGCATTGATGTCTCGGTTCCAAAAATGCGTTATTCGTAGTAAGAGTAAAGCTCAAATTGTGAGTTCCATACGAGCCTCCAACAACACATTTCATCATTACTTAAAGCAAAACAGATTTGTAATGAACACTTCGTAAACAAATAAGAGGATTTAATAATAATAATAATAATAATAATAATAATAATAATAATAATGAAAGTTCAGGTCGTCAATGAGTTAGGTGGAAAATCTAAACATCAGCTTTCGATCCATGTTAATATGTAATTTTGATGGCCTCATTCAGTTGTATTGGTAATAACAAATGAAATTAAAATCCATAAGTAGGATTTCACGACTTCATTTAAGTTTCGCAGTTTTTAACTGGACCTTGGAGACCCAACTCCACTGAATTGCTAAAACCGATTAAACCCTATATCGTTAAATGTTGACATGTTGAGATACATAGGAGGAATATAGAACCACATACACGTGGAAGTGTCAAGACTGAAAAAATGAGACCAAAAGAGGCCTCGGAGTTCTAATTCACACCCAAATATTTGAATATACATAGATAGTTAAGCACATGAATTTACGTGAATATGCATTTATCATCTGGGCCGAAACGGCGATTTATACAAACCCAGTAAATCCACACACCACTAAAAAATCAGTGTTCTAAAGTCATAAGGGTTCAGCAAAGAGATTTCTCATGTTACTGTAGCGAAATAATGCTTCATATAATTACCATACGTTAATCGACTATCAAACAAACCACCCGCGTTGATCATCTGACTAGACTGATTCATAGGAAAGGATTCAAACAAAATTTCACAGTGTCGGTTGATGTACATCCAGACAATGAAGCAAATATTTTCTAAAAACTCTATTCACTGGTTGAATAAGATAAAAGTCAAAACTCCACACTTTCCAGCCTTTCGAATATTCTCTGACTAGAAGTTAAGTAGATTCAAACGGTTATTAACGAAATAGGGGAAGTTTTCGATCAACAAGCTCCCATGTCTATCTTTTATTGACAGATCGTTAGTTATATCAGACGGATAACCAGACGTATGAAAACAAGTCGAGAGCATAAAGATCATGTTAAGCGGTTGATAGATACAGTGTTATGTAGTCGAAACTGTTTTTCAGAAGATAAGAAAATAAAAATTCAGTCAACAATTAATGATATTGAGTTTGTGTGGTGTTTGAATGGACTAATGATTCCTTTGTACTGGTTGAATGCCTGATTTCGAATTCTAAATACAGTACATTCGTTCGTGCTTATCTAGTAGTTCTCGATCTAATTACGTTATTTCTGGGACTCTTAGTTCGTACTATAATTCAATTACTCCTAATTATCATATAGGCGTCGCAATGGGGCCTGCGATGGAACAGTTAGATATTCAGTCGGATTTTGATGCTTATGAGGATTACTTTGAAAGTTTCGAAATCTGGGCTATGATTAAGGAAGATGATGAGAATATTAATATTGTGGCACATTTTCTCACATTCATCTGAAAAGATGCATATAGCTTATTAAAAGTTTTGGCTTTGCTGGAAAAGCCCATTTCTCTTCTTTATACAACTCTCAAGGAAATGCTTCTGGACTATGTTAAGTATAGAAATACCGAATGCGGTAAAGGGAGATTTCGTAAAACGATTCATGAGGACATAAAAAATTCCACTACATTACGTCACCTCATCCCAGTGCATACTCAAGGTTGTGCAGATAATTCATTGAGGAGTTGCAATGCAGTTCACGAAGATGGTGTGGTGTTTGAATGAACTAATGATTGCTTTGTACTTGTTGAATGCCTGATTTCGAATTCTAAATATAATACATTCCTTAGTGCTTGTGTAGTACTTCTTGATTAAATTGCGTTATTTCTGGGATTATTAGTTCATACTATAATTCAAATACTTCTAATTATCATAGATGGGCACACGTTTGGTCAATGTTTGTCCTGTGGCAGGTTCCACTCTTTTAATTCATGTAGATTTCATGATTCTAAGTGCTTTAAATGTGGTGATATTGGACATATTTTCAGACAGTTTGTAATAAAACTGTTCATCTTGCAGCACTTAATATTAAGTCTTGTAATTCTGATTTATAATGATCATTTATCTTTATCAACGATTTCAAAAGACGATTTAGAGTCATATAGAAGTTCAGAGTTAAATGAAACGCAGAATCCTTGCGAGAAAACAATTTCTAATAAATCAACATATAAGATTTCTCATGTCATTGTACCAAATATGATTTTTCCTAATGATTCACATATTTCTGATGAAATTTCTTACAAATCTGGTGAGAATATTTCGGATAAACCTAATCATGATCGAAAATCTGATGTAGTTTTGATTGATGTTGATTTTTGTAATGATCCTTTGCTCTGCAATGACATTCTTAATAAATTTGAGGCAACTATTTCAGAAGAATCAAATCTTGATGTCATATCAAATATTACTTGTCCTCATGATGCATTTGTTTCTTATGGGAAACTTGTTCAGTGCAAAGCAAGAGTATTAAATGAGCTCGATTCTGATTACAATTCAGATAATTCCATATCAACTGTTGTTTGTCCTTATCACTTCCAATGTTTACTCTAGTCAAATTGAGAAAGATGTTTTAAATGAAGCCACATTATTCATAACTTGGGGATATGAAGATCCGAAATTATTTCGTGGGGGATGATAGTCTATGGTTCATATTCTAGGTAGTAGTTTCAGTACTCAATCGGCATGGTGATTGTTCACAATCCCCGAAATCAAGTGAGTCTGTTCCGATTTCGGTTGTTAATCCTAATACTAGTGAGTGCATTCTAGATAATACAGAGTCATTATCCAATACACTGTCGGACAGACACAGGATGAACTTAAGAAGAAGACACTTAGACTCCAATTTAAGCTGTGGCGGATGTGGTGTTTGAATGAACTAATGATTCCTTTGTACTGGTTGAATGCCTGATTTCGAATTCTAAATACAGTACATTCGTTCGTGCTTATCTAGTAGTTCTCGATCTAATTACGTTATTTCTGGGACTCTTAGTTCGTACTATAATTCAATTACTCATAATTATCATAGTTTATTCGGTTTTAGCAATTCAGTGGAGTTGGGTCTCCAAGGTCCAGTTAAAAACTGCGAAACTTAAATGAAGTCGTGAAATCCTACTTATGGATTTTAATTTCATTTGTTATTACCAATACAACTGAATGAGGCCATCAAAATTACATATTAACATGGATCGAAAGCTGATGTTTAGATTTTCCACCTAACTCATTGACGACCTGAACTTTCATTATTATTATTATTATTATTATTATTATTATTATTAAATCCTCTTATTTGTTTACGAAGTGTTCATTACAAATCTGTTTTGCTTTAAGTAATGATGAAATGTGTTGTTGGAGGCTCGTATGGAACTCACAATTTGAGCTTTACTCTTACTACGAATAACGCATTTTTGGAACCGAGACATCAATGCAACATATTTTCCTATATTTTCTCCTAAAGATCAAGTGTTAATCGGTAGTAGTCTAACGGGAAAATCTATTTCGGTAGATGAATGTAGTTAGTATTTAGTTAAAGGTTAACTATATATACAGACAAATATGAATCCGTCAGTTTTAACGTTTCCAGAGAAATTTTACATTCTGTATGCACTTTCATTCATCACTAATAATTCCCTTCTATCGTTTGGAAATCCTATAAAGTTACTTATTTTGTACATTTGTTCATCAGGCCTTTCATTATACTCGCTGACATGTCCATCCTGATCGAATAAAGCATTCTTGATTTCTATTTACATATTTAAATAAACTCTAATGGATTTTCATTGTAACTATCACGTGATGTAACGCCTCAACCGATTTACATGCGCCAATTTATTAATCTTTTTTTCTTTTTTCGTTTCATTATTTCATTAGTAAACATTCTCTGCCGCATTGTGAAACGATTGTCTGATATTTTCTAATTTTGATCGTCGTACTATGTCAAATCAATATATGTGTGAGATTACTGAGGTGTTTTCATGAACCAATGATACTTTAGCTACTTAATATATGCTAGATTTTGAATTTTGAGTGCAATAAAGCAATTTTTGCCCACCTTTTTCTACCTGACTTAAATTGCTTTGTTTCGGTGATTCCTTTTTCGTATAATAATCTGAATACTACTAAACGCCACAATTCCTCGAGAGTGATTTTCGACTTTATTTTATTTTCCGAGCTGAATAGTGACATTGAAAAGCATGAAATCAAATTCTGTCAAAACAATACATTGCAAGAAATTTGAGGAGTATCTTAATACTTCAATGTTTAGCTTGATAATTTTGGTTTATGATGAATTTCGCTGCCATTTTTTTCACAGTACAATTTTGTGTATCATTTGTTCATTCGCACAGATTTTTCTGTGTCCATGATTATCTTTACAGTCTTTTATTGGATTTTTTAACGTCGTTTTCCAATTCCTATACACCATCATGAAACCAAGATAATTAAGCGAGAAGAAAAAGTTATAGATGTAATAAATACGTGATGCTTTTTTATGAGGATTAATGGTTAATATTCATTTTGGCGATCCAATCTGATTTAACACCAAAGATAGATGTACAAACGTTTATCTCAATTAAAAAGTACAAAGTCAATAAGTTAAATGAGTGTATGATCGGACTATAAAAAAACTCAATTCAAGGAATAATTGCTTAATAGTTGACATATTTCAGTTGATTTTAGTTATTATTGAACATGTCTAACCACTCACTGTGGAATAAAATGTTTGATTGTTACTCGTATGTAAGTTTTCTTTAAGTAAATTCAGCTGAGAATGTAAACTTATTAAAAAACGTCCTGTGGCCCTCCATTCTGTTTCACGTTCCTCATTTGTTTGCCTCCTGAAAATAAACAGTTTATTTAATCATGAAGTATTGCCACTCATGTAAAAAAACATACAGATAAATGACGATTAATTACTTTATCAAAACACAGATTAATGAACGAAGAATATTCTTCTCAATAATTTCTCTTCAGGTTCTACAATTATATATCCAAATACATAATAATTAATAATAATAATCCGTCAGGTTCAAGGCAAATTAAATCATTTAAAATTATAATATGTGACTTAAGGATGGTATGTAATGTAAAACAAAATAAAATCAGAATGGGGATTTATAGAGATTGTAGTAATTTTAAAAGTTGGATTCATGAGTCGATCTAAGGTAGATAGTGGATGTGCACTGCTAGGTAGTCCCATAATAGGATGAAACGGATGTTCAGTGCCTCCAAGTTTTAAATTGTAGTCTTGCTTAGATCGACTCATGAATTCAACTATTAAAATCAAATCCTTAATGTTGGGGTGACTAATATGAAGTGTTAACTTGAATAATTTTACACACCTATTTACCCAATTCATATTATTCTACATATTGAGGATTTCTGATTTGTAATTATATTATTATCAGTCTCAACCCATTGAAAACCTGAAGGTATTTAACATCCGTTTCATCCTATTATGGGACTACCTAGCAGTGCACATCCACTATCTACCTTAGATCGACTCATGAATCCAACTTTTAAAATTACTACAATCTCTATAAATCCCCATTCTGATTTTATTTTGTTTTACATTACATACCATCCTTAAGTCACATATTATAATTTTAAATGATTTAATTTGCCTTGAACCTGACGGATTATTATTATTAATTATTATGTATTTGGATATATAATTGTAGAACCTGAAGAGAAATTATTGAGAAGAATATTCTACGTTCATACATCTGTTTTAATGTGATGGGGATTTTCAGCGATTAAAACAGTTTATTGTCAAGATGATTGATTTTTTTGTGTTCGTTTACTATGAACATGATCACTGCAACAAACAACATCAGCTCTTACACCATTAAGAAGCAGAAATCACTGACCGAATAGTCTGTCATGGTTTACGACTCCTCATTAGCGCGAACTCACAGAATCGATGTCAGAATCTTTGATGTTCTTTCAGGGTACGTTACGTTCAAACCAATGGTTTGAAACCGAGCGACCTGTAATTCAGTTAACCAATGACAAATCTCAATCATCGTGTGAAACTTAAAGATAATCATTTCATTCTCTAGTGTACAATGATCCTCCATGTGAAGTCAACTGATTATGAAAACTACCATCAAATGATTTTTTTCAGTATGGTATCAAATTTAATTTAATTATTTAGTATAACACTTTAAGCCTAAAGTCAGTAAGAAATTATAACTTTCTTACGAGCAACAGATTCCCATAAAACTGAGAAAATATGAAATATTTATTAACTGCATGATTTGATAATATTTTAATTACTTAATCATATTGCAAATATAGTTTTTAATGGAAGTCACTGGGTTTGGGTTTCAGTTGTGATCTTGGATACAAGAATCTTACATAATTGTTACTTAGATAACAATGACAAAGGTTTGTTAACTTCGCCTACTGAGACTTGATAAAGTCTGATGATTTATCATTTGGTAAAGTTTTATGAACAATCCAGTTCAAGCTAGTCAGTTAAATTCAAATGGTTTAAGCATTTTGCATCCCTGTGTTGAATTTCCAGATAAATGTGATTTAAAATTTTATCTCAGAAAGGCAATCTGGTGTGAGAATAACCATCCCTTTCTAATAAAAGTGCTATCAGTATCTAGCATAACCAAGCATTTTTTTTTCTATTTAAAATGTTAGTATCGTATATAAGAGTATAATTTCATTGTAAAATTTATTTTAACCATCTAAGGCTATCTACATATGTCTTTGGTGTACAAGCGAGCGTAGCGCATCTCAACATGCCAGATAAAAAAGCGAACGAAGTGAAAGTTCTAGAGTGACATAAAATTCTCAATGAAAATGATGTTCTTATATATAGTATTTACACACTAAATGAACGGGAATTACAAGATACTGCACACGTATTGAACATTCAGAGAAAGATACACTACGACATATATCCTTTCCCACAATTTATCATCTGTTCTTTGGGTGTGTTACAGATAACTTTACTGTGCACGTTAACGAAACTATTTGAAAAAGTATTATTCATCATAGAAGATTAACCGTACAATTTAAGACGTTTTGAATAAATTGATTATCTAAATGAAGTTTCCTCCCGGAACTTAAATAACTGACCACTCACGATATTTGAAATCAACTATATTTTGTAACATACTAAGTGAGCAAACATTAAGAACCATACTACGATTATCATCTGACCTCCATTTCGTTCGACGATTTTGAAACCATGTTTTCACTTGTACATCAGTCATTTTCAACAACTTTGCTAGTTCATTCCTCTCTGTCGAAGCCAAGTACTTTTGTTGACGAAACTTTCTTTCAAGTGCTGTCACCTGTTAACAAGTCAGAGAAAATAACCGAAAATAAACCACTTATCTAAATTATACGTAGTTGATTTGAGAAAAGAATGTGAAAAGTATAAACAATAATTAATATATACGTTAAGTTTTGAAATCAATTTATTTAAATAATGTTGGTCGCACTAAAATAAGCCTATAAAATGAGTTGGAAGTGTGAATTAACTAGTACTCGACTGGGGTTACTGAACCTAGAAACTAACCCAGTTCTAGTACCATATTACTCCCTCAATTCTTTCAACTGATGTTCCCATTTATTCCAAGCGAAGTTTACCAAAAAATTTACATCTTTCAAATCTAATTAAAAAGGTACTAAAAATTCACTTCAACATTGATTTATACTATTAGCAGATAGTTCGAAATAAACACCACTAACTTTTAACTTCTTTTGGAAGTTTACAGTGATTAGGTTGTCTAGAACAATAAGGAAAGCGCTTCTATAAAATTATTGAGCTCAAATTATATTACTGAAATGTGTAGAAAATCCTTGTCAGCAATTGATAACATCGTATTCTAGAAGATGAAGATAAATTTCTCATAACACAGGAAGAAATAGTATGTACAACCATAACGAGGAAACTTAAGCCTTGAAATTCCCCATAAATCACAATGAAAACCATAAAAAGCTGTTCTTAAACAAAATAAAAAGAAATGGTCCATGAAATGACACGAACTATTACGATACCAAAATCACATTTTAAAATACATTCATGTATATTTTGAAATAGGTTTTTTAAAACTCCCATTTTAGCCGCCTTTGTCTGTGACTCATCGACCAGCAAAACTATGACCAATTATTTCAATATTTCAAGTTTTATATGTTAACAGATACCTTTGAAATCAGTTTCCAGCCTTGAGCAGTCAAGCAAGTGTACATTATTTTAAGCTTCACTAATCAAAGTAGTTGGAAGACGTTTATCACCTTGTCTTATAAAATGTTATATTGAAATCCTTAACAAAGTGACAAGAATAAGAACCAGCTGTGAAAATCCGTGAAGTACGGTTATCATTTATGCTTCCAAACAGATATTAATATGAATTTATTGAAATGGAAAGTGTCCTAGTTGCGAGGAAAAGAATTGAAGTAAATATTACTAATAATGACATATACTGACCAATCAGAGTGTTAATCATTCTCATTCTTGTCTAATTGTTGGTGCATTGATCTAATTTTTCCAATTTCCAATATGGTCACTAATCTAAGTGTTTCAACAAAGAATACACCAAGTTTAGCTGTTTAGGAGTTGAAAGCAAAAATAGAAAGTCTTGTTGTAATTCATCCTTAACTGGTCAGGCTTGTCCAAATAAAAACAAATAGGATATGGGTTCAATAAGAACTACTGATCAATTTCATGTATAGGTATATGTATTCCATTAATTATCAGTATTTCCACTGAAAAATAATCTCAGGAACTTTTTCAACAAATCTAACGCGTTGTAGTTCTTATCTGTTATGTAGTGAATGCAAGTTATCATTATATTGATTTTCTACATTCACACATGTGACTGTGTACAGAAATGTGTTTAAGACAAATCGTCAAAGTAGGTATTCTAGACTGCACAACATTATAATACACAAGTTTAGGCTGTGTATGTACTTTTAAAAACATAATTCCCTAAAAAAGATCTCATTTTCTATGAATTATCAAGGCAATTAAAAGTTATTTTATCAACAAGATAACAATTTCACTTACTTGATATCTTGTGAATGAAGCTCTTGGTTTTTTCCGTTTTCTAGGTACTCTACTCTGATAAGGATGTCCAATTCGTCTTGGTTCTACGTAAATATTATTAGATAAATTAATATTCTTGACTATAACGTTTGAGACAAACATAAAATATATGCTAATAATCCAAAAACTAAAATGATAAGCGCCCACTGGTGTGGTTTCAAGATTACGAGCAATGGCGTGATGTACTATGATAACTACATTTTGTATTAAACATTTCAATGATGCTTATTAGCATTTACTTAATAACACTGATTGGTGCATAATAAATTTGATACACAACTTAGTACATTATCCTATGAATAATAAAACATGGTTCATTTTCCTTAAATTTGAAAATATCGGACTTTTTAACTGCTACTGTAGTGGGATTTGGTACATTTATTTAATTCAGTTTCTCTTAATCCCGATAAAAATACAAGCCTATGGCAATTTAATCAAAATTTAGACACAATTATTTAACTATATATTGTTATTCAGATGTTTAACAATTCAATATCATACATAAACCATGAATAAGTAGCTAAAGATAAACGGTTATAGAATCTCAATGGTTAACATCATGAGCCAGTTGAAGCTAGACCTGAAAACCCATCTGATATTAATCAACATATGCTCACTAGTGACTGGCTTCAGGAGGTATATCCTGGAGTTTTAGTGAGAAGTACTGCTCAGTGGAGTTCAACCAGGTCTGTTGTGAGATAGTAACTCACTGAAGATAGTGGTGGATGTGTCGCTCGATTTCGTGGATTAGTTGAAGTTAGACATTAACACCGTTGGATGCCAGCTCAGTGGTCTAGTGGTTAAGTGCTCGCGTGCGAAACCAGTAGATCCCGGGTTCGAATCTCGTAGAGGGCGAGGTCGTGGATGCGCACTGCTGAGGAATCCCACAATAGGACGAAACTGTCGTCCAGTGCTTCCAGGTTTTCTATGGTGGTCTAGCTTCAAATGATTTATGATCTTAACCATTTAAATTACTATAATATCCACAAAACTCATCTGATGTTATGGAATCGTTAATCTGTAAACTGAAATCATCTGACATGTTATGTGCTTTCAAAGTCATTAGTCTTGCCAAGGATGATGGTGTAGGGCTTATAATATCCTTTTGGGTGGTATGTTTTACATGTACATTCTATTTGTGTTGTGATTATTTTGATGTATGGTCTATTTTAACTTTTAATGAATAAGTTTCATTTTTCAGGACTAGAGAGTAAGTAATAAGCTCAATGAACTATTGAACATGGAAGAAATTCTGGATATAGTACTTCAGCATTATTACATGTCATCGGTTGGACAACCGTTTTAAACCAAGTATTCCTAAACAGTTGTTTCGCTCTAGTATGGGATATCTCATCAATCTTATCCAAAACCTCACTAGGGATCAAATATAGGATCTTCAGGGTTCGTGACAAGTGAGTAACATTTAAGTTAATGGCTTAATATCCAGTAATTTGAATTTCCAACTTTGATTCATCTTCAATATTGCATGATAATCATTTCGACTAGATTGTGATAATCATGAAGACTGAAGGTTCTGAGTTTGATCATTTATAAAAATAGTCAATAGAAAGGTAATTCTAAATATCACTATAAAATTAGATGTCTTTAATTTTATATCTGATTTCATTCAGCTTTGATTACAATCTAATACTATTTAAGAAAAAAATTATGTATTAATTCAGTCCACATTAGTAACATTCATCAATGATTATTTTGTAACTTATAAGATTACCAACAAACTTTTGATTGAAATATACCTTTAATTTAGCTGTTTATCACATAATACAACTTTCTGAATCATGATGAATTTAAGAATTTCTGCATGATAATAGATTTTGAACTTTAAGATTAATTTAATCGGTAATAATTGTAATTGTAAGTGATCTATAAAAAAATGATAAGATTTACAAATATCTACTGTTGAACTTAAGCTTTTTGTAAGCAATGATGGATAGTGGTTAGCAGTGGAATCCAGGACGCGCGTTTTGTCCCATTTGGGACTCGTCAGTTGGATGTACCTGCATCTCACAGTTGATATTCACCCCAGGACTCGAATCCAGCATCATCCACCTCAAACGCCATCGCGTTATCCACTCAGCTACTGAAGAGTCCCGAATAAGGCGAAACGCGCGTCCTGGATTCCACTGCTAGCCACTATCCATCTTTGCTTAAAATGCTTAGAACTTAAGACAATATTGAGGCAATACGCACAGTATGCACATACACCAATAAGAGAATGATCAATTGCAATCCTAAATAACAATGGAAAGATACAAGTAAAACAACATCAATTGAAATCGAAATAATTTAATCACTTACCAATAATATTATCTTTGGTTAATTCATTTATGAAATCTTTTGAATTATTAGTAAATATATATGTTAAATATTTCATAATTACAGGATTTATTATATTATATTCTTTTATATATTTTGTTCTTAATTCATCAAATAATTGATTATTATTAGTTGAATATTTAAAGGATTTTAATATATTTATAAATTGTTTAAATTGTGCAGAATTTAAAATGTGTTCAATACTTTTATAATTATTATCATTTATTAATAATTCCAATGGTTGTTTTATATTAGAATCTATGATAAAATCTTTTAATATACATGAATTCAATGAATGATTTGTTATTATTGATGATGTCATTGAATAATTATGATTATGAATTGTTGGTATTGATGATGTAATTGTTGTTATAGGTTTATGTATATCATTTAATGTAATTTGTGTATTATAATTTGATTTCAATATTTCACTAATACTAAATTTATCTGACATTATATTAAAAATTATTTAAATTTTATTCTTAAAATAGATCTTAATCTATAATATTTCAATTTATGAAAATATTCTCGTCTTTTTCATACCCATCTTATTGATATTTAATTGGATAACAGAATATATTTTAAATAAGAATAGTGAATGTAAACGGATTGTTATATGATTGGTTAGAAAGAAAATAAAAAATAAAAAAAATTTCGACCATCTAGTGCTTCCAGATTTTCCATCATGGTCTAGCTTCAATTGACTCATGATTTCAATTATTAAAATTAAAATTAAAATATGTAATTTTACTAAAGAATACAATTTGATCAGATATAGATAGATTATAATTAGTTGAGTAAACCTTAGGAAAAATAAACTATAAACCTATAAAACTTCCCTTATGAATATTATTTTGAATTAAATATATATTACAATCTATCATATTGTATATTGTTTATTGGAATTTTTAAAACTTCTCTAACATTATCAGTTTAGGGGTTGTGGAGAATATTAAGTTTTTGATTGAGATCATGAACCGATTGATTATTTAAATAAGGATCTATCTAAACATGATAAAATTGAATACATAAGTCAATCTAAGCTAAATCACGATTAAAAACCTGAAAGCACTGGATGGCTGTTTTGTCTAGCTTAGATTGACTCATAAATTTGACATTAAAAATACTACAATCAACACAAATCCTTAAAATTGAAAATGAAAAATAGCAATACATCTCTACTACAAACAATGAATGTAAAGGAACAATATTGTTTTCAATTAGATACTCATTAGACTTTACTCCAATATACAGTGATATTTATAAGCATATATAAAAAGATTAAACCACTCAAGGTAGTTTATAAGTCAATGATAACAACAAAATAAATTAAAGAACTTGAAATGATTATAGAGTATGAACCAACAGTAGGATGATAGATGTTCTGGTTGTGATACGAATAACAAAGACTTGAAGTAATGTTTCACAATAAGGAAGTAGCTTAAAAGCTCGGGAAAATAGAGATTAGAATAACATTTATTAAAAGTTGTTAAAGTTACGCAATAGTAAGTGTTCAAATAATTAGATATTCAGTAGTATATTGGAAAAAAGGTTGAAGGAAACGAACTATAAGGATGGATATCTTGATTTACTGACATAACAGATTTGTAGAAGTGCCAATAAATTAACATTTCACTAGTTTTCAGTGATTTTTCAGTTAACATTTATTCATGGAGAAGGCTAAACTGGTTCTACAGACTTTCATTTCAATAATCTTCAAAGTTATCAAATTTCATAGAAGACAAGGGATAATTGTAACATACTTAATAAATAATGCTTAGACCATGACGATCTGTAGATATCTTTTAAACAAGATGGTTATACCTAGAAGATACAGGTGTTTATTACAAGTGAAGAACATCTGGAACTCAAAACAATTGGCAACCAACACCAAGGTCAGGATTTTCAATACAAATGTCAAGACAGTTCTACTTTATGGGGCGGGAACCTGGAGAACTACAAAAGCCGTCATTCAAAAGATACAGGTGTTTATTAACAGTTGTCCACGCAAAATACTTCGGATCCGTTGGCCGAGCACTATTAGCAACAACCTATTGTGGCACAGAACAAACCAGATCCCAGTGGAGGAAGAAATCAGGAAGAAGCTCTGGAAGTGGATAGGACACACATTGAGGAAAGCACCGAACTGCGTCACAAGACAAGCCCTCACATGGAATCCTCAAGGTCGAAGGAGGAGAGGAAGACCAAAGAACACATTACGCCGGGAAATGGAGCTAGACATGAGAAAAATGAACAAGAATTGGATGGAACTAGAAAGGAAGGTCCAGGACAGATTGAGTTGGCGAATGCTGGTCGGTGGCCTATGGTCCCTAAGGAGTAACAGGCGTAAGTAAGTAAGTAAGTAAAGTGGTTATACAGCATTATTAATTTTGAGAATATATAACGGTTAATATAAATTATAGTTTTAGAACATTCTATAGTGTGTTTATTTTTCTAATGCTTATAAAGTCATGTCATAAATAAAAATTCGGTGACAGCATTCATGAAAAACCAGCTTTAAGTTTCTGAAAAAGCAACTACATTTTCTGACTGAAGAGCTAGTGATTTTGATAAAAGTCATTGAGAATCAAATTTAAAATAAGTTTGATTCCTGTCCCATCTAATATATCCAGCTTAAAGTACGGAATATAATATTGTCCAAACACTTAACTCAATATTAGATCTCATTGGCTGGATAGTAGATCGTGTAACATGGGTTTATAATCAAAGATAAGTGTAAAAATCACTGAGCTAATTTATCATATAAATAACAAACCTCTTATAAGCTACATAATTTCCATATTACATTACTTAATCACGATTTTATTATTCAGTCTTTCTACAGTTTATATTTGTATGATTAAACTACTCTTTAGATGTTGTAACATATATTACATGTTGTTTCAACCACATTCATACTGTTGAGTTATAGACATGGCTTACACAGACATAAAATTTAGTAGATTTAAATGAATCTGTCATCTAGATAATCTTCAAATATTGTAGATCACTACAATTCAATACAACTCTGCTTCAAAATTCATCAGATTACATACCATCGACTTCATCTATGATTCAGCATAACAATCCTAAATCATTATGATAAATAATTTTCATTTAAATTAGAATATAATAGGCATTATTTTTAAACATTTTTATTTTGTCCAGTAAATTTGTGCGATTATTTTTCCTAGACAAATTCACGTTACGCAAATTTAAATTTGATTTATGTTGGCTCACAACTTATTTGTATTAATGTATCCAATGAATAAAGTTAGATATCGATATTCAAACTTATAAGGATTAATGGTTGAATTTATAAGTCAATTAAAGCTAGACTACCATGGAAAACTTGGGAGCACTAAACAGTTAATACGTCCTAGTAATAAGACTCCTAAGCAATGCGCATCTACGATCCCGTCCTCGGGATTCAAACCCAGAACCTATCATTCTTCATCTTGAACTTATGAATTCAATTATTAAATTACTAAAATCTTCATAATACCCCCTTCTGAAATAAGGGTTATATTTTTTCAATACTCATTTTGACAGTATGAATATACTGAGTATCAATTAATAATATTATACACCCAATATCAGTACTAAACTCTCTTACAATCACTTAATGCTTGAATTACTTTTAATTTCTTAATAATATGTTTATTCTATTGTTAATACTTAAAACAAGGAGATTTCATATACATGAAGATATTTTGTTAACATTGATAAAATATTCCACTATTACTGTGATAATAAGTCAACTAAACATATAAACATAATCTGATATTCACTTTTAATATTTATTCTATAGAGAGAAAAGAAAACGTAATTAAAAAAAGAAAATTAAAAAAAAATTAATCAAATTAGGCAAGTTTAATTAAGTTATCCTATTTGAAGTGAACGGGAAAAAGATGAAATTATAGTCTATTAAATTAATTGATTAATTAAATTATTCTCTGGTATGCAGTCAAGTAGAATATTTATTCCCTATTTAAAGAAGCCCATTATATTTCATCTGATTGACCTAAATTATTACATTACTTTAAATAAAAACTAATATAACTTGATTATTAGTGATTAGCAATATGAATTAGTTAAGATGATAATGTATGTTTATGCGTGATTAATTGTTTCGTAATTTTTGTTTTGTAGATGTGTATATTCAGAGAATAAGTTGTTTTTGTTTTTGTTTTGTTCTTGTATAGAGATTGACACTTTTAAGTTATAATCTAAAAGATAAAAAAAGAGAAAGGAAAAGAAAAAGAAAAACAATTAAAATCTTTTCACTACATTTAAATATTAATCTAATGATTAGTGAACAATTGTTTGATTAAATTAAAGTAATTTTTTCTGTTTTAAAAATGGAAAAAGAAAAGAAATAGATTCCAGTACTAATTAATGTCGTAATTAAAGGTGAGATGAATGTCAGTGATTATATTCTGATAGTTTATTAGTTTTATTCTATTTCTATTTCTGTTTTACAAATTATAAATGACATAAATAAATAGATATTAACCAATAGATATTAATTATTCAATATTCCAGTTGATGGTAAACTGAAATGTTCAAATCAATCATAATGATAATTATGTTATAATCTATTTTAGATGTCTCAATGTTTAAGTTAGTAATATTCATTATTAGATATTCAAAATGAATAATCATGAAGTTAAACATATAAAAGAATTATTAAAGAATAAATAAACGATGATGAGATAATTGGAAGTATTTGAATTATAGTACAAACTAAGAATCCCAGAAATAACGCAATTGAATCAAGAAGTATTAGATAAGTACGAACAAATGTATTGTATTTGGAATTCGAAATTAAGCATTCAACAAGTACAAAGAAATCACTGGTTCATTCAAACACCACACATACACAGTAACTTACAACTTTTTACACATCTAATGTAATCTAGTGAATTATTTATGCAATGGAAATATTTTATGATTATTTTATAGTTGTATTTTATTACGGATTGATTAAATAAAGTTTTTAGTTCTATATTATAATGATCACAATAGTTGACCTTACTGTTCAAAAATGTGATTGCTCATTTAATGATTAATCATTATTAACGTTGTCTTATTATTTTCAGATTAATATATACTATTATCATTATTTTAGTTCATAATATTTTGTAAAAATTAGCACAGTTTTTAGGTAGTTTTCCGTCCTTAATTATTATCAATTGACGTAGCATTAAAAAACATTGGGAAGTAAGTAGTCGTCTTGTCCTAGTGTTGTAATCTTCAGTGTCCCACAACCACAAAAACACAGAGAAGCAAATCCATGATCTTCAGGTTTGGGTATGATGGTTTAGGATTTAGGCAGTTGGATTTGATTTTATAGCTAATCATTTTAAAATTACTATAACTTTGTACTAAATTAACTCCGACTGTAGCTCTCCTAGAGTTACTGCTGGTCCAAAGCCCGGGTAAAGTAGGAGGGTTGAGCATGGGGTTAGCGACCCAATCCCGTAGAAAACTAACTCGCTAAGAAAACGCTAACCAGAAAAAATAACTCAAACCATTTAAACTCTGCCCTCGGAGTTAGAAGGTCTTCATTTAGAAGAAATATGACGCCTCAGGGTGAAAGCCGAGTTTCTTCGGAAGCCATGAGGACGATGCTCCTCCTAACAACCAGAGCAACAATTTTTATAGGTACATGGGACGTCCGGACAATGTGGGAAACTGGTAAGACCAGTCAAATAGCAACGGAAATGAGGAGATACAACTTGGCAGTACTTGGAATCAGCGAAACCCATTGGACTGAAGCTGGACAACAAAGGTTAAATACGGGAGCATTAACTTCAACGTGTCAAGAGGTTCTGGGCCCCAAGAAGCATCATCACAAGGAATGGATCTCTATAGAAACACTGGACAGGATCAAAGAAAGGAAGAACAAGAAGACAGCAATTAACAAGAGTCGAACACGAGCAGAGAAAGTCCAAGCACAAGCCCAGTACATAGAAACAAACAAGCAAGTAAAGAAAAGCATTAGAGCCGACAAGCAGAAATACGTGGAAGAACTAGCAACGACAAAGAAGGAGGGCCAATCACTGAGATTCAACAACAGCGGAACAGATGGGCAGAGTACTTCAAGGAACTCCTGAATAAACCGGCTCCAATAAATTCACCGGACATCGAAGCAGCACACACAGATTTCCCTATAGATGTCAATCCACCAACGACAGAAGAAATCAGAATGGCCATCAGACAAATCAAGAGCGGGAAAGCAGCAGTACCTGACAATATACCAGCTGAAGCACTGAAGTCAGATATCGAAGTAACGACAAAAATGCTTCACCCTCTATTCAAGAAGATTTGGGAGGAGGAACAAGTGCCGATGGATTGGAAAGAAGGACACCTCATCAAGATTCCAAAGAAAGGAGATCTGAGCAAGTGTGAAAACTACAGAGGCATTACACTACTGTCAATACCAGGAAAAGTCTTCAACAGAGTGTTACTGAACAGGATGAAAGACGCAGTAGACGCTCAACTTCGAGATCAACAAGCTGGATTCCGTAAGGACCGGTCGTGCACAGACCAGATTGCGACACTACGGATCATCGTCGAACAATCAATTGAGTGGAACTCGTCATTGTACATCAACTTCATTGATTATGTGAAGGCATTTGACAGTGTAGATAGGAGGACGTTATGGAAACTTCTTCGACATTACGGAGTTCCTGAGAAGATTGTCAACATTATCTGGAACTCATACGACGGACTACAGTGCAAAGTAGTGCATGGAGGACAACTGACTGACGCATTCCAAGTAGGGACCGAAGTCAGACAAGGCTGTCCACTCTCTCCCTTCCTCTTTCTTGTGGTAGTCCACTGGATTATGAAGACCTCGAAATGTGAGGGAAAACACGGCATACAATGGACAGCTCAGAACCAATTAGACGATTTGGACTTCGCAGATGACCTAGCCCTCCTATAGCATACATACGAACAAATGCAGACAAAGACAGCCAGCATAGCAGCAGTCTCTGTATCAGTAGGCCTCAACATACACACGGGGAAAATCAAGGTCCCCAAATACAACACGGAGAACAGCGATCCAATCACTTTGGAAGATGTGTAATCCTTCACATACCTGGGAAGCATCGTCGATAAACAAGGAGGTTCAGATGCAGACGTCAAGGCGAGGATTGGCAAAGCTAGAGCGGCATTCCTTCAACTGAAGAACATATGGAACTCAAAACAACTTTCAACCAATATCAAAGTCAGAATCTTCAATACGAACGTCAAGGCAGTCAGTTCTATTGTACGGAGCTGAAACTTGGAGAACTACAACAACCACCATCCTGAAGGTACAAGTATTTGTCAATAGCTGTCTACTCATGATACTCAACACCCATTGGCCGGATACCATCAGCAACAGCCTTTTGTGGGAGAGAACCAACCAGCTTCCAGTTGAAGAGGAAATTAGGAAAAGACGATGTGAATGGATAGGACATACATTGAGGAAATCATCAAACTGCATCACGAGGCAAGCGCTAACTTGGAATCCTGAAGGGAAGCGGAAAAGAGGAAGGCCAATGAACACATTACGTCGGGAAATAAAAGCGGATATGAAAAGGATGAATAAGAACTGGAAAGAGCTGGAAAGGATTGCCCAGGACAGAGTTGGATGGAGAATGCTAGTGAGCCGCCTATGCTCCTTCGAGAGGAGCAACAGGAGTAAGTAAGCAAGTAAGTAAGTTGTAAAAAATTCCTTTAACTAATTTTTTATGATCATTTTGCCATATATTGTGACTATATAAACTGAATTTATATGTTTTTACTAGGCGTTTATGACTACTTTTTACAATTAACCATGTCTCATATAAAATTACTACAGGATAGGATAATACATATGCCAAGTCCTTGTTGATGTTGTGTTTGCAAATCTGATAAAATAAACAAAATATTTAATCTTGGACAAAGACATATGGATGCAAGACTAAGTGGTTGGATTTTTAGTGAAAGAGATAAATGTTTCGTGCATTGCGTGGTGATGGTGCTTGGCAAAGAATTTTCACCTTACCAAGTCTACTAAAGATAACAAGGTTAGTATCAACGATGAATATTTACTAATTCATCAATTTAGAGAAGTTATTTGTTTGTACACTCATACCAAACAATAGTTTCGTCTTTTTAGATTCCCGAGAAATCAGAACAAGGATTAGAACTTTCGATTTTAAAGAATCATCTGTACTCAGGCAGAGATCTCAAAAAACATAGAGGTATCATTGATATACTGTGCATCTCAACACTTTTACCCGAAACATCCTTTTATTTGGGGATCTCAAACCCAGTTAAACGGGAATTCAGGAATGAAGGGATGAGGAGATAGATCTGCAAAGTCGTCAGTGCATAAAAATGAATGTATTCTAGGGTGAATAATTTCCGTAAGTAGTGCGCAGAAAAGAGCTCAATTATGATCTGTTGCGGATGCTTGACCGAGCACCTTCAGCTCTGCATATGTCCAGTAAAACTAATGAGGTCAGTAGCGATATCGAAGACTTATAAAACTATTTATCTTAGAGATTTATTTACCGTACCAAAAATCAAGCCTCTCTTTTTACCTAGCGAGACCTGAAATTGTTTTATTTATGTAGCCTTTTGTAGAGCAGTACACGGTAAAGGTATAATGTACTCACGGCCCCGAATTAACCAAACAAAAGTGAAAATAACTGATTATGTACTTTGAGCACATTTTAAGGTGCGGGGATAGATACAATGTATGTTATTATTAATTAAGAGAAAATTCGCCATATTTTTTTTGAGTATAAAATAATATAACGAAATAGGAAAGATCCCAATAAGTCTAGAATATCAACAAAAACTTAAATTCGAAGTACGCAGAATAAGAAAGTATTGTATTACTATAATAGATTTGAACACATCACAAAATATTTGACTCTACAGTAAGTCGATTGGTTATTCATCACAATTAGGGCCCCAAAATGTTTGAAATCAATGAATATATATGCTTCCAGACCAAAAAGTGAATGTTAGATTGTGCTTACAACTCACCTACTCCTAAAGCAAATTTTGTGTTTAGGTACTTAATGTCGCTCATTAAATAATGAAAAATATTGAAACTGCACAAGATTCATCTTTATAACTGTCATTCTAAATCTAAACCCTAACTTTCTCGAATTTGTGAGCAGATAGGTGCCAAGAAATTGAGGTACAGATGACGTTGTAACGAAAGAAGACCCGGATAGAGGAAAACTACGTAAAATTATGAAAACAATACATTTAAATACACCATTCTCACGTCTTTCTTGGGCTTTTATTCACAAATTGTAGTGGTATTGGACCCTAACCACATGACTTTTAAAACCAACAACAACATGGCGGCCTGCTTGAATATCGGGGCTACGTGTTCATCCCATCTAGATATTTCGTCAAGTTATCTGTTTTCTTGTTTGTTTTAACACACTATTATGTCTATTGAGCTCACAACCTATTCAGGCGCGTTTACAAAAAGTTTACAACCTTTCGCTGTACGGATTACAAAAAGGTACAATCAGCGACATTATGGTGGCTTGAAATATGCATTGAAACGAATGAACATTATTCAGATGTCGATTATCGAACTTTTAACATCGAACTGGCCATCACTTAATATTTATCGTCAGGATCGATCAAGATATAAGAAAAAAAAACATGTTGAAATAATTTATGCTGAGAATTCAATAGTGTATCACATATATAATGTTGAATAAAGCTTATAATAATAATAATTACTGAAAAGACCTATATTCAACAATTGACACGAAGAGAAGCTTAACTATGGAGAACGCGGGAGAATCAATTCAACTCATGGGATGACATGGCTCAGTCTTGCAGGAGTAGTCATTCTTGTGTAACTTATGTCTTTTATTTATAATAAACATATTGTTATTTCTCAAGCCTAAATGTTTTCTCCGCCATTTATTAATGATTATTACGATAGGACGAGTCGGTGTAGACAACGATGTGACTTCCACGTACAATCTTATAAATTAGCTGGTCAAATCATGAAAAATCTACAGTTTGAGGATTGTGTTTATTATCAGAGCAGTACTAATAAGGAAGTATACCATAATTCTACAACTGTACATCGTTTTTAAATTCTTGTTGTTATCCCTATTTCTCTCTGTTTTTCTTCCTATTCTGTTGGTAAGCATTCTACCCCCGATTCCTGCTACATACTGCTTAAATTTGCTTTTACAATTAGTAACTGTCACAATACCGGTTTGTGTTGGAAAGTTCGGCTCTAATTTTTAAACCTGAGTCAAAACTACTGTCTTACTCTTGATACCTGACCTTTTAACTTTTACACTATGATTGATGTCACCTGGTGGCGAAAACTCTATTAGGTGATAACTCTAACTTGAAATGGCTGCCAAACTCTCAAAACTCATGTATATATGTAAACTTCCTTCCTTACTTACCATTAGGGATAATTTGACTTATGAGGGTTCATTATAATTATCCTAACTGTTGTCCAACTGATATTATAATACTTTTATCGTTGATTATTGTTCGTTCAGCGGCTACAAAAGGCATTTTCAAGAATTACTTTTGTATAGTTTGGAGTTTGGCCCTCAGTGTTCCATTGCTTGCCGGTCTTTTACGTAGCATGTTAGGCTGAGCTTTATCACAGGTTTGAAGCTAAATTGTGCTATGTTGGCTTGGTTAGCATTAGATTCGAAAAGCCCACTACCGTGCATCGTATGTAAGTTTCGTGTTTCTGAAGCTGTTTTTGAAATTGCAATGGTGCATAATGTTTGGCTAATTCTATGACGCATGCACAATAATCAAATCATATATCAATGTAGGAGATATTTGGCCAATTTACTTCGTACAGTCATAGTCTAGATTAACGAGCAATGGTAGGATCAGACGTGTGGTACAATAAATGTAAAGATACAGACTTAATGCTTGTGTTATTGTCTATCTACCGCCTCCAAGACGACACATTTCAATTCGGTTTTGCAATTTGCATAGAGAGTTTGTGCTGATGACAGTCTAAATAATAGAATCACATCAAGCCATTTAATAATAAGTGTTTTTGGTCAAGAAAACTTGTAACTACTGTAAAGGATTTGGAGAAAGTTACAAAAACATTTACGACGTGTTATGGATTTCTCGTTTGGCAGTTCTACACACATTTTTTGTTTTTTTAAGGTTTGCCAGAATGCCATACATGGGTGCTGAAAGTTAAATTGTTGCAGTGCACAAGAGTATCAGTAAACAAACTGGAAAGTATTAGAAGAAATTGTAGATAAATTCTTCATACTTCAAAATGCTTTTAATCAATTTATTTAGATTAACAACAAAAATTGTCTTCAGTCTTGTCGTCTCGGTATATAGTGTATGAACTTACTAAGAACCAACTTTGACAGAAACTGTAGCTCTTGTATTATGCAGGAATATTTGTCATTATCTGAGCGGATAAACTGACATAAATTGGGCTACGAGTATGTGGAAGCGACCAACGTATTGCTTAAAGCGGCTTAGCCCCACCATCTAAAGGATTTACCATTGTTTAAAAAGATGATTTCAATAACGATATCGTGATTTATTTCAAAAAAATTCAAGAAAAGTTTTGTACCCAGTTTATCTTGTTCATTAGCAGCCCAATGTGAAAATCGGTCGATCTCTAATCGTTCATGCATACAATTCTAAATTTGCCGTTCTGAAACGCAAGGAATAAAACATTATTCATCTTAGAAATTCCCAAGCAATGTAAGTTATAATTACCCCAAACTTTTGTCAGATTACGCAGTTTAGAACTCAGTGTTTTGAACATAATCTGGTAGTCTTAATGGGAGTTGGATCCATCGGTCGATCTAGGTTAGATCACCACTGAAAACCTCAGTGGTCTATAGGTTAGGTGATCAAAACAATTTGCTCATCCACTAACGCCGCAATGCTTACTGAAAATTGCTCGGGCGATCCAAGGCCAATAGAACCTATTAAATTTCTACGAGGCTTACCACTTAGCTTGCTAAACTATAACCTTTTAGGCTGTCTAGACATTCTATTAAACGGAGACTATCGTAACACTGTACGAATTTGCGTGATACTCGTGTTTGAGGAATTTCACTTATAGAAGTATGCGACACGAGAATAATGCAGGTTTCTTCCAAAGACTGTGTACATTCTTTATCAATTAAACGCAAGATTCAGAAGCTCTGTATGCTATCACAATTCAGGTAGAACTGACACACAAAATGATGGTAATTAAAAAGCATCTTGACACCAATGGTAGCTTTGAAGAATTTAAACTAACACAAATGAATGTGGCAATAGTAAAAAGCAAATGAGGAAATATCCTAACCTTCGGCAGCGCTGTTTTGTGCTGAAACCAGTGATAATCACAATACTAATTTGACATTATGAAAATCCAACTTTCAAAACAACAAATTTATTCTTTGACTTTTAGGACATGGAAACCTACGGCGCAGTCAACTTGCCGATTCTTTACTTGATAGAAAAGTATGAATAATTTAGTTCAGCTCATATGATTTAATATTATCAATACAAACAAGGTCGAAAGAGGCAAATTTAAGTTATCTTAATAATCACAACTAAGATGAAAAGTAAACAAAGCAATGCGCAGGACGTTTCACGGCATTCGTTGTGTCTTTTGCGATAAACTCATCAACTGTTGAGAATGCTTCTTTTGCTCTGTCGTCCAAACGGATGATTTTCGAATCTTCGCGACGTTGACCTGTTAAGGGTCTCATGAGAGGCACGCAATTCGGTAGGAACCGTCGATAGAAATTTACCAGGCTGTTTAATGTGCGTTGTTCCTTGATCGTGGTCAGTTTTAGGTAATGCAGAATGGCCCCTATTTATCTTTTCAGAGGGTGGATGAATTGAGCATCAATAGTATGTCCAAAAAATATGGAGAGTCATTGCGGATTTGACGTTTCTGAATGTTTACGGTGATGGGGTGTTTTTGCAGTCGTCCATAGATAACGTTCAAATGAGAGTCTCTGTCCAGACTTGCGATCGAGCAGTCATTTACATATGCACGTACAAAGTTGAGATCTCGAAAGATGTCGTCGATGGATGACCAGAAAATTTGTGTAGCGTTTTTGAAGTCGAAAGGTATGTGAAAAAAATCACAGATTCCTGGGTGCGTGATGGTAGCGGTTTTAGGGAGGTCGTCTACAGTCATGAAAATTCTGTAATACGCTCTAACGAAATCAGTTTTCGAAAATACACTTGTGAGTGCGGCGACGGGTAACGATCAGAAATGATTTTTGTATTCAGTCGCCAATAATCACGATTTGGACGCCAATCGTTGTTGTTCATTTAAGAGACTATATAAGGAAGACGCTCATGTGCTGTTTGATGGCTAAATTAAGTTAATCACGTACTTGAATTCGTTTATCTTGAACCTTAGCTTTTCAGGAGCCAATCGGTGAGCTCTCGAGAATACAGATGATCTTGTATTTTTGATGTGTGTATTTTGGTCGCGAGTGGTAAAGTTCGGGGTATTTGCCCAGCATTCGTTGAACGTATGGATAGATCATGTGTTTAGCGGTGACCGAGGATAACCCAACAAAAGCAAATGAAGTTCCACAAACAGTTAATTTAGTAATCCAGTCTAATAACCTCCGTTTACACGTGTCGATGAGTAGATTATTGTATTGCGTCACGTCTTTGTCAATGGTTGGTGTAAAAAATATGCAACTATGAAAATCCAGTGAATGGGTTTTCGTAAATCTACATCAAGATAAACATATGGCTAACCGTATGTTTCCGTCTGCCACCTACAAGTTCAAGAGCGGTTCATGCAGATTGTCGTTAGAATTTGCTGGAAGAACGCATACTTCTGCTCCAGCGCCAGTGAGGCAGTGGACTTTCATCATCACATCAGCGGTGTACATTATATGCCATTTTCCGCCGGCTTCGGTTGCTTAGACAAGAGCTGTCTAAATGGGCTCTCGTCAAAGGTCCACTGACCTTCCGCATACATAGCAACACTTCTGTTGCTGATTCGTGTTGCAGCTCGACGTTGTGGAAGAGTTGGTTTAACCTTTGTCGGTCGGTCAGGAGGGCTTTCTTGAAAGTGTTGTAAGTTTCAGAAACACTGCCTATTAACATAGTGAGTGTGACATATCCGTTAAAATCACGGGGTAGTGCCTTCACTACTGCGAGGAATTATGCACGTGGGTCCGTCATGCCGTGCTCATGGGAGTCAGCTTCTTCGTGGCAGAACCAGGCTACTGTACTGTCATGCCATACTGGCGTGACAGGTGAAAGGCGAAATAGTCTTAATTTTACATAACTTTGCTGTCTGTACTTTCATATTAACGAAAAGATATACGAATGGGCGAAAACATGTCCGAAAATGTAAAACTTTGTTACTGTGTGCAAAACTAAAATTGGTGCATAATTTCACAGCAAGTAACAGACGCACAGTTTGCTGTTCGGTGTGCAAGACCACTTTGAACTCACCGCCAAAGATGCCACAGCTATTCTCAGTTCTACAACGCCTTGACATGCAACACTTTTATGATCAAATTATACCAACCCAGTCAACTCAGATGTCAGAAATTAAGAGGTTCAAAGATATTTTTGAAAGGCTGTCGATATGGTCTAACCTGATCGGCGGTTGCACGTGATGCGTAGCACGATGTACTCATTCGTGAGCTAGTGCGAATGAGTGACCGAGCTCCTCCATCTAGGTGTGTCCAGTAAAACTAATGAGGTCAGCATCAATGTTGAAAACTCACAGAACTATTTGTTTTGAGGATTAATTTACCGCTACAGACTTCTTAGTTTGCTAAAACCGGTAGGTATCATACTAGCCGAATTCAGGATAAAGTGGATGAATGTAAGTGCATTTTTTGTCTGTCTTCACGGTAAAGAATATGAAACATATGAGTTCACTTTCAGATCTTATTATGACTATTTTATCAGTGATTGATATGTTACATGCTACGGTGGCTCAAACCTGTGAACTAGTTAAAAAGTGTAAAACAAATGAAAGATTGAACCTTGTCTGTTTATTGATAGCGTACGCTTATATATTCATTCAATTCACAAATAGGGTAGCATTTTGTTGTTTGATTCTTCTGGACGATGAATGAACACAGAGGGTTGTAGGTTGTTGTAAAGTGGTTTGATCAACTGATTTGGACGACCTTGTACGGTTGACCGTAACAAGTGGCGGGTTATTACCTCTTGTATTCATGATTCTTTGGCCAAGGTTTCTGGGTAAAAGTAACATCTTTCCATTAGCGTAAGCTCCATTCAAGCTTTATATATCAAAGCCGTAGATTCCCCTACAGATGTAATGCCAACCGGGCAGTTCTATGCCGTACCAAACGACGAATATATGGACGTACATATCCAGTTAGTTTGGTTTATCCTAACGGCGGTTCAATCCGTATTAGATTTCATGAGCCTCGAATAATGCTTCAGGTTAGTGCTCTTAAAATCATCATAAAGTATTTTTATGCGTTTCATCCTAAAATTCCGTTTCCGTTGTAAAACGAAGTTAGACTTGAGAAAACGACAATGATATATAGTCGATAAGCTGTTACTTTCCATAGGTCCTGAAGTAACTGTCATCGCAGTAACCCGCTATCTCAGGCCTTTTATGTCCTGTAATTAAAACCTAAAGCTAGTACAGTTTCCAAACGTACATCAATAAGATCCTATCAAGTTCAATCAACCTTTGAACATAAATTTCTTAGATAAACACTTAAATGATCTTGAAAATGTACAGTAGTGTGTTATTTAACTTATAAAATTCTCGTTTACCAAGAGTCTGGCTTATAAGAATTCTACTTGTGTTCTATGTACAATTATAATGTACCATTATAATGGACCTTTCGTTAGTGTAGTAATTAGTTGCAGGAATATTAAAGGAAATTACCAGACTTATTCGTATTCTAACTTGACATTCCAAGTGACATTTATGTGTTTGGAAAGCAAACTGTCTTAGCAATCAAGTGTCTTCCAGTTCTTTACGTGAATAAATAGTACAGTGGTTTGTAATATTAAATGACTGTTATGGAGGATTGTAGACACCGGTAAATATACTCCCAAACCAGTGAAATCCCGTATTACTTTCCAACTTATTTTTTTATTTACCATCGGGTTCTGTGTACGTGTAAATGACCTAAACTTCATACCAACACCAACCATGAATTTATAACCAAAAGTTAGAATTGGAGAATCATTAGCGTAGAACTTGAAGTTCATGCTGCAGTGACATAAATATTAACACATCATATTGTGAAACTCACAAAAGAGTAAACATCAGCTCCACTTTTTATGAGTAACACCTAGTAAATTCGTAAGTGTTCTGTTGTTCATCAGTCCATAGAAAAATGACCAAAACACAGATCTAAGGTAAATGAACCAAAGAAAGTCAGCATTATAGACAGAATTCCCATGATAGGATTGTTTACTCATTAAATAGCCAACAGATCCTTGCACTAGCTACCGAAAATCGATAAAATTGAAATCTGCTGACCTAAGAAAGTCTTTGATGCAATGCACTTCTCATTAACTTGTTATTATGTATCTTAAAATGTTGGCAATCGAAGATCAGAACTTTATTATTGAGTCACTTCTAGAGATTCAGTGTCCAGGTTTAATTACAAGCCCTCTGGTTTTCACTTTATCAATAATGTTTACGTTGACGTGTGATTTATAATTTAGAGTTCTTATCCTAAACCTTCGTGACATTACTGTAAAACGTTAGGTTTTGTGCTCAAAACATTTAGTATTTGTGTTTCTCTCAATCTTCGTCTTCAGATCCCTCTAGATTTAAATGACTGTTCCCCAGAAGAAAGACAAAAACGTCTTCTTAGACGCGCTCCTCAATCAAGATTGACTTTGCAAGAGCAGATAGAAGACACTTTTGACCAAGAAGCTTACAGTTTTCTTTTGAAGAAAAAGTGATTCTTCTCTCCCTGTACATAAACTTCAATTTTAGTAATAAATTATATTGATTTATCCTCTTCATTTTCTCACAAAATATGTATCACGTCGTATCTCGTGAGTGTTTTGAATAACTACCTGATCAGTCTCCATCTATCGTAAACCTTCCATAACTAAATTACCTTTAGGTATTTATCTGGGTATACAGAAGTCATGATAAATAGATATGACAGGAAAGCCTGTACTATTTCATCCATTTCAGAATAGTTGTCCCAGGTAATAGCACGTTCACACCATAATGATCTTGTTAAAGTTTTAATCGTAATACTCAAGCGTCTTTTCACTTATTACATCCACTCTGCTTGCAGATGGAATTCTGCCAATCTTACGTCATTGATTATTAGGAACACTTCTCCCAATCCGACTTCCCAGGGATCGATCTTGTATCAGGAGGTCCGCTTGTTAACCTAAGATTCGCAGATGGTATAGTTCTGTTTGGTAAAGACTGACAAAATACAGTTTTCTGACCGCCTTAAGCAACAATACAAACATGTTTGGGATACGTTTCTCTCCACTCAAATGCAAGTTTTGCTTCTGGACTGGTCTGTGTCAACGCCTGAACTTGTAGCGTGGTGTCGAATCGCGAATGACTATGAACACCGCTACAAGACTACGTGCCAATTAACCAACAACATCCCCGTAGGCCAATATCAGAAGGCAGATGATGGCTGTAGTCGAGATGTATTTGTTGGCGATCTCGTGGTATCGAAAGAATACCGAGATCGTGCCAAAGAAGTACAAGCGTGGTAACTAAGCGTAACCGAATTCGTACAAGTTCAAAGTCAACGGGAGAGTAAGTGTAATGGCTGTCATTAGCATAGCTAAAAAAACGAGCACAGGAAAACAGTCACTGGTACAATTGGTTATAATAATAATTGTTTTCATTGAACCAATCGCGTTCTGTTGACAAAAGTAGGTCACTACAGGAGCCCCCCGCTAGAAAGGGTTTACACTTTCGATAGGTAGCGGTTCGATTCGTGGGACTGATCGGCACAAGTGCGGTTGTAGGACGGAATAATTGGCGAAACAGGAAGCGATCGTTGATCCTCGAGTTGCCAACGGAAGTCTTTTGCGTAGAATGGTACCAGGAGAAGTGTGCTGTATTTATTGCTTGTATTAGCATACCACACCAGAGTGGTTTGTATCCAGGATCTGAAGATTGCGTCATTGGGGGGTGCGGACCAGAAAACGCTGCAGACGTAGGACGAAACCACGTTGAGCCAAGAAACCGGAGGCGACCAAACGCGAAACCAAGAGTATGCCAGGCGAATTCGAAACCAGATTATTCACTGAGTGTGTTGACAAGAGCATGGGTGGCCAAACCAGCTTTTGCCAAAGTTGACTGAAGTCGACGTTATCAAACGGGCGATGGTCGGAGGCGTGGGCTCAGGATACAGAAAAAAAATCAAAAAAAGAAAAGTGTAGCATGCGCGTAGTATAGGAATAGTCCTACACCGTATCCAATGTTGACTGTGTGGTTAGTCGCGAAAGCGTACGGGTAATCGTACTCGGCGACCGGAACGTGAGACTGTAGTCCCGTTCGTACTTCGTGAGCCTGCGATCTCATCCGAGGTCAAGGGCGGCGTGGTCTGTCGATCTGGACGTGAGAACGAGGTCTCTGATGTATCTAGCGTGGGATCCGAGGTAGACGTAGAGATCCCGCTAAAAGGTTTGATAGGTCTAGCATTGAGTCTCAAGTTATCGGGTAGGGAACTGTCATCGACTTGTGCCGGTTTGAGACGATCAATGCTGACGATCTTGACGCGGCCATGTCGATCAACCTTGAAGGTCTTTTCGTGACGAGAGATCACGTGAAAAGGGCCTTCGTAAGGCTGTTGTAGAGGTTTGCGTACCGAATCTACTCGTATGAAAACATGTGAACAGGTAGATAACTCTCGAGGGAGAGCGACCTGTCGATGTTTTATTCGAGTTGACACCGGAGACAGCGTTCGCATAAATGCAGACAGTCGATGGACGTAGTCTGATTTACCGAAATCATTACTGCTCCGTGGTGTGAAGAATTCCCCAGGCAGACGCAATGTCGTGCCGTATACAAGTCCAGCGGCGGAACATTGAATATCTGCCTTCAAACTCGTTCTGATACCTAAGAGAACGAGCGGTAAGGTTTCGTACCAATTGTCGTTTTCGTGTGCTCGAAGAGCACTTTTAGGTTGGCTATGAGACCGTTCAACTAAACCATTTGATGTTGTGTGGTAGGCGGTAGTGCGTATGCGTTCCGTACCACGCAGCCGAGTAAGTGAGGAGAATAATGCGGACTCGAATTGTTGTCCTCGGTCAGTCGTGAGGGTCGAGGGACAACCATACAGTGCTATCCATCGTTCTACGAAGCGGTGAGCAACTGTCTCCGCCATAATAGACGTGATGGGAATAGCTTCGGGCCATCTTGTAAAACGGTAAATCCACGTGAGTATGTGATCATACCCATGCGATGGTGACAATGGTCCTACAATGTCTGTATGAACGTGATCAAAGCGAGCATCAGGCGTAGCGAACGTGCCAATGGGGGCAGCTACATGCCTGTGCACTTTTGATCGTTGAAACTGTAAGCGTTGCTTTACCCACATACGAACATCTTTATTCATGGACGGCCAGACGTATCGTGCAGCGATGAGGCGTAATGTGTCTGCGATACCTGGATGAGACAATCCATGAAGGGCATCGAAGACGAGACGTCGATAAGCAGAGGGTGCGATGGGTCGAGGAAGTCCAGTAGAAATATCACATAGGATAGTACCTGAGCTAGTAGATAGGGGTACTTCCTGGCACTGAAGGGATGAAGATTGTGGTGCTTCTGTACAGACAGGATCGTTTGCTTGCGCGGCGGTCATAGCAGGAAGATCGAGCACCGGTAAGGTAACTGCATTCGTCTGGATACGTGATAGAGCATCAGCAACATAGTTCGACTCGCCTTTAATGTGACGAAGGTCTGTCGTGAACTGTGAGATATAGTCCAAATGTCTGCACTCTCGTGGTGAGTAGCGGTCAGACTTGGGATGCAGGGCATACGTTAAGGGCTTATGGTCGGTGAATAGAATGAATTGGCGTCCTTCTACTGCGTGCCGGAAATGTTTGATGGCACAGTAGGCTGCTAGCAGCTCGCGACCAAAAGCGCTATATCTCGTCTCCGTGGGAGTAAGGCGTCGTGATAAAAATTCAAGCGGTTGCCAACTACCGGAGATATTCTGTTGCATAACGGCTCCTATAGCAAAATCCGATGCATCAACCGCTATACTAAGCGTGGCTGATGGGTCAGGATGAGCGAGAAGTGTAACTTGAGCGAGAGCTGTTTTGATCTCTGAAAATGCAGTACGTGCGGTATCGTTCAATTCTAATTTGCGTGGATTACCGCGTAGTAAATCGGTTAATGGTCGTAACCGTTCTGCCGCGTGAGGGATGAAATGTCGGTAGAAGTTAACTAAACCGAGAAATGCCTTCAGTTCCTTGATTGTGATCAATACGTTACACTCCCTTATAGCACGTAGTTTGTCCTGCCAAGGTAAAATACTCACTTGCTTAATGACGTGACCTGAGAACATTATTTCTGATTTGCCCAATTCACACTTGTCCGGGTTGAATACTATCCCATTATCCGAAAGACGTTGGAATAATAGCGTAAGATGTTGATAATGTTCATCTACGTTTGATGATGCGATCAGCAGGTCATCAATATAGACGTGAACAAAATCCAAGTCTCGTACTATGCTATCAACAAACCTTTGGAAAGTTTGAGCAACATTCCGTAATCCAAATGGCATTCGTAGGAACTCAAACAGACCGAAAGGAGTCGCGATAGCAGTTTTCTCGATATCTTCAAGAGCGACTGGGATCTGGTGATATGCTCGTACCAGATCGATCTTAGAAAAGATAGTCTTGCCCTTAAGCGATGCCGTGATGTCGTGTATGTGGGGTATGGGGTGGCTATCAAAGCGTGTAACTAAGTTTAATGCTCGGTAGTCGCCGCATGGTCTCCAACTAACCCCATCCTTTTTGCTCACCATATGAAGAGGAGAGGCCCAGGGACTATGAGAAGGACGAATAATACCAGTAGATAGTAAATTGCCAAACTTACGTTTAGCGAGAGCTAATTTGTCCGGTGCCAGTCGGCGTGGTCTTGCCGTGACTGGTAGTCCGCGGGTGACTATGTGGTGTACCACACGATTGGCCACCGATGAAATCTCCCCGAGTGGTTTAGTTATTCTGGGGAATTTCTCGAATAAAGCGTGGAATTTATCGTCACGCGAATAAAAAGTGCCGAGGATTCGGTACGCGTACATCGGAGTCTATTATATTAATACTATTCTTATCGTTATCCGTCATGTCGAGTATATTATATATTAAAAATTATTATGAAAATATACGACAGACGTGGATAGATAAACAATGGACTCACCGAATTGCCTTCTTTGGAAGATTTGACCGAGGTTGAGACGTGTTCCCAGATTTGGCTCACCAATTGTAGCGTGGTGTTGAATCGCGAATGACTATGAACACCGCTACAAGACTACGTGCCAATTAACCAACAACATCCCCGTAGGCCAATATCAGAAGGCAGATGATGGCTGTAGTCGAGATGTATTTGTTGGCGATCTCGTGGTATCGAAAGAATACCGAGATCGTGCCAAAGAAGTACAAGCGTGGTAACTAAGCGTAACCGAATTCGTACAAGTTCAAAGTCAACGGGAGAGTAAGTGTAATGGCTGTCATTAGCATAGCTAAAAAAACGAGCACAGGAAAACAGTCACTGGTACAATTGGTTATAATAATAATTGTTTTCATTGAACCAATCGCGTTCTGTTGACAAAAGTAGGTCACTACAAACTAATGATAGGGAGTAAAGTAGTCGAGTGTGTCGATCGCTTCACTTTTCCTGGAAGTTTCATCAACCCCGTTGGGTTGGTGTCCGACGAAATCCTAGCACGAATTAAAAAGTCCGGTTACGTCACTTGTAGCGTAGGTGAGATATCAATTTACCAGCTAAAAAATGAGTTTACTGCTCAGTAATTCTCTGTTCTACTTTCTGGTTCTTAAACAGCCTATAAAAATAGCGGGTATCCGTAGTTTCTTAGCATTTAATCATAGACGTCTTCGAACCATTGCATATTTTGGCAACGTCGCGTTGGTAATTGTGAGGTTAGAAGCAGAGTACTGGGTAGAGATGGAAAATCGATTGACGAGGTGACAAATCTTTATCAATTGAGATAGTGTTATGTCCGAATGAAGAATAGATGAATGGTAGCTGCTAGGAGTTACTTGTGGATTATTAAGTAACTGGGTTATATGTATACTTTATTTATTCGAAACAAAATGTAATGACCTCATGAACTCTAACGGAATCTTCGCTACATCATGATACATATATTCATCCTTAATCACTCTCTCATGTATAAGTATGTCAATATTTGTAATAACGTTGATTTTCAAATATTTTAGGTTGTAAGCAGCTGATGAGAACCTAGCGAAATAAAATGAATTCATATTATTCTGCACCAATCTTTGTTCTTGCTCTCTTTGAAACAATGGTTCATTTCAATACTAGTACAGTTTTGAATGTTTAAGCATGTTGTCGTATAGTATTCATGATAGCAATCAGATCATACGAAGATTTTCATGATAATCAAACATTTTGTCTAGGAACATTTTGTGCATGATATTTCTAGTATGCACTCATCGAACATGTGATTATAAAGATATGACAGGCATAACGGTCAGTTCGTTCGAAAGTCAATGTTTTTATAGGTCACTTTTATTGTTTTGAAATAATTTGATAGTGTGGTTAAATCTATCGTAGAACTTTAGAAAATGACTACTCATCTTTGTAGAATGTTATAGACTTCACACTAAATGGAGTGCTTACACTCCATTCTAAGTAGATCGAGGCCATATCTAGCTATGGATATGATTTTAACTGGTAGACAGGTAATGTAAATTTTGGGTCAGATAGATGATTAAGGGGTTGATAACAATTGTTTTAATCTATGTAGGTTGTTCCAGGATTTTTAATGTTTACTATGCAAAAATAGAATTTAGTTATGTGATGTGACCCAAAATCGATACCACTGTTACTCAGTCATCTATTGTTAACTCTGTACGAGATTTCAGACGTACTATTATATGACCTTCACATAACATGCTTTTGCTATTTTTTTCTTATGGTGCTATCCATCTCTATCGTCCGTCATATTGTTGTGGTGTTTGTTACTCTCCGTTCATTTAATGCTGCAACATATCTGTATAATGTTTTGACAGGGTTATGTTGGTGTTTGCACGAGGTGCTGTTTTTTAAAAAGCAGTTCTGTAATGAAAATAGTTGAACTTAATGATGTGACAGTGACTTAATCGGAACAAATTAAAAATTTACCACTTTCAAGCGTGAGATTATATTTTTTTTAGCAAATTTTATTCTCAAGTCTTAAATATCTGTAATCCAGCTATTCGGCGTCGATGCTTATCATTTTCAAGTCTATTAAGTAATCAATACATTCAGTAGAGATAATTTTGTAAGCTTTTATTTGATTGACCTATAATAATTCCAATGAATACTTCATTAAAATTTATTGTGATTACGTCATATGATTAAAGGCAAATACACCAAGTCAAAGAAATACACAGATGTATCTATATACCTGTGTATTTACATGATTGGATTTAACTAACGAATTAAACGCCTACATATATACATCGGTGCACTGAGATATTAAGTAATTAAATGATCAATACTGTCACTTGATCAAACGTTCTGAAAAGTATTAAATTTTACAAAAATTAGTCGTAGTTATGTATAGTCATAAATAATCAGTAATGCCATGGCTTATAGAAAACTGAGGATTATTCAATGAGAAGTACAGATAAATTCTTACATTACCAATTAATTAAATAATTTCAACACAGATATTTACTTTTCACTCATCCCCTTTCTATTCAATGCCTGAATATATGAAGTTGACTTGCCGTACAGATTCACTCATTCAACCAGAATCCAATGGAACTAAAGAGAACAATGAATCTTCTTGTGCTGTTTTACTATCACCATCTTTGTCATCAAAATCTCCTTCAAACAAACATATATACTTAATCTATTCTATTTTAATATTTATTTTAGTAGTCATTATACCATTAATGTTAAAAATGACATTATATGGTGAACCAAGCTTTTATTCACTTTTTCCAATCTATTCAATACTTTTCTCATGTACAACAATATTTGAAGTAATCAAACGTCTTCGTACATTACAGCATGAAATGAATGAAGACAATGTACCAGCGGAAGTGTATTTTTCTTGAAAAGAAGTTCATAAATCAATATATGCCATGTCTGTAAACTTCATAATTATGTACATTTTTCATTCTATAGTATTTATTGATCTAGTTAAATACTTTCAATATTCGATAATATCAAAATGTCTGTTATAACCCCAGAATTATCGTTTTCATCATCGTGCTTACATTTACATCAAATCTTCGAATTGAATAATACTCAATCTACTCTCTTTTCATTTTTTTTGTTGTTTGCAAAAACTAGATAGTTTTTTGAGTCAATAAATGAAAAGCATTTATCCATTCATCCATCATATAACTAATTAATAGATCAGATATTAACGATATGTCTGTTGATTTAAACAAAACTAATACATTTATAATATGAAGACGCTACATTCAGATTTATGTACCCATTTATTTCACTATTATATGTGCTGAGATTCATTTATAAATTGTTCTTTCATGTTTTATTTAAAAGTGATATTTTGAATGCGTAAAAGATAATCCATTTTGTCTTAATTCTTAATAACTAATTTTGTGGTAAGTTATATGTGAATATGTTGTTATCAGGATACATTATATATATATGATATTTATTTTAAAAAAGTCATTGATGAGAGACCAACCAGTGTGAAACATTTATTTTGTTTTGGCATGGAACTTCACATTAAAGTACTAACAACTACTAATGATTAGAATATTCAGTAGATTGAACTGATGATTGATGTATTTTTTTGTAATTGTCAGACACTGAGATGTTATTAACACTACAACTTAGATATTGAATTCTACAAAAAAGAAATGTACTAAAACTTGAATATGAATCAATCTCATCATGAAGAACATGAAATGAACTGATTTTCTATTCAAACAATTTATTTACATAGATTGTAAAATACTGATTCTCATTGTAAGTAATTTCTAGGATCGAATGGCAGTTCTATGTGTATATATCTGCTAGTTTACATTAGCTATTCATATAACATACCGTTTAAGGCATACATTTTAAAAATATTTTTTTATGATCGATATGAAGGTAAATGGCTTACTTTTAATTAAATAACTCCTTTTTAACACCATTATTTCATAGTTATTTTAATTAACTACTAGATTTGCATTACATTCAAGCTTATATTATAGAATGGTATATCTTAAATGGTCATTGAAGGTTAGATCAACCTATTTGAATAATAACCCGTTGTTTATTAGTTAATGAACGCCGAAAAGTTTCGTTTACTGAACATTTTCTACAAACTGATATGAAATTGGGGATGGGGGAGGTAGCATGCTCTTCAACGAATAGACGTGGAAATTGTCAGCTATCATTAATTGTGTAAGCGTTTTTTTTAAGAAAAAAGAGGTATTGATATTTCTACTTGTTAATTTAAATAGGTGGAAGTGTGTAGTATTTCTGAGAGTTTTAAACTCAGATGAAGCAGTTATCAATTGCTTCTTGATCCCAATAAAATTGATAATAACATAATAAACTAATAAGTTTTGACTTGAAATATTTTCTATTGATCTTAATTTATTCCAATTAGCCGATTGTAGCACAGAAAATCTATCAACTTTTTTATAGTTTATTCCGTTTTTATATTAACAGCTTCTACTTCGTTAATCGTAAAGCCATTGTTATCAACCACTTTAACGACTTGTTATTGTCTTTTTTTGGCAAAAATAAAACAGTATATAAATATCATCATGAGTCCAATTGCTTATTCATGATAATATTATAAGAGTATCTTCAATTTTTGTCTGTAGTAATTGTTTAGCTTTTAATTTACATTAAGTATAATTAAGTAATCATAAAATAAAGATTGAATACATGATAGACTATTGAATACTACCATTCAGATCTGGCTAAGAAACATTTAACAATACATAACAATCCATCAATATAACAAATCGAATAGATGTACAACCCTCTCTTAACTTTAGTAAACTAATAGCTCAAAATAACACTATACAAATGTTAATATTTTCTCTTCATTCTAGAATGTCAATACTTAAATTAAATATAAATCATATCAATATAATAAGAAACGAATAATTTTTGTATACATTTTAAGTGTTTCCGACTTATCTGTCGTAGATTTATTTTGCTAATCGTGTTAATATTACTATAAATGCATAAGATCATTTAGATTATCCTATAAATCATTGTTTAAATATATTTTCAATTAGATTATTTGTAAGTTAATTTTTTATTTTAATTCATTAAAAGAAATCAACATGCGTAAATTGTGAAAGTAAATTTATTTAGGTCAATAAAGTATGAATAGATTAATTGTAAGAAAAACAAAGAAAAAAATAACAAACCGATGTTTATCATTCATAGTTTTAACTATTCATTCATTTATTCATTTAATTTTATTTCTTTTCTTCTCATTTTTGATGCCTCATTTTCTAACTTATCCAAAGAGATCATCTGAGAACTGGTTACTATGCTTCTCTTTTTTATTTGTTGTTGTTAAAACCATTGATTTTCTAATTAAAAAAATTTTTTTTACACAATTATTTATTAATTTGAGGTCACTTGTGAACATTAATGTAATGTATATCATGTGATATAATTATTTTATTAATATTAAAAAGATAAAATTAAAACAAAAAGAAGAAAATAAATGTGAATATATACATAATTATAAAACTGGTTAATATTCAATGGATAAATGATGAAATTGACTTGTATACTTTTTGTTTTTCTTCTTTTTCTTTCAGAAATTGTAACATTATCATGAATAGTTTTAAAATAAATAATTCTTTTCAATTTTTGTTTTATTGAATTAATCAGAATATTACAAGATTGATTTAAATTATTTTATCATTTATAAGTAATTAAATGATATTTCAAATAATTTTTTAATTTAAATTAAACAATAATTGACAATGGAAAAAAATCTTTTGTATCTTTTGTTGAATATATCATAAATAAATCACCATTCTCAGAAGGGGTTTTGTAGAGATTTGAGTAATTTCAATAGTTGAAATCATCAGTCAATTGAAGCAAGGTCATCATGGAAAACCTGGAAACACTGGACGGTGTTTTCGTTCTAGTATGGGACTCTTCAGCAGTACGCATTCACGATCCCGCTCAACTCGATTCTAACCCAAGACCTATCAGTCTCGAGCGTGAACGCTTAACCACTTGACTACTGAACTGGCATCTAATATTGTTAATGTCTAACTTCAACCAATCCATGAAATTTCGCCGGCACAATAATTTAACGGTTGAGTGCTCGAGCACGAGACTGATAGATCCTGGGTTTGAATCTCGCGAGGAGGGGCGGTATCGTGGATGTGTACTGCTGAGGAGTTCCATTTTAGAACGAAGCGACCATCCAGTGTTTCTAGGTTTTCCTTGGTGGTCTAGCTACAATTGACTCATGATTTCATCTATTGCAATCACCATTCGTTGAAAAATTCCCATTATATTAAAACATAATTAATATGAACGAAAAATGTTCTTTTCAATAATTTCTCATCAGGTTCTACAATTATAAATTCAAATTAATTATCTATAAAATTGACCAGATTTAAGGTAGAGTACATCATTTGGAAATTGTAATATGTGAATCAAAAATTTATAAATCAAGAAATTTACAAAAAAAAACATAACCAATAAAAGAGAGCATAGAGAATGCGTAACCGTGACTAAACAGCCTCCGTGTATACGCTTACAATTCAGAGGCGAAACATCTAGTGAGATGCTAAGACTGAAGTTAGGTAGATCAATCCAAAGAACCCTTAATGCGGGTAAACTATAGGTAATGCTTTCCACACTTCCAATGATCACTCCGAGGTTGATAGATAAATTACATAGACTAGCCACCTCTTTCTGTATCTATCGATTCAACTGCTCTTGTGAAGCACGTTATATTGGCAGATGTTCTAGGAATTTATATATTCGGGATCGTGAGTACCTCCCAGTGTGGTTAAGCAAAGGTGTAGTTAAAACGGTTAACAACTGCATTTTAGACCATTTAATTTAGTCAGGACATACATACAACATGGAACAGTCTTTCGCAATATTATATCGTGTTAACAGCAGTCTACTTAATTCCGTCAGACTAAGAAACCTGCAGACGGCTGAAGTAATTGTTATTCGGATCAAAAGGTCGGAAATTTGCATCCAAAAGAAATATGTTCAGCCACTCCTTTTACCCTGGCCAACTTCGGGGTCAACTATGATGCTGCAATTCGATTAATCTTCATTTTTATGTCCGAAACTTATTATTATTAACTTTATCATTGTTATTATCATTATTACACCTGATAACCTTTTTGAGGAATTTATTCATCATCCACCCCTATCTACTATATCTGACCTAATTCGTATTATTCTACATATTACCTAATTTCTGATTTTTATTGCATTATTCTCTCCCTCACACCCCATGTTCACCATATTTATTCTGATGATTTATTTCACAATTTCATTTGACTTATAAACTGATTCAAGTTAACACTTCATATTAGTCAACCCCAACATTAACGATTTGAATAAGATCTTGAACCAATTGATGTTAGACCACCATTGAAAACTTGGAAGCATTGAACGGCCGTTTCATCCTATTATGGGACTTTATATGGGATTTTATATAACAAACAACAATTCTTGATTCATATATTACAATTTCCAAATGATGTGCTCTGCCTTAAGTCTGGCCAATTTATGGATTACTAATTTGGATTTATAATTGTAGAACCTAATGAAAAATCACTATTTAATAATATAAAAAAAAATTAGTTTTCAGATCAGTATAGATTGAACTGATAACCTCTGTTTAACACTCTCAATGATATTTATAGATAATGTTGGTCGGCGGCCTATGCTCCATTGGGAGTAACAGGCGTAAGTAAGTAAGTAAGTAGTTTTGTAATAGTGTGTACAATTTATACATCACAGAAATAAGTAAATATTGTAATACAATGAATTGGTGAAGAACTGAAGAAATGTTTAGTCTAACTAATATAGTTTTTACTATGTATCATGCATTCCAATATACAAGTCATAAGATTTTAGTAACATATATAAGCGAACGATTGTTTTCAATTAGATCATCATCAAGCTTTACTCTAATATATATGAATATTTATACGAAAATATTAAACCAATCAAGGCAATTTGGGTCAATAATCACAATGAAATAGAATAAGTCACCACACATAATAGGTAAAAGTAAAAGTTGATGGGAGTCTTTAATATAATAACATTTTAAGTAAACTTTGACCTTGATTCTCTTGGAAACACGAATTTGAATTACTAATTTGTCTTTAAATTAAATAAAACAACTGCATGAAACATTTTCTATTATTCTGAGTATGTCTTAGAATAGTTAACAGATTTTATCGTTAATTGTTTAGTATAGAAATTTAGTAAGATATTTAACAAGGAATACAGTTAAACAGAATCGAATTAATTTAATGATTAAAGTGACAGAATTCGTATTTTACTCATGTCATTCAGCTACAATTTACAACGTAATGAATTTCAGAAGACATAACAACTGTTTCACCTAATGAATACAGTATAAATTTGAAGTTGTCAGTTATGTACAAACAACCCAAACAGAATAATTTACCTAATCAGATACAAAATACTTTATCAGGCCTGTAAGCTTTCATTTCAATTCATTCGACAATCTTATCATTAAATCAACATAAACAAAATAAATTCCTGTTCAGATAGAATTTGTTCAAGAATTGGAGTTCAGTCTATACATTATCAAAAAAGTAGTAATTAGACGATTCTTACTTCATCGAACTCAATAGGTGTAAGTTTTCTGTGAAGTATACCTTCAAATAACTGTTTATTACCACCCTCTTTTCTATCTTTATTTGTAAATATGCCTTGTTGACTAGTATTTCATACTTTACGGTATGGTATGAAATCTAATCGTTTTCCAACATTAAGTATTTATGACTTTTATGTGTAGTCATGAAGAATTACTTGGATATTATGATTAGTTTCCAACTCTTAAAATATACTGCACATATAACTCACTTCCTAGGTAATAATGTTCATCCATATGGAGTTCAACAAATTTTGTTGCCTGTTAGAAGTCAATTGTATTGTGAATAAATACTTTCATATTTTATGACTTATTATCAAATTAACGATATAATCTACATTGATATCAAATTAGATGAGAAATTAATTCTTCGTCAAATAGCTTACTTACTTACGCCTGTTACTCCCAAACAGCTATCCGTGTAAACTTAATACATATCTTAAATAGTACAAATAAGTGAGTATTACTTAGATATGAGTTTTGATTATTAGAGGTAATTGGTAGGAGATGTAGTTACTACACGTATCAATGCTTATCAACTTATAAGGATTACCTTTTGATTGAGGTAAGATTGAGTCATACATTAATTATAAACCATACGTTAGTAAAGAATTCGAAAATGTGATAATGTATGTTTGGTTGTGATATTTTAACTTAATGACTATTAATAAATTGTCTATATACAATTGATCAGCTGAAAAATCGATTGAAAGTCCAATTAAACCAATATTAAAGAATGTAGAAATAAGTGCATGTAAACAAAGTTTTATAGTCAATAGATAAATGAATAACTGACTGTATTTGAAGTAAATATCGCAAGAATTGAATAGATAAATTATATAATTTCGGTTCAGTTAAATCTTGACAATTGATGAAGGAATCGAGAAAGATCATGGATAGATTTAAGTTGGACGTTAACACCATCGGTTGCCGTCTCAGTGGTCTAGCGGTTAAGAGATTTGCTCGAAAGACCGGAGGTCCCAAGTTCGAGTCACGCGTGTAGGATTGTGAATGCGCACAGTTGAGGAGTATCATACTAGGATGAAACAGTCGTTCAGTGCTCTCAGGTTTTCAATGGCAGCCTATCTTAGATCGAATCAAGAATTCAACTGTTAAAATCTTGATTCCATTCAAACAGGATATAATTTCAGCTTCGTGATGAAAAGTGAAATAAAGAACTGGTTTGAAAAATATATCATTTTACTTTCAGGTATTGTCAACTGAAGACTGTAATTTGGACAAGTAGTCACGAAATTAAATGAAGAACGTAAGGAAGATATTCGATCTTATTTCAAACTAATAGGTCAAAAGTATCCAAATGATAATAGATCTTTATCTAATAAAAATCCTGATACCTTAGTTGTAAGGTTCTAATTATCAACTATTTTTAGGTACTTTATCATAATATAAATGATTTTTCGAGGTCTTGATTTTGACTATATCGTGTAATTATTTTAAAAATCTCAGTGCTCGAACAATACAATTATTTAGTGCTTTCAAGCATTTGGTTAATAAATGGTTGATGATGAAACCGAACTTCCGAATTGTCTTAAATGTTGATGAAGATATTCTAAAAATACACCATAGGATAAGGTTCTCTCAATTATAATCGATGAAATTTAGCCACAAAAAGAAACCGATGAAGTGATAATTCAAGCGGCATCTGTCAAGGCTCATTTGTTGCAGAGGATTGTTTGAGATTACTGGAAAATGCAGACATATTATTGTTTCATAAATAAATTTACCTGTAGTTTTACAAGTCTTTGAATATCTAGTATATTGCCATGCTGTCAGAACCTAATTCGCTTATGTGTATTGTTCTTATTTGAGTAGGTCAATTAAAAATGAGAACAACGTTAAAGTAATTGAACAACGAATAATGATTATAAGGAAACGAATGTGTTGGATTACAAAACCAAATTAAGACCAGATGAACGTATGAAGTGTGGAAAGTGCTGTTGCGATTTCAGTTCATACTTTAAATCTTTTAGAACGATACAATAAAGTACAGATAAAACAACTCACCATGTTCAAAACTTCTTGTAACCTCATAAAAATGGAAATATTATTTAGTATGAAAACCAAAGAATTCAAATACTTGTAATTTACTTTATAAAGTCTACAAAAAAATCGCAAATAAGATCTAAATTAAAGTGTGAATTCATACAAAAGATTACTGATATCTATGACCATTACGCATCACTGGTCTAAATGCCATATAGTTAAACTTGATTGACGCTCTGTTAAGTCGGCTTTCCGAGAACTGCAACAGAGCCTCCGGAGGTCCTGAAGGAGCCAAAGAGCCTTAGCCATTCAGAACACGATGGAGCTTTCTAGAATGCCAACGTGGCGTGCTACTATTGGTCAATAGCATAATATGTCTTTTAGCGGATTGGCCAAAATATGATGTTGATTTGACAAATGTTAACATTTATAAATACCCATGTTTTTCTGTACAAAAATGAACCTTGGATTAAAGTACTTTTCGCATACTTTGTGCCTTCTCTCTCGTGTTCAGGTCGCTGTATAGTTCTAGCTTGGGGGTTTCAAGAATAGCTTAGGGATCGATTATAGCGTTCAAATCGCAAGACTTATCACGCTCACAATGACTTTGAGACCAAGATTGATTTTAATGATCAATAGGAACACAAATTGAATAAACCCAAAAGAAACCAGTGATAACCATTTTATATTGATGATACAGTTTACAAATGAAATGTTTTAAGATGTATATGGCGTCGATTTCGTTCTGAGATAGGGTAACAAATTCTTTTTCATTATCTATAAACGTCGTAGATCTTTCAAAAAAGTATCTTCTATAAAGCCATTTATTGAGTAAATGATATTTAGTATAAATTTTTATGTTTAAATGCTAAAACTTTAAATTGACCATTACAAACCTAGAGTTTTCGGTAGTGTAGTATAGTTTACTTACTCCCCAGGTCGTTTGAATAAAAAATTATGATATTAAAATAAACTTACATAAATAGGGTAATAGACCACCAGTTTTCATTTTGAGATACGTAGAATATTCTCTTAACTTAGGAATTAAAGAGTTATTAGTGTTATTTAAAGTGAACTTTTAAGCAGTATCGCCAAGGATCTAGATTTAATAAACAATGCTGTATATTGTGAATAAAATAATGTCAGATGTGGTTTTTCATTAAATGGATTGAAGACTGATGAACGTGATAAAAGTTTACTGTTTACTTATTTATTATTGATTTAAACACAATCTCATTGGCACAAGGGGACACCAAAATATAAATGAGCCACACAAATCACTGAATCTGTGTGTGAGATGGGATACTGTCCGAGAGCACAAATCGAAGCAAATGGTTTTCTTAGGAGACCACTCCCTGAGCCTTCAACGTAGACGTAAAACCCATAAGGCAGTAGGGAAACTTTAGGAGATACAGTCCCATAGTAGCCGGTAATCAAGAACACATTCATATGCCAATCGTTCCTTCAGAATCATATACCTCATGTGCACCATGGGTTTGGAATCAAGGTTATCATACTCCCATAGTTGCATCCTACATACCCATCTATCCGAGTTAAGCACTAGACATATAATTTTCGGCCTCTCAATTTCGTAAACATACTCTCTATGTGAGAAGACAATGGGTAGGATTTCCGTGGAAGTGGCCATATATGGGTGGTCTTTATAAAGAGAATTTCGAGACGGAGTGCGGACCCCCTATCCTCGGCCATACCCAGGAGTTTGGGGTGTGTGTAACATTTCAGCTGATATTCAGCTGTTACGATATCAGGTAACGAGCTACTAAGTCAATCTTTTGATTTCGAACGTGTGGTTTGGTTAATTATTCTTCATTTGAGGCAAAGGTAAATAATTTCACGATGTGAGAAGTTAAGTTGAATTGTTTATGATTTTTTACAGAAGGATATAATGAATTAAAAATACGCATTACGGTCTACTCGAAATAAGAACAAAATGAAGCGGGTAAGAAATTAATAAAACACAGAGCAAATCGTTAGTGTTGGGGTAACTAATATGAAGTGTATACTTAAATTACTTTATACGTTAAATGAAATTGCAGTATATACGCCAATCCGTATCCTGTATTTCTTACATGACTTAAAAAAACTAAGCTCTCTGGATCGTTGTATGAACGAAATTCAATACATTTCACAACTGTAGAATCTTTTACTGGTTATTCAAAGTATCTTAAGATATGAGTATTACATTTCCGTTTCGTCAAGAAAATCCTTTATTATTGGTTTGAATTTGATCTTTGTTTATATCATTTCAAATTTAATTGAGAAATCAACCTTTTAGTTATAAATAGAATGGTTAACATATCGCTCCGTGATATTTAGAAACTTTCGTTGAAAAAAGTAAGTAATTCAGTAATAAAATCAATCAAATCAGTTTTATATTACCATCCATACGGGCCCAAACTTTTGTTAAAATAATTTTACCTACTGCATGTTTGTAAGTAGCTAAACACAAGTACAGAAACATTCAAACTTCTGGAACTTCAACAACCATATCCAGCAGGTTCAAATAATAATTATATGAGTTTACTTCAGTTTTGAAGAGAAATGTTAAGCCCTGACAAATACATAAAGCTCTCTTTTAATCTACATTCCCATCCTCAAACATTCTGAAGGTATATGCCTTATTTGAATTACGTAATGATGCAAACAACTATTTGACGATAATTAGCAACTTGAAACATAAGTTTCGTACAGATGAATTAATTCATTTCTTTTCAGTAGTGTTGTTATTGGAAATTCTGTATGAAATTATCATAGACAAAAATAAAATTTATTTGAACATTCCACAACGATCAAAGCATCCTAAGGCGTCTCTATCTTTTGAGCTAATTGATGTATATAAACAAATTCAAATCATAAAAGAAATTTACTCAAGTATTTCTTGTAACACTCCAAGTTGATTTATGTATACATCTTTGATAAACGTTGCTTGCATATTAACAATAAAATTTTAAAACAACCTGTCATCTTAGACTGAATACTTTAATATAAACAGTTAAACATCCCAATCCACAATTCTATGAGTTGATGCTTTATTCAATAACTATGAAAATGTGTGAATTTTCAAATAATTCGAATTACGGGACCTGATCAATAACAAATTGAGAAAAAGAAACCTCTTTTTTCTTAAATGTTCACTAGTAAGTGTAATGAATAGTTAAATGAATAAGTGAATGAAAAATTTTAACGATCCTATTTCATCAGTCATTCATTTATCAATTTATTTAGTTACTTAATCAATTCGCATGACTGCCTTTTTGTTTTTCTCTTGGTTTATTTTTCGTTTTATATTTTGTATTCATAAGTTCATTATTAATTTGGTTGATTTGTATTTTCAGTTGAATTGCTTTATATTGATTTTCAATATTAAAAACGTAATAAAAAGTAGAACCTATATGTTCATTCTTTGATGAACTTACATGCTTATTGAAGAAAATTTTTATTAATATAAATGATATACAATAGATGATTAGTGCAATATGTTATTTTCTTTTCATGAAAAATATTTGACTTAATTGAATGCACTTAATGTTCAGTTTTATAGTGTTCTGATATTTTACTCATTTGTCTAGTTCTCGCTGGTACATTTGTTCAATCATCAAAAATCTCCAGTTATCATACATTTCCTATTTTTCCATGGTAACCCATCGATAAAAAGGTTTTATTTTTACAGTTGTTAGTTTACCTTAGAAATAAAATAATTTCCCGTTGCTTAATATTTGACAATATACTCGTACAAAGAGTATGCCAAAATGATGAAAATAGTATCAACTATTTCTTTATGATGCGTTGGTTAGTGAATAATATTTTACAGTTAGATTACTTCAGTTAATATTGATTTTGAACTGATGATATTCATTAATCAGTGATCGATTCATTAGCACAACCAGAATTTTACGTGAACAAAATGTAAACGAATCGATGACCATTGACAGAACTAGCAAAATATTTGCTTAGCAAACAACTGATCATGAAAACCAAGTTGTGATTATTAAATAAATAGATTATTATATTTTTATATTCATCATATTCCAAGCTTCCGTTTAATATATAAACTGTTGTTATGTTATATTAGATCCCTTTAATTATTATCAGTGTATTATTCCTTTTTGTCACTTATGAGTTGGTTGGGTGAAAACAATACTTTCTTATTTGTGGTGCGTTGTGGTCTAATAATCAACATATATTAACCAACGAGTTTCTCGGTTTGTGGTTCCCTACCGAGCGAGAGCGAATCTACGCTATGGATTATACAGAATAATGATACCATCAGTCGTCTCTTGAATTTATTTGTTGTCTGTCAAAGCGTGTCATTAGTTAAAATGAAGGTCGATGGTCTAATAGACATGAAGTGTATGCGTTATTAGTGGAAATTATAGTCAAACGCCAAGATTACGTTTGTCTTAAAAGTGACAAGAACCTTTGATTTGCAAAAATAAGAATCGTTCCACAATAAACATACACTTTTTTCATAAAACTTAACTTAGCTAATTTAATTCGCCGTTTAGATTACTAACATATTATCTCGCAACATAATACTCAATTAAATAAGCAATCGATAAGGTAACATTGCATGTCAATAGATCATATTTATGATGCTGAATAGCTAAACCATATTTTATTTACTAGATTTGTCGGCTCTTAATATCATCCAATGTTAGGAATCCATGCTACTAAGAGATTCTGAGTGAACAGTTGTCTTACTTACTTACTTACTTACTTACTTACTTACTTACTTACTTACTTACTTACTTACTTACTTACTTACTTACTTACTTACTTACTTACTTACTTACTTACTTACTTACTTACTTACTTACTTACTTACTTACTTACTTACTTACTTACTTACTTACTTACTTACTTACTTACTTACTTACTTACTTACTTACTTACTTACTTACTTACTTACTTACTTACTTACTTACTTACTTACTTACTTACTTACGCCTGTTACTCACAATGGAGCATAGGCCGCCGACCAGCATTCTCCAACTCAATCTGTCCTGGGCCTTCCTTTCTAGTTCCATCCAACTCTTGTTCATTTTTCTCATATCTATCTCCATTTCTCGGCGAAATGTGTTCTTTGGTCTTCCTTTCCTCCTTCGGCCTTGAAGATTCCATGTGAGGGCTTGTCTTGTGACGCAGTTCGGTGCTTTCCTCAATGTGTGTCCTATCCACTTCCAGAGCTTCTTCCTGATTTCTTCCTCCACTGGGATCTGATTTGTTCTCTCCCACAGTAGGTTGTTGCTAATAATGTCCGGCCAACGGATCTGAAGTATTTTGCGTAGACAACTGTTAATAAACACCTGTATCTTTTGGATGATGGATTTCGTAGTTTTCCAGGTTTCCGACCCATACAGTAGAACTGTCTTGACATTTGTATTGAAAATTCTGACTTTGGTGTTGGTTGCTAATTGTTTTGAGTTCCAGATATTCTTCAGTTGTAAATATGCTGCTCTTGCTTTGCCAATCCGTGCCTTTACATCTGCATCAGATCCACCGTGTACATCGATGATACTGCCCAAATATGTAAAGGTTTGTACATCTTCCAAAGCTTCTCCGTCAATTGTGATTGGATTGGTGCATGCTGTGATGTATCAGAGAATCTTGCTTTTCCCTTTGTGTATATTGAGACCTATTGCTGGTTGTCTTCTTCTACATTTGTTGTTGCGTATGCGATAGAAGAGCCAGATCACCTGCGAAGTTCAGATCATCTAACTGCATCCTAGATGTCCACTGTATCCCGTGCTTCCCTTCAGATGTTGATGTCTTCATGATCCAGTCGATCACCAGGAGAAAGAGAAAGGATGAGAGTAAGCAACCTTGCCTCACACCGGTCTTTACTTCGAACGACTTTGTCAATTGTCCTCCATGCACGATTTTGCAGTTTAATCCATCATAGGAATTCTGTATGATATTGACTATCTTCTGAGGCACGCCGTAGTGTCGAAGAAGCTTCCATAGGGTTGTTCTGTCCACGCTATCAAATGCTTTTTCGTAGTCAATGAAGTTGATATAGAGTGATGAATTCCATTCAATTGATTGTTCCACAATGATCCGTAGAGTTGCGATTTGGTCTGTGCACGATCTGTCCTTACGGAATCCTGCCTGTTGGTCGCGAGGTTGCGCGTCTACGGAGTCCTTCATCCTGTTTAATCATACCCTGTTGAAGACTTTTCCTGTTGTTGAAAGAAGAGTGATTCCCCTGTAGTTGTCACAGTTGCTGAGATCGCCTTTCTTTGGTATTTTGACTAGAAGTCCTTCTTTCCAGTCTTTTGGTACCTGTTCCTCATCCCAGATCTTTCTGAAGAGAGTTTGGAGTATCCTTGCAGTTGCCGCTACGTCTGCTTTCAGTGCCTCTGCTGGAATGCTGTCTAGTCCTGCTGCTTTGCCACCCTTGATTTGTCTGATTTATTCAATTGTTGGTGGCCCAGCATCGATTGGGAGGTCCTTGAGTGCTGCTTCGATGTTGGGTGGGTTCAGTGGGGCTGACCTATTCAAGAGTTCTTTAAAGTGTTCTACCCACCTATTTCGTTGATCTTCAATGTTGGTGATTATCTTGCCTTCCTTGTTTTTCACTGGTCGTTCTGGTTTACGTTGATTTCCAGAGAGTTTCTTTGTTGTGTCATACAGTTGTCTTATGTTTCCTTCTCTGGCAGCCTTTTCCGCCGTCACTGCTAAATCTTCCACATATCTACGTTTGTCAGTTCTGATGCTCCTCTTCACTTGCTTGTTTACTTCTGTGTATTCAGCCTGTGCCTTGGCTGTTTCTGCTCTTGTTCGGCTGGTGTTGACTGCTGCCTTCTTGTTCCTCCTTTCTTGAATCTTATCTAGTGTATCGACCGTGATTCAATCCTTGTGATGGTGCTTCTTTTGGCCAAGAACCTCATGACATGTTGAAGTGATTGCCTCTTTTATCTCTTTCCAGTTGCTCTCCATAGTAGTTTCTTCTCCATTAAGTAGATCATGAGACGCTTGGAACTTATTGCTGAGAGCTATCTTGAATTTGTTGAGTTTGTCAGTATCCCACAGAAGAGCCGTATTAAATTTTTGTGATATTGTCCTCCCCGTTGTCCAGTGCTTCTTGAGTTTCAATTTCATCTTGGCGACTAGCAAGTGATGATCTGATGCTACATTAGCTCATCTCTTGGTTCTCACGTCCTCCATCGTCCTCCTGAAATTTTTGTTGATGCAGATATGGTCGAGTTGGTTCTGTGTGGTGTGATCCGGTGAAGTCCATGTGGTTTTGTGGGAATATAGTCCCGCCTATGACCAGTTTATTGAAGGCACATAGATTTGCAAATCTCTCACCATTTTCGTTCCTTTCTCCCAGTCCGTGTCGTCCCATGATCTCTTCATATCCGGTGTTGTCAATTCCAACCTTGGCATTTAGGTCTCCCATCAGAATAGTCAGGTCCTTTGTTGGGCACTTCTCAACGATTGACTGCAGCCTATTGTAGAATTGATCTTTAGCGTCTTCATTGTAGTCGTTGGTAGGCGCGTATCATTGGATGACGTTCATTGTAATCCCCGTTTTCTTTGTTTTGAAGGAGGCCTTGATGATCCTTGGTCCATGAGATTCCCATCCTATAAGTGCATTTTGGGCTTGTTTGGACAGCATCAATGCAACTCCTTGTGTATGTGGGGCATTTTCTTGTTTATGTCCGGAGTATAACAGCAGCTCCCCTGAAGCTAGTTGTTGTTGTCCAACTTGCGTTCAATGTGTTTCACTGATCCCAAGCACCTCTAAATTGTATCTCCTCATTTCTGCAGCAATTTGGAAAACTCTCCCAGTCTCTCACATTGTGCGAGCATTCCATGTACCTAAATAAATGGTTGCTCTGGTTGTCAGAAGGGGCATCGGCCTCGTGACTTCTGAAGGAGCTCGGCTTTCATCATGAGGCGTCATAATTCTTCTAAACGAAGACCTCCTGACTCCCAGGACAGAGTTTAAATGGTTTGGATAATTTTTTCTGGTTAGCGTTTTTTAGCGCGTTAGTTTTCTACGGGATGGGGTCGCTAACCCCATGCTAAACCCTCCTCCTTTATCCGGGCTTGGGACCGGCAGTAGCCCCCCGAAAGGGACTGCAGGCGGAGTTGAACAGTTGTCATTCCCTTAAAATTGAAATTGTTTCAAACATTTAATCATGGAGGCAGACACAATTCTCGCTCTAATTCCTTGGAATATTCTTGTAGGGTTTTTAATTAATTAATTTATTTCCTGGTGATACACCAACTACTATTCTACGTGTACCTGATTCACAATATGAAAAGCTACATTTTATATGACCACTGTCATGTCTATGTACAAATGAATGAATCGTGTTAAGAAATTCTACCAGTATTATTTGTACCGCTTGACGGATAATTGCATTACATGTCAAATTACGAGATGTTGCATACATGTTCGAATTTTTGCGAAATCTACGAAATATTCCATCATTTCCAAAGCCAAAATTGATTACATTGTAGTTGACAGAAACAGTTCTTTTGGTTAGAACAGATAATTACGTTAATTGCAAGATGTATTCTAGTGAAGTTTTGTATAACAAAAAATAATTATTCTGGCGGAAGATTTTAGATTTGTGATATTTTTGAATTGTTATGACGCATTGATGGAGTAATATTTGATAGATGATGTACATTAAAGGCACTGTGGTCTACTGACCAATGTTCATGAAACTGAATTATCGAATTAAAGCTCTATAATTGACCAATGTAAAAAAAGCGGGAAGACAAATAGAGTTTTCTCTCTGGAAGTAATTTGCACATATCATTGTAAGTAATACACCCACCATTGAAGTTACGAATTGACTATCTGACCTAAATCACCGCCACTATATTCATAATTCGAAGTATACGTTGGAGTAGAGAAGCAAAGCAGAGTAGTCTCGGAAAAAATGCGAAGAAATGAAACATGGTAATGAGTTCCCAACCTTGATGCATACCATTTAGATAATTAAACAATTCTATATATTTTTGAATAATCATTAATCTATCCTTGTTCATTTATGTAAAATTACAAGTAATTCCGACGTTATAATCTCACTGGTAGTTGATTTTTCAAAAGGTTGTTATATTTTTCATTATATTGCTACTAATTTTACTAACTTGGTATTCATCTCATTGATTTCGTCTAGTGATTTATATGTAATGTAATGTGACAACTTGATTCAATGGATATTTGCGTCAAATATTATACCGCTTCTGGCTGATTATCTTTCCTTGGTTTTCGTTACGAATAGATTTCTAAGTGGTATAATCTTATGTATATTCAATTTATATCATTGAAATTTCTTTCAATTTATTAGTAATTTAGAAACATTGATTTTACAATAATGTCAACTTTAATGATTCACTGTTATTTGACTTCATTCAACCTGTTTTGCTCGCCTCTCCAAATAAAATATACACAGTGTCGTTTTATCAAAATAGTTTTTGATCTTTGCTATGTGATTTTAATAAAGATTCTAAATAGTATTGGAAGTCGTCTTTATGAACAATTCAGTGGTAATAGGAGGTATTATGTCTTATAATCTTATTTGTTCGTATTATATTTCTCAATTCAGTCAATATTTCCGTTATCTAACTACTTAATCACTAACTCTCTTGCCTTTGACTTTGAAATATTTATGACTAGAGAACTAGTCTGAACTGATAGTACCAGGTCATGTATTGTCGAAATCAATTCCAGTAGATAAACGTTGGATTCTGAATCTATATAAGTGTAAAAGTCAAAAATGAGAATCTAACTAATTGGTTAGACAAAAGTCAATACCTGTTTTTAATACTTTTACAGCATTTCGAGCATTTAAATGTATATGTCAGTTGTGAGTGTTAATATCCAGTGATGTAGCTGTATATCCAAATGTCACTACGCTTCTGTCTGTTGGATATTAATTCATATACATCTTATGTTCCTTGAGGTATAAATTAATTCATTCTTATTCAACAACAAATTTTGTAAAGACTACATGTAAACTTACTAAGAACCAATGGAGACGGATGCATGTTTTTGGAAGTAGATCTGAATAACTTTAAAGTTTTAAACTACCATAATTCTAACCAATATTGTTTATAGATTTAGCACGATAAGTGAAATGCATTGACTATTCAGAGTAGAACATAAATATGCTGCTTCTTAGATCTCTCCTCCGAAAGAAAATCACAAAAGTTTAATTAATATGTGAATTAGGAAGTTATATGTGATCCACACTCAACAAAACTGGTCTTCCCTGCAACACGGAAGTATTTTTTAGCATCCCATTTTATTTTATCTAATGTTCCTGTCAGCAACAAAAAAGTATTATTGTTTTCAATCTAGAATGTGTACTTGAGGTAGGTGAATATCTCAGGTAAATAGTAACAATTTCTTATCAATCCTGTCGTTCAATCGATTATATCGACTTTACTTTTCGTTTAATGTTGATTTTTCTTTATTCTATAACCGATATTTATTGACTTACAAGTTTTAACAGAATATAAAGCTATCCATATGAATAAATTGTTGTTTGAATAAAGAAATGGACTTTTTTTCACAACTGACCATTATATCTGAAGGATTTTACTAAGAAATAATAGGATTTACATAAGCGTGTGTAATTAATAACCAGTTTCAACATACTTCATGAATTTGCCACGTTGAAATGTGATATCATTTATTAATCTAGATAGTATAGAATTCACACAGATCTGAACAAAATAGAACAACAAGATACGATGATGAAAGGAAGCAGTCAATATTGAAAATATGTAAGTAGTCAAATTATGCGAAACCTATTAAAACTAATAACTATGTAAATTAGTTAATATTTCAATAATCTAGTAGTGTTTACTTATCAAAGGTAATAGAAAATTGAATTCATGGTGAAACCAATTATTTTTGAGATTCATACTCAAGATCATCATGGTATTATCACTGAACCATACCCTCAAATCAAAATAGGTCGCTTGTTATAGATTATATGACAAGTAATTGAAATGAGATTATGTAATGAATTTCTCTACCTAGCTGCATTAGGTTTTTGTTGTAAGGAATATGAGTTTCGCGAAGAGGCGTTTTCAGAATGTCAAGAAAGATTGGAAAGACTTGTATATATATTTTTTTAATCAAAAAGTATTTCATGATAGGGATTACTTTGAATACTGAATAAATTACAGATGTCTTAAGAAAAAAGGATACTATCATAAAGTCGTAGTCCATCAATAATATTTTGTAGGCCATGTTAGATTAGTTCATAAAGATAACGTGAAGAGAACGTGTGTACATATTCTGGGTTTTATTTGGTTCGTATTATAAATCATTCTTTCATAAAACCCAGTTTTTGGTTAACTAAGAATCGGGTTTTCTGTGCAAGGTTAATTCAAGTATCCTTCAACATTGAGAGTATAATAACGTACGACGGTGTGAAGGTCGTCAGTATTATCTACTAGAAATGTACGAGATGGTTTAAATGTACAACAATCTTTTAATAAATGGTTTATAAAGTACAATTGGCTGCTCTCAGTTGATTAACGATGAGATGAATTTACTGTCTTGATGATAATTTATTATAGAATAAGTTGATTGCAATCTTAACCTGTTTTTGTATTCATCTAGTTCATTATCGAAACTGAACTACTACCAAAATAACCTAGAGATTCAGATATTCATTCCATCCTGGATTAAAATAGTTTCTTAACAGGAAGTCAATCAGTGATATAGAACTTCGTTATAGAATATATGTAATTTCCGGCAAAGTATATACATGTATTTTTTCGAAATTTTGTACCGGCTAAGAAACTATTGAACGAGGATAAATTTCTCCTAACCACAGTAATTTCAAGTATTACCATTGTTGAATAGAGTATTTATATAACATCATTTGCAATGAAATTAAAGAATATACGAAGGGAACCAAGATTATCCCCTCACTATTGTTACCAAAAATGGGCCCCACATCATTTGTTTCATGGGAGACGTGATATGGTGTCCAAGGATTAGGTCCAACAGTCAGATTTTAATTGATTGAAGAATGACTGACAGAAAAGCTAATTTCATACAATTGGTTCCCTTTATGAAATTGAATAATGCCAGAACAAACAGTGATGCAGAATAATGTCGATTCATTATATTTCGTGGTTCTTCATTAGCTGCTTGCAACCACATATATGTTTAAAATTAATATTAAGGTAAGATATGATATAAAACAATTGACACAGATGAACGAAAAGAATTAAAATGACAAAAGCTTCCTTTTCGTTTATCTATGTAGATTGTTTCACATTATATCTTACCTCAATACTAATTTTCAACATATATATGGTTATCAGAAGGGGTTTTGTGGAGATTGTAGTAATTTCAATGGTTAAGATCATGAGTCAGTTGAAGCTGGACCACCATGGAAAACCTGGAAGCACTGGACGGCTGTTTCGTCCTATTATGGAACTCCTCGGCAGTGCACATCCAGGACCTCGCCCCCTGAGAGATTCGAACCCAGGGCCTACTGACTTCGCGCGCGAGCACTTACATGGTTGTAAGTAGCTCATGAAAAACCACGAAATATAATGAGTTGACATTATTCTGCATCAAAGTTTGTTCTAGCTTCACACAAGCTGATTTCCACAAATCTCCTGTGACATTTTATAATGATTACTTTGTGTAAATTTTTGTACATGAGCATATTACTTTACTGCATGAAAAACTCCATCTGGCCAGTGATCTTGTCTTGATTTCTCATCATTATAGGCCTTTAGTTAGTAATACGGTTTCATGAGTATTATTGAGTTCATCTATTGATTACAGATTCTATTCACCGATTGAAATGATCGAAATTTTCACCTGATCAAACCACAGAAAACAGTTTCCATAACAGCAAACTATTTATATTTGTTGGTTGTAGCGTTTAAATCTTATGGTATTCTTATGCTGTATTCATTCACTGAATCATTGATTAATCAGCGTCAAGTACAACTCAATTGGATTTATTTAAAATCTAACTACGAATCAATGTAAATAAGAAGTATAAATATTAGTCTTGATCTATTTTTAATGTCAAGTCAGATCTTCACCTTCCATCCGTCTTTTCGATTTCCATTAAGCCAAGTCAAATCAGTCTGAAGGCGATATGATTAATACAGACAAACCAGTTTCGGTCGTAACAGTTAGGCACATTTTTAATTATAGTTGCCAAACTTGATAAATTATTACAGAAAATATCTCTTCAGCTTACAACTAATGGAACATATTCCTGCTACGGGTAAAGGAAATGTAACACAATTCATATGAGTCAAATAAAGAAGAGATTTATTATAAGTATAAATTAATGTTTAAACATTTCTAAAAACATTGTTTGATTCAGTTCATTCACCTCAGTAAATGAAGTGTCGAATTTAATTCAAAGCAATCCTTGTCAGATAGATATGTTTTCCTATACCATATTTTTACACCACAGTAAATGTTTGTATGGTGATATTTTCGTTACATGTGACTGTAATAAACACAGAAATTAGGTGCCCCCCCCCAACAAATGACCAAGATAATTTTGTTCAGCTCCCGAGATAAAAACGTGTTTGTCACTCTACACAGATGTGAAGTGTAATCTAATATTAAATATGACCTGTCTATCTCTTCTTCATTTATGTTTGGTTAGTTTGTTGAAGGTGAACCATATATTAAGTGTGCATATATATAAATTGTATGTTTGTTCATCCATATTTGTTATACTTTGTCTGCTTCTATTAGAGAAATGTCATATCATCAGAACATGTATTAATATATGTGTCTGTAATTCTTGTAAATGTAAAATAGTCATAATAATAAAGGTATATATATATATATATATATATATATATATATATATATATATATATATATATATATATATATTTCCATAGTTTCGTTGATGACCTTAGCTTTTATGAAACGGATACTATTTCTCTTTCATCAAAAAGAAAACTAAAGACAAACACACACATACATCATAGTTCAATGCACAATTATAATAATATCTCCTGTTTTATAAATGACAAAATATAATGAAGGCTGTAAGGGATTCCACAAAAATGTCTTCTCTGAAAATGGGTATTAATTAAGTAAAGACAAGTAATCAGTGGATATTTATCATACATAAATATATATGTATATAATACAAACATAAATACACATATTTGTACATGACACATAAACTAACGAACATAAAAGGACACCGGTGTATAAAAATGCATTTCTACTTTTTTTTATAAAAAAATTGATAAAATTATAGTATTTCCATTTGATTTTAAATGGATTAATAATTAATTAGTATATTTTGACATTGAACAAAAACGAATGTCTGCAAATTATTCACAATCTAATAAAGATAATGACACTTGTCAACATGATTTATTACTTGATAAACAACGGTTTGGAATATATAATAAACAAAATAAGAACAATATTAATGATTATCATTCGACAATCTTATCAAAACCTATCATATCTTCATTGGGTCATAATTTACAACGTATCCAGTTAACGACTGCAACAACATCAAATACAAGTGGTTGTACAATGGAATATGCTAGAATTAATACAACACATGATATTGTTCCTTCTGAAATACAACATAATAAGAATAGAAGTTTAAATGCTGCAATGGTTGCTCATCTTCATCAATTAGAAGTACGTAATCAAAGATTGGAAAAAGAGAAAATTAGTCTTGAACATCAACTGGCCCATATTCTTAAACGATTGACAACAAATCAAACTATTAATAAAAATGAACATTCAAATAATGAAAACAGAGGTGAAGAACAACAGCGAAATCAATCATTGTTATGTGTTAACCAGAGTGAACAATCATTAGTTGAAGAGAAAGGTCATGTTCATCAGTATAATGAAAAATCATCATTGAAACATGCACCAATCGCTTGTTATGATGATTTTACAGATAGGAGAAGTTTACTCGAATCATTAAGTGGATTTAGTTTAGGTGAATATTCAAGCTTATCCGATGCTTATGATGATATATGTTTAAATAGAAATCTTGTGAATGATGTAAATGATTCAGATTTATCAGAACTATTTTACACTGAACAAAAAACATTAACCCATGATAATAAGTGTATCGCAAATCAAATAACCATTGAACAACCAACACATAGAAAACACAAAGTGACGAATCAAAATGAAGCTGATAATCGGCAGTCATTTATGAAATTTGGGAAAGAAATAAAACAATCTAAAGAATATTCATTACTTTCACCTGAGGAATTATTGATTTATCGACCGGAGGAAAGAGTGCATCATAATGATAACGATAACAATAGTGAAAGTTACCATAACACTAGCTCATCATCAATTAGTCCATCATCGAAATCTGGAATTCAACGAAGAACATTATCATCTCGTATGAAACAAGTTATCGTGACACGTAACGAAAGATTATCTAGTTCACTCTCTGTCGAATCGTATAACTCATCAAGTGATTCTATGATAATCAACAACCATGGAATGCATGATAATAAAAAAGGGATTAACTTAAATTATTATAATAACATGTATAATCAGTCTACATCCTTACCAGTCTCACCAGTTACCTCGAAAGATTGGATGTCTAAAAGCGATTTTTTAAAATCGGTGAAGGATTATACAACGACATCAAAACTCTCTTCAAAAATCAATAGGATACTTGATTCAACCATTATTTCTACACTATATTCGGATGGAATACGTAAAAGTATTCATCAACTAAATAATTCAAAAAAGAGGGGATCTGATATTTCTGAAGCTTCCAATCCAACTACTTTTAGTTCAAATACACCACAATCACAGAGTAAAAAAAGTATGATTTCTGTAAATAAAAATAACCTGATTAATGGTCCACCGAAAATTCACATATCAAGAAAACACTTATACGAACCGAAAGAATGCATACAATTCAGTGATACAAGTAGTTCAATTAATCAAACTGAAAAAACTGAAGATAATTTATTAAAATCATTATCTCATACTAAAAATATTGAAACAACTAGTTTAAATGATAATCAATCGATCAAATGTAATGTAATACCTCATCTAAAAAAATCAATACAACAAAATACACAGCCTACAAAACACAACATATCTTTAAATATGGATCAATCAACATACAGTGTCCCAGTTAATGGTTTATCTCGTAAACAAATAATGATTGAGTCATCATCATTATCATCAGAAGATCGATTACTAAATACACAATTAACCATAGGATCAATAAATGATTTTTTAAATACCAATTTAGAAACATCATTTTGTATTGATTTAAATTATCTATTAGCTGATGAGAAAAATCAATTAGCTTTAAAATATCTTTCAAAATTTATTAAATCTATTGAAGTATTTACATGTGTTTCAGGAGTCGCGTATTTATTACAAAACATTAAATTGAATTTAATTCATTTAATGCCTATAGTAATAAAACAAACCAATGATTGTATTACAATAAATTGTGATCAGTCAAGTGAGACAAATTCTGAACCAAGTTTACATCAATCTATTGATTTAAATCAATGTTTGGCGGTAGATTTAAATAAAAAAATTAATTCATTATCAATAAAATCATTGAAACAATTTGAAAATTTATCAAATGATTTATATAATTTAAAGTCAAATACATTTGAATCTTATAAAATGAATTTATTAAAACAATCCAATTTATTTGATAATTTGTCAATTTCAAATAATGAAAATAGATTATCAGTTTGTGAAAATTATTCAGGTGTTTTATTAAAATTAAATAATCATTTGAAAATATGGAATCATTATTGGTGTATACTTACATCGAAAGGTTTATTTCTTCATCAATGTCAACCAATAATTACATTTAAACAATCTACAACAATAAATCAACCGAAAAAAGTTATTCTTTACACAGATATTCATAATGTTCGTCGTCCAACGAATATGTCAACATCAATAAACCAATTAACGTGTTCAAGTTTATTTAAGAATGATTCATTAATATTGTTATCATCTAGATCAGCAACAACAGCGACAGCATCAACTACACGTAACAATATAGAAGCACGTCCAAATGTTAGCGCACCAGTTTCACGAAAATTTACGCATATTGATAGTATGCCCAAAATTCGTGTAGAAAAATATTTTGAATTGGTATTACATGATAAGAAAGTGTATCGACTACGCGGTATAACTAGCCAGGAAACAACAAAGTGGTTAAATTTGATAAAAAATATGCTTCGAATTAATGAAGCTGAACAAATACTGAATAAATATAAATCACAAATTATCAAAGAGGGTTGGTTGAAACGTGTGAGAAAAGGTCAGATTGCATGGTTTTGGTGTCGTCTAGCTGGTTTCTATTTGATTTATTCATTAAGTCCACAGAGTACAGTCCCAGTTGGTTGCAAAAACTTGAAAAATTCATACATACATTTAATTGGCAATCAAACATCTAGCCTAGAAAGCGGAGTAACACAAAAAACGAATAAACCATGCAGTTTATCCACAAATTTTCATGATTCAGGCCAATTACTTACATCCAGTTCAGATTCAGATTCCCTTTTGATTAGTTTAAATTGCTCAAAATTAAATCAAGAACGACAACAAACAATTAAAATATGGACACCAGAACATGAACCTATTTATTTATTATGTCCTACGGTTGAAGAATGTGAACAATGGAGAGATAGTCTAATTCGGGCGACGTTACACTCTCCCACAATTATTGATTCTAGTGACATACAAAAGTCACCGTTGTCATCATCAACATCATCATTTATTAAATTATTTGAAAATATTCGAGAAATATGGAAACAACTAGTAAATTCATCACATATAAATAATTTATATCATTCTATTGTTTCAATTAAAGAGCCTATTTCAAAAACTATATCAACTGAATACACCGAGATTAGTTTACGTCTATTTAGTCATTTACTATTTCTTTGTCATCCACAAATTGATTTAATTGACAATTCAAATTTACGTTCTATAGAAATACCATTAAACTATTTAATCCATAGTTCACAATGGTTAACATTAAAATACTTAATTATGAAACAAATAGTATATTTTTGTTCAAAATATCCCATTTTAAAAGATGAACTTTATTTACAATTAATTAAACAGGTAATTTTTGCTGGTATACATACAAAACAAATACCAAAAGATGCTTATATAATTTTATTTAAAAATAAAATTATAAAACGTACTTTCACAATACTTACATGTACTAAAAGTCAAGAATTAACAGATGAATCAAACCTTATCACTAATCATTTAAAATATTGTAATAATTTTAAACAGAATGAAGGGAGTAATTTTTATCTTCAAATTGGAAATCGATATAAACAATCATTACCTGAAGTTATATCTCAACTGACATTATCACCGATAGCTAAGTTGATTATACCATTAACTAATTTGAATAATAATCGAAAACCAGAACATTGGTGGCCTTCTATAGCGATCTGGGAATGTTTATGCTTATTTTTAACATTTATGTTACCATCCGATCCAGTTGTAGAATGTCTTCAACAAGTTTTCAAGTTATACATGGATCCAATACGTTTAATTTCATCAACAGGATCATCCAATGAAATTGATTCATACGAGAAAGGGAAATCAGAAAGTGTACAATTGAAAGTAAGATATTTCACAGAAATCTCTGGTTATGCAGCATTTTGTTGTGATACATTAAATCGAACTAAACTATATGGTGGTCGCGAACAATATCCATCCGTTTTAGAAGTGTTCACTATATCCATTCGTAATCCTTACACGCATGTATATCCTTTCTCATTACCAATTTATTTACCGTTTGGATCAAATTATGAAGTGGTCAACTTTCATGGTAGTTCTACAATACAAGATTTACAAATGCAAATTATTGAAAAACTTGGATTTAATGAAGTCAGTTATAAACATACAATATTATTTGGTATATATTTATGTTTAGGTGAATCAGTCATAGAATCAAAACATATTTATTTAAATCCACAATGGAAAATATGTGATATTATTTCTATGCATGAACAATTTACACTAGAATATTTTTTAACTAATAATCAGTCAAAACAAGAACAACAGCAACAACAACAACAAAAACAACAAGTCGATTCAATTAGAATTGATCAAATATCAGTGAAACTTTTATTCAAAGTACAAACATTTACATGGAAAATTTTACATAATTTAATATTAAATAAATCAAATATATTTTTATTAAACTTTATAGTTCATCAAATACATGCAAGTATTTTAGCAAATAATTATCAAATACCAATACGTGGTATTGATTTTATTGATTTAATTGTATATTTATGTCATGCTGATTATTATGATTATTCTGAATTACAAAAACGTCATGAACACATAACATTTAATGACTTATTAAAAAGTTATTTTCCTATTCATTGGTTATCTTATAATAATAGTAATAGTAATAATAATAATAGTAATGACTCAATTGATTCACAGTCATTTATACAGATTAAATTAATAATATTAGATCGTTGGACAAAATTAAAAAAATGTTCATTAGATTCGAAATTTGATTTAAATTTGAATAAAATAAACATAGATACTATTTATAAAAATAATAATAATAGTAATAATAATAATGATGATAATAATCAAATAGATTTAGCTACATTTTTTGCATGTTTTAATTATTTAAAGCATTTAAAACGTTTATATCCTTATAGATTTTCATGTTCTGCATATATTGCCCGTGTAAATAATTTAATATCAATTGATGACAATCAATTAATATGGATTGTACCACAAGAAAATAAAATTAATTTATTAACAGTCGGTACATATAAATTAACAAATTTGAATATATTAAATCATATCAATATATTAAAATCAAATAAAATTTATTGTATAAAATCCATATTATATAAAAATATTATATCATATGGTAGTCAAAAAAATGGCATATTTTTTCTTGTTTATATTGAGAATATAAATACATTACAACAATATACAAAAACATCAGAACAATATATAAATCAAATAAATGATAATAATTCTTATCCATCATATTCATTATCATCATTACCATCATCATCATCATCATCAAATTATGTAAATAATAACCAAATTAATATATTACAACATCAACCATATCATTATAATAAAGAATGTCAATTATTAAATACACAACAAAATGTTATTGTGAAAAAATTAAGATTTTTTTTAACTGATTTACATGCTGTCATTGATTTAACTAATGTACTAACATTTTTAATAAATAATCAAAATAAATCTGAAATAATGTGAAAAGAAAAGTTTATATATATGAGGAAAAAACAAAGGGTTATTGTATGTAAGAATAAATTGATGATTAATGTTTTAAAATAAATTAATTACTATAGAGATTAGAACTATACATACATAAGCGAACAATTGTTTTTAATTAGGTCGTTATCAAGCTCTACTCGGACCCTCCCCCCTCATCCCTTCTATGTACAGTTATAGCTTAACGAAAGATTTCTTTTTTTAATTTTTATTATCTTTGTTCATTTATTTTATTCTTTTTTGTTATCATCAACCTTATTTTCACATCCATTATTTGTTTGTAGTTTTCCGCCTTTTTTCGTTTGTATTCTTCACTATCTAATTATTTACACACTTCTTATTACGTAATGACTTTAATGTTTTATGATGACTATTCCAAGTTTATTTACCCGTTTGTACCTTCTATTTCCAATGTTTAACTATTGATAAGACTTTTGTTATCGTATTTTATTATTCTTACCTACTATCCGTACACCTGTCTTCCTACCATCAACTTGTACTTTAATCTATTATGTGTGGTGGCCTATTCTATTTCATTGTGATTATTGAACCAAATCACCTTGATTGGTTTAACGTTTTCGTATAAATATTCATATTCATATATTAAAGTCTGATGACAAATATTTGCTTATATGTGTTATTCTAATTTTCACAATGGGAATCTTTAATATATTATGGAGATAAAATAATTTTATCAATACAAATCATTAAAAGATTAAATCAAATCTCAATAAGTGTGATTACTACAAACGATTAAATGAAAAGTAAATTTTCAATTTTTGTATTATGTGATTTGTATAGAAAAATTTATTTTTTTAGTCGTTTTATTACCATTTTTATAAAGAAATTACCACTGCTTGAATATATATAATCGTACATATCTTTTAGAAATACACTTGTTTACATATATATATATATATATATATATATATATATATATATATATATATATATATCAACCAAATTGCTTCTTCATTCCATTTATAAATTCTTTTGTTTGTAAAAGATTAATTCTTCTAGTTTCTGTACATATAATTTATAACTTTCTTTATTCACTTCATCTTGATCAATCGACATTCTCCTATTTTCACTATTATACACGCACAAATCCACAAACGTATATACATTTATTAAGCTTTCTGTTTTCTTAATGATGTTTTTTTTCCATTTATTTTTTTTCTCAAGTCGTTGCAATTTCACTTTTTATTTATAGTCATTATTGCTTAGATGATCATTTTTTGTTTATTTATCAAAAGGAAACATTATGGAAATTTACAAATTTTAATGTTTATATTCAGTTTTTATTTAATGACAATTCAATATTATATAATTTGAAGAAACATATTTTTTAGAAAAAAAAATTTCTGATTATAAATTATTTCATTTCTTACAAAATAGAAATGACCACTTCTTGTAAGAAGAAATAAATTAAACAACAAATTATTCTCTATTGATTAATTGATTAATTAATTAATAAATTAATTAATGAAAGTCACATTTTGTTTTGTCTTGTTAGTATAAACAACTTTTCTAGAAAAATGTAAATAACTAAATAAACAAATAAATATTTTATTTGTTTACTTATGACTTTCATTTATTTAAAAAGATATATTTGATGTCAACTAATTTCGTCATATAATCTAGAAAAATAAAAGTATTAGTTTAATGAATTTTATGATTGATTGTGAATTGTATCTAAATTATTTACTTGCTTACGCCTATTACACCTAATGAAGCATAGGTCGCCGATCAGCATTCTTCAATCCATTCTGTCATGGGGCTTCTTTTCCAGTTCTATCCAATTTTTGATCATTTTTATCATGTCTGTCACCATTTCTCGACGTAATGTGTTTTTTTGGTCTTCTTCTTTTCCTTTGACCTTGAGAATTCCATGTGAGGGCATGTCTTGTGATGTAGAAGGGTGCTTTCATTAATGTGTGTTCAATCCACTTCCGGCGATTCCTCCTGATGTTTTCTTCCGCTAGAATCTGGTTTGTTCTCTCTCACAATAGGTTGCTGCTGGTAGGTGTACGGCCAACGGATCCGAAGTATTTTGCGTTGACAGTTGTTAATAAACACTTGTATCTTCTGGATGATGGCTTTCATAGTTCTCCAAGTTTCCGCCCGACACAGTAGAACTGTCTTGACATTTGTATTGTATCCAAAGTAATTAGAAATGATTGAAAAAGGTATGTATATTAAATAAAAAGTGATAAACGGTTGATTATATATATATATATATATATATATATATATATTGCAATTAAAGATTTTCAAGTTCATAGACAAACGTTTATGTGATGAACTAGTAAGAAAGTTATTTAATATCAATTTGATTACATTCAGATGGGATAGATGACAGACAGAAAAAGGAAGAACTTAATCAAGTGTAATGATTGTACAATTTACAATATTTAGTTTTTAGTGGGGCCCTTTATTTTGTCGTCATTTAGATCGGATGATGTTGTCGATGGGCTCTTTATTTTAGTGGCCTGAGTTCTGACTACCTGTAGATCGTGTGAATGATTGTTACTGAAATATATATCTCACTTATCCTCGTATATTTCATCGACTTAAATCGAGTTAGTCAATAACGGAGTTAAATAAGCCAAATAACGAGAATGGACTTTTGAATACATATATTTTGTATATGAAGCGAATGGAATATAGCGAAGCAAAAAGACGCGCAGTGGAGATGACGGGTAATCCGACTCGATTTAGTCAAGCGTTAATCATTATTTATAGTCACACGAAAATAAGTTACAGATATGTGATGAATAGGATAAGAAATGTACGCATACATATACGCTCACATAAAAAGTGAAGATTGATAAGCCAATAATTAACAAGGTCAAAAGATGACTCTAGTCGAGTGAATAGATTGGGCCTTCCGAAAGCTAGAATAAGGTATATAGGCTTCAGATAATAACCGACACTATAAGTTGTTTCTTTTTCGCATAAAGTCGATAGACAGAAAAATAGATTAGTAGATAAGTAAAGTATGTTGCGAAATATCTTCAAGATAATTTCGAATGCTTCGTATTTCGATCGTCCTGATAACCATTACTAGATAACTCTCATGAGCGTGCAAATTTTAGATAATACAAAGTGTTGACTGTAGTTTATTATGGTACAGCTCAGATAACAAAGTCACAAACACACAAAGCGCATATGAATAAAATACAAGTGCGGGTGGAATGAATTAATAGGATTTAAGAAGCAGATATATCACCGGAAAATGTGTCAGTCAATGAATTATTTAAGCAACTGACACATGCTAGTAAGAGGGTTATTCATATAGGGTGTAACCCGTAATCAAACATATATACTCGTACAGACATGATGATAATAACCAAGCAAAGTTATCTAAAAATTGTTAATGTTTGAATGACACTGTCTACCAAAGAAGTTAATTGAAGGGCTTAACAAAATTAAATGTTGACAGACTCAGGTGTAGGCGATGTGTTATGGTCACTTAGTAGTAGATAAGTTACTAGTTGTAAGTTCCATTTCAGTAAAATACAAAAATAATAATCCTCTCAAACTTAAAATAAACACTAGGTCGTCTACAACTACCGATATAGCTCAGATCAACAGTCAGTGACTTCCTAAACTAATACACTTGTTGGTTTGACCCCTCCTAGCCTTCCTCCAAATTGTTCCTACGGATGCATTATTTTGCTAGCATGTCCTATCTCTACAGCTATGTGTGACGCATTCCAATCACTGAAACAACTTTCTACCGAGACAAGTATTCTGAAGCCCTTAATTTATTACTTTTAACAATTTAAAAAAAATTACAAAGTCTTGTGCTAACCGATTTCTTTCGAATGTTCGAGAACATTCTTTTTGAAGATGGTGAGTGGGGGTAGAACTTGTAGCTCACATTCTGGACGTGAAGCAGATTTGAATACAAGAAATTAAGGCCTCACACTGATAAAGACAGCTTGGAATAACACTGCTGACATTTTAAAATCTAAACTATTTGTAATAAACCGCAAACTTGACGTTTTAAGTATATATATATATATATATATATATATATATATATATATATATATATATATATATATATATATATATATATATTTGTATCTCGGTTAGTCTTAACTCAAGACAAATAAAGCATTCAATTCACCTTGGTTTATGATGGTACATCAATGAACACTCCTAGTGGTGAAATATTAACTTACAATCGTATGAAAATCTCACAAAACCATTTAGATTTAAATAAACATTGAATTATTCAAATGGATAACTTTCACATTTATCTCCAAAATGGTGAGATCATAGTCTATGAACGACTCTTGAGTGATGTTTAAGAGACCTTAAAAATGGCCACTACTCACTAGGATCAAAAGAGGGTTGTAAATTAGTATGAGGAATTAGGATTAGAATTCGCAGTTGAATGTTAGGATTAGGTACTACAGCTAGGTTTTCTGCACGAATCAATCAGCTTTAATGATAAAATTCTATTTAGCCATGAGAATCAATGAATTTCGCGCCAAAATAAGTGCTTTCAAGTGAGACTTCATTATGTATTTCACCATAAAACAGAATATTTTACGTCCTACTCCAATGTTTTTTCAATAAAAATATATTAGGGCCACTAATGTCATATTTGATTCTTATCTATTTCTTGTATTTGGATTAGTTTGAAGACGTTTTGGCCACAAACTATTATCAACAGTAGAATCATTGAGAAACAAATAAAGGGATGACTCACCATCACCTATTCACGAGCTTAAATTTCTAAGAACTGTGACCCCTCAGGTCTCAAAGCTAAGACGTAACATCTAGACGAACAAACTGCAATCTAGTAGTCTACTTCAATCAGCATAGCATGTTTTCACAGATTTCGAGTAATCTAACGCTCACCATGCACACGAAAATTAAAACACTTCATCATAAATCGTTTTTTATCGACTTTATGGAACACCTATTGTGTTTTATTCACTAGTCAGTACTCCGTAAACCTTGTATCACATTGTCAGGTTCATAAATAAGTTCTATATAGCCATCATTATTCAGTTTCATCATTCTTTTGTATTCATGAGTAATTTTTTAAAGAAGAAGAACTTTTAGACAATGATATTTTCAAATTTAATAGCATTGTTTAGGTAATCAAATAAAATCGTTCGTTACTGGTGACAATGTAAGTTAAAACAAAAACATGGATAACTTATAAAACCTATATTTTTCAAACATCTAACCTACTTTGAATAATGAGTAAACAAGTGAGCAACACAACATGATCGTAGTTGAGTGCATTTACTTTGTGATGTCCCTGAAATGGAAACAGAAATCTGAATTCAACATGTGAAATATAAACAAGATTAATTAGGTAAAGAGCATACTTACCTGGGATAATAGTAAAAAAAAAACAAAGAAAATAATTGTTGAGGAAACGAAAGTTCATTATTCTTAAAATTAAAACAGAAAAGTAATACTTATCAAGGTCAAACGGGTCAAAAGTTTTGAGAGTTCATAGATTGTATTAGAAAAAATCGTTAAAAGATGTATTTGATCATTTGTTTTTATTTATTTGGCATCGCATTATTTACATATTATTTTGAAATTTAAGCTTAAATATAAATCTTTCTATAGTTTTTGTAATTGACATACTCGTGAAAAATTTAACTTACTAGTGTTAAAACTGTGTGAATAAGTCGAGATGTAAAACTTTAGATGTAATTTTCTTAAATTTCAAAATATAAAGTATTGAATATGAATTGATTTATCGATTCTTTTATTGTATTCTAATATGGTACTATTTGTAAGCTTCAATTTAACTTAATCATTGCAGTGGGTTAATTGGGAACCTGCGACTCCGCTTTTTTTTATACCACAAGTACCCTAGTTATATTCTTATTTAAATCTATTGTTTATTTCATATCGTGTACCTTATGTAAGCAATCATATGATTTCAAAGTCAGAATATTACAAAATAGTACAGGGTACTTATTTAGTCACTTTATCCTTCTAACTGGTAAATTTTGTAACAGCCGAATATACTGTGCGCATAATCGATCGTCAATGTTCAAAGGAATAGGGTGTGAACAGAATTAGAGTTTATAGGGATAGTAACAAATAAGGTTAGATTCATTACGCAAAAAACAACTAACTAGAAGTCATCGTTTTGTACTGAAGAGTGTATTGTCGAAACTGTTGACTATATGCTTCATATATATAAACGTACTTCTGCTTTTTATAAAGTGGATACACACTTAATAAAGCACGATTTTTCTCAAAAAGCTTACGTTTTTTATGTTATGCATGGTTTTGGTTTGTATGATTGACATTTCTCGTCATTTTGAATTTTTGTTATCAAAACAACAACAGGAAATTACAAATAAAATAAACATTGAACTGAGACTGACTGTGGTTATCGCATTCAAAGCACAACTTCTACAAGCATTTCTTTTAATCAATGTAAACATTTGTTCACTCTTTTTGACATACGGTTGTTTATTAGTTAGTCATAATATTCGGGTAGAATAAAAATAAACACAATTCATTCATGGAATGTCAATCACAAATAAACAGTGTTTGGTGTAGTCAAGGGAATTCCAGTCATTTATACCTAATATATATTTCATATTTCTATGTTTGGGATTGTTTTGTTAACTTATGAGAAACATAAATTGAAGTGTATCAAGGTAATTCAAAAATTGTTTATATTTTGATGACACATATCTTATAATGTGACTAATTGTTTAACACAAATGGAACTTTTCCTTAGAAACAAGTCAAGATAAGGTTTCTTGTTTACAAATTTTTTTTAAAAACAAAGGTGCTATACTGGATTACACTTTCTCTGCCCATTAACATTTCAAGAATGTATAACTCAAAAACTATATATTTTCATTTAATCGTAATATCAATCGTTGGTCATGGATTCTTAGCCACCAGTTTCATGGCGGTTAGGAAACTTTTACAAGTTTAACCATTCACTTCCTAGTTCATGTTATACGTAAAACATCACACTTGTATTCACAAAATGTTAATGTACTTTTAAAAACAAAACATCAATTTAATCAGTAAAATTTTGGAGTAAAAAATTTTACTGACTACACATAAGTTCTCACTGCTCCATCGTTTTTACAATTTAATTTATATATACAAATGTCAATGTAAATCAAATTTCGGAAAAATCCAGTGTTACAAACATTTGTTAAAAAACAAAATAATGTATACTATTATGCTTTTTATTCATAAGTATTATGAAAACCGACTGCACTATATTTCATGATGGTGGTGATCATCACCTATTTGATTTAATTCATGAGAAAACTTACTCAGTGAGTTGTCTTTTCATTACTAATAACATACCAAGATATATATACATAAACTTGTCTATTTCTACTGATTCTGACAGCATAAATAGGATAAGCTAATGATCTAAATGATTTCAAATGAATGTACAGTGTGTACAAAGTACACAATGAAACAATCTAATGTCTCATATAAAATTTACTTAAAACTGTAAAACGGTTTTTTCCTTTTTTTCCAATGACAGTGATAGTTTTGTTTGAATTGCAGTAGATAATGATGAAGTGAGATTTCAAACAAAACAAAATGATTAGGAACTGAAAAATAAATTTATTTAAATTGATAGAAGACATCAAAAATATTTTCACCTTTTTTGCTGTTGTTCTTGTTTAAATTCATTGTGACACGTTGAATAGTTAAAATTTAAATATTTCGAATGATGACTATTCAAATTTTTGAATTCATTTTATTTTAATCATTACGGTATATAAACGTTTAATTTGAATAAAATTTTGAAAAGACCCAATAAACAATTGAATTATTTAAACAAAATAAAATAGAATATTAACATTGGGAAATAGTAAATTTTTATTGAATCTAGATAGTTATTGCATTAAACTTTTAAACTGTTTCATTATTGAAAGTAAGCATAATTCAATTATATTATCTAGATTAATTGATTTTAATTTCAATAATGAAAACTTTGAATAAACATGTATTCTTCTGTAAGGATAATAGAACAGAAAGAAACCGATCCTAATGCATAAATTATATATAATAATTACAAGAGATTAAATGAATCACAATTTGATTTAACTGATCTGATCTCTCAGTATTGGGGTTGTAGAGATTATAAGTCTTTTGATTGAGGTCATGAACCGATTGATGTTAGACCATCGTTGGAAACCTGGAAGCACTGGACGGCCGTTTCATCCTATTGTGGAACTCCTCAGCAGTGCTCATCCACCATCCCGCTTGCAGGATTCGAACCCAGGGCCTCTAGTCTCGCGCGAACGCTTAACCTACTGGACTACTGAGCCGGCATTCAATGGTGTTAGTGTCCAACATTAACCAATCCACGAAATTGCGTGACCATCTTCCATTGTAATGAGGTAGATACCTGTCTCTACCAGACACGGATTAGTTACACTTTTCACGGCTTCTCACCAGAACTCCGAGAATTCCCTCACAAGCTGGTCGCTAGTGAGCACATGTTAATACTCTGATCAAGATAGCTTAATTCATTGTTAAATATAAAATATACGAAATTTTTTTAATTATACAAGTAAGTATTTTGAAGTGTCATTTCTTTAATTTATATTTCTTCTTGTAATTTTTGGATGATTTTTTAGTAACTGATTGACTACAAACTAGAAATGACATGAATTCGGGAAGTATATTCAATCAGATAGTTGTGGACATATGTTTTGTTCTTGTTCAGAACTTATTAGTATTGAACATGTTGCCAATATACCATCAGCATCAGCTCAGTATGGAAGAGAACAAACCAACTTCCAAATGAGGAGTAAATCAGGAAAACACGCTGGAAGTGGATAGAACTTACATTACGGAAATCACCACACTGCATCACGAGGCAAGTGTTAACTTGGAATCATGAAGAGAAACGTGAAAGTGGAAAGCCGAAGAACACACTGCGCCGAGTATTGGAAGCAGATATGAAAAGGATGAATAGCAACTGTAAACAACTGGAAGGGATTGTCCAGGATAGAGTTGCATGTAGAATGCTGATGAGAAGCATATGCCCCTTGATGGAAGTAACAGGAGTAAGTAAGTAGGTAAGTAGCATTAAATATATTGAACTTGATAACAGATACTATTCAAACTTATAGTCATTTCATGTTTGTTTGTAATTATTGTTTTCAATATCATTAGTGATCATCGGGTTTGTTACTGACATTATCAACTCGACTGTTTACATCAACGATCAGAGATCCCATCATAAAGCAGTTTACTAGCAACTAAAAGGATACTATTCGTCTATTTGGTTTTCTAGAATTTTGATAATAGCTTTTACTAATTAAGGGTTTAATGATATTCATGGAATTGTAGACGATTGTTTTGTTCTAGTTTCAGCTTTGTGTTCATTTTTCTGATCTACTTTATTTGTTTTCATGTTTAGTGTGTTCAAAGGATAAATATGTGAAGACTATGCAATGTATTGAATTAGGATTAAAAATCAGTAAATTGTTAGAAGTAACAAGAAGATAAGAGCAAGAAATAAATTATCCAGTGCTCATATACCAGTCATTTTATTTAATGATACTCATTTAACATTCTGATACAGTCATTCAAAAAAGATTATAAATTTTCAGGTCAATAGAATTTCCCCATTTTCATTTTTTAAAGCAACGCATAATCCAAATTTAACTGGTGCTTTCTTTGATACATTCATCATAAAGTGTTGAGTGAATTTTTGTGTGCATGGTATTTCTTTCAATAAGTTGTAGAAGATAACTATTATCAATAAAACTAAATAGAAGAAATCAAAGTTCCTCTTTTCCTTGTTTCTAATGGATATTTCTGAAAAAGCGTACAGTAAAGTAATAGATCAGAAATCTTTTTAGTGCATACGAAAAAATCTGTGGAAATGTATTATCAATTCATTTAATTAGGATATTTTTATATAAACGAATTTTCCTACAATCATATGGCTCATTTTTTGTAAGTAGAACATATAGAAACATAGTATTATGTGACGGATTTTTAAAATGCGAATCATTCTAATCGAAACATTAACTACTATCCGAATGTTGTATATATTGGATAGAAAACTATATTGATGGGCAGATATCATTTAATTTAACGATGATTAGATGATGATATTTAATTATCTGCGTTTTTTCAATATAAAGAACAGTTCAGTTAGAAAATTAAGACTATTGATTTGCTTACTTTAAATTATTCCGTGAGAAGTGACACTGAAATTTCTAAAAATTGAAATCGTGAATCGATCTAAGTTAGACCACCAATGGAAGTCTGGAAGCACTAGACGGCCGTTTATCCTAGTTTGGGACTCCTCTGTGGCAGTCCTCATCCACGACTCAGGACGCGAACCTTCGTCCCCGCACTCAGATGCTTGACCTCTAGACCACCAAGTGGGCACCAACGGTGTTAATGTCCAATTTCAACCAATCCACCATATTTTGTGACCAACTTCCACTGTCTTTAATGGATAAGTGTCTCACTTAAGACACATTGGTTCCCCTTCAACAAATTACTCACAATATCGCAGAATATTAAGTGCAAAAACCAACACTTTATACGATGTAAATAGTTTTTATGAAGGTTTGTATCCTTTAGTTATTGATGTCTGTAGCAGAAATTTTTCATCACCACAGGCATATAGGCTTCTTGAATGCATGTTTCAATACTGTTCACATTTATACAGTAATTAAAATTAGGATCGTGGTTATTAGTAGAATTCGGCTAGTTAGTTTCATCTAGTTTGAGGAAGAAATCCCAGCTAATTATACTATAAATGCTGTTTTGATGTTTACAATGAAACTGAAATTTGATTAGGACTTGTTATTTATTAGTCCACTATGTCATGGTAGCCACCAACTCATCCCGTGAGTACAAAATTTACCACTAGTTGTTAAAATTCCCATTTTTTTGGTTCGTAGTTAGAAGCAAATTGATTCGTCTTTTTTAGCTGATAGTATTCATATAAAGTTATTTCTTCTTATAAATTGAATTTCTATTAGGTTTAAGACTGGAGAGACTAATTTATAAGACAAAATACACTGTTCACAGCATAAACTATAATATTTGTTCGACCTTACAAAATCTGTTTGAAGTTACCCTGAATTATTCTTTACCGGTCAATAACCACTTCATATAATAGTTAATTAATGAAAAATTCGATAATCTGAACAGTTTTTTTGCTTGAATACTCCCAGCTTATTTATTATTACTAATTTCGATAATGTTTGTTTGCTTCTCACTCGTTAATAAATATTTGGTGAACTAGATGTTTGTCCTACAGTTGCAAGGGTTAAATCTGAGGACAAACGGTCACGTATAATGATGACGATGATTATAATCATTAAATTTTATGATGTATCTGACTTACTTAGTGACCTAACAATATAAATAGGTTATATTCATTTTTTTTGAAAAACCTGCTTCCTTTTAATCCTCTCTCCATTCTGTCTTCCAGCCCATCTCTCGAAGTTAAAAAATAAATGAATAAATCACCCCCACTCTCCTTGCTTTAAGTTTTTTTAGTCAGCATATTCAATATAGATTGAATTATTGATATCTTGTTAACTGATTAGATTCTTACCAATAATTTAATATACATTTATTCACTTAGTTAAGTGTTGAGAAATGTGAATGAAGTTTGTAAATGCTAAATAACTAGACAGAAACAATGAATTTTTTTACATTATATTTCTAAAAAGAAAAGAATAAAATGTGAAACATAGAGTTAAGCAAATTATTTATGTAAATACTTATTCTGACGATTCTATGGAGCTAGAAAGCAAAGTTGGAATAGTTATGTGGTTTTTAGCGGTTTAATAGGCTTTATTCCTTTGATATGGAATTCTAGCCTTGAATTATAACACTATAGAGTTTACTGATTGTCATTATTCTATTTGTCACTCAATGAATTTTGATTTGGTAGTTTTGAAATAACGTACTCTCTACTAGAAATGAAGGTCCAAATCTTCTCCCTATTTGAGGTTATAGGTTATAAAATTCTGTAAATTAAGATGAAATGCCTATCCACTACTTACTGGTTTTTTCTACAGTTCTCGAGTTAGTGTTAGTTCATGATGGATAATATCGTGAATAAAGCATATTATATTAACTAATCAATACTATAACTCGGATGTTAATGTTATATGAGAAAATATACTGCGAAATTAGCATATTCTATAACTTTGAGCAAATTAAAAAAATAATATTTTACATGATTGGCAGAGCTTATGGCGAACTGTCATCTGATTTTGCAACCTCAAGTGGTGTCCGTCAAGGCTATCCACCATCTCCATTTTGTTCAAATTCATCATAGACCTACTGATGTAAAAAACGTTCTCGTCGACTGAATTTTCGGGAATTCATCTCCTACCAAGAGGTCCACTTATTGACTTAGAATACGCAGATGACATAGTCCTGTTTGGTGAAGACGCAGATAAAATACAGTCTTTTGATAGAACTGAGCAACAATACCTGGATATTTGAGATGTGTTTCTCTCCCTCTAAATGCAAGTTATGACTTCAGAACTGGCCTGCGTCGACACTTAAACAAAGGATAGGGAGGGAAGTAGTTGAACGCGTTGATAACATCAATTATCTTGGAAGTCTGATCAACCCTAATGGGTTGGTGTCTGAGGAAATCTCTCCACGGATTCAGAATGCTCGTTTGGCTTTCGCCAACTTACGTCACCTACGACGAAGGCGAGATATCCGTCTATGAATTAATGGACGAGTATACTGCGCGGTAGTTCGTTCTGTTCTACTTTACGGCTGCGAAACGTGGTCGTTAAGAGTAGAAGATACTCGTAAGTCACTAGTACTTGATCACAGATGTCTTAGAAATATTGCTGGCATCTGCTGCGATCACTGAGTAAGTAATAGTGAGGTTAGACGCAGGGTATTAAGGAATGATGGTAAATCAGTTGATTAGGTTGTGAATCTTCATCGACTGAGATGGATGAGCCACGTGTTGCGTATGCCTGAACACCGATTACCACGACGCGCAATACTGACTAGTGTTGGAGACGGATGGCCTGAGTCGTGCTAGTAGATTCAGACTACTTGTTTGTGGTCTGCGCGAATATCGTAACCAATTGTTGGCGACTCTGGATGACATGGCTGAGAATCGATCATAATGGTGTTGGTGTATACACTTTTTGTTTCCCACTAAACCGTGAGATTAAAATTACTTAATACCTTTCTTTCTGAGAACTAATTCTTTATCTCTGTATTATATCCTTGTATGCTATCTTAATCTGCAAATATTGCTACTATAGACGTGACTGCTTCTATGAATTTGGTGTTGATCTTGTTGTACTAACGAGATATGGGAACTCGGAATGATGCATTTATACATATATATGCCTGATCTTACGTTGTAGCTGGATGACAGACAATACTGTCGATGCATTAAAAGTAGTGTTCTGACAAAATAATAAAATGACTATTTTTATATTCACATAAATCACTATTCATTACTGATTACTGTGGTACACGAGGAAGTGGCTACTAATTATTATAGTGATACATTTCAATATATATATATATATATATATATATATATATATATATATATATATATATATACCACATACATCAGATAAATTTAAACTTGAGCATAAAATTCTCAATAGTTTGGGAAGTTGAATGACCTTTTGAATAAGAGAAATGACCTCTTCTTTGATATAAATAAATGAAAAGATAATCATATTAAATGATTACAGAACAAAATGATATTATATTTTTGTTTTTATTTGATATTATTATTATAGAATTAATAATGATAAAAAACTGAAAACCCAAGTAAATTAAATCTAATTGTTAGTGATAGAAGAGAGTGATATTTCCTGATGAGGCAAGTAACTATTTGAAAACGTTTATCAGTTTCAACCTCTTGAAAAATAGCGGAAGAAAAGATAATCGAATCAATAAAGATAGAAGATGGTTTAGTTGACAATCGTACGTAGCTTTCATACAATACAAATATTCAACTATTATTATATTAATGGATGAAGAAACGTTGTATCAATAATAACATCATTATAAGTATAATCAATGCAAAAATAGTATAGAATCTTCATGGTATAAAATATGAATTGGTATATATTAATTATTAAGGAAGATTATTCCGTTTAGATTAAATGGGATATAAACTTGTGGTTAGAAATAAGACAGGATGTTAACACCCTCTATGTTACATTTTAACAGTAACTGTAAGCTTTCTATCAGTTGCATCACTTTTAATTTATTTCCTTGTTTCATAACACTGATCAGTATTGTTGGTTATATTATGTTCATCCATAAGATCTTATATTTTACACACACATATAGTTTTTGTGCACAAGACATTAAAGAAATTATTGGTTTTCAAGAGATTTGATCTGTAGCCTTAAAAGATTCAGATAAAAACTTTCCCGATAAAATGTCGTGGATGTAAATATTTCTTTTTAAGACTAGACTGTGCAATTGAATGGACCATCGAATAGAAATCAGTAATCTGACAGCAGAATTGAGATATTTGTGTCCATTGACTCAAACAAATAACAAAATTATTTCATTTACCTCCTCAACGGTATTATATATGTAAAAATGGTACGTAGATTTTGAGCAGTGCATTGGTTTTTTCTCTCCCATATTGGGTTGATGCTGATGGTATTCGACTAGCAGACATTGAGTATCTTGAGTAGACAATTATTTATAAATACTTGTACATTTTTGATGATGGTCGTGGTAGTTCTCGAAGTTTCAGCTCCATACAGTAGAAGTATCTTGACGTTGGTATTGGAGATCGTGACTTTGATATTGGTTTGTAGATAGTTTGAGTTCCATATATTGTTGAACTGTAGGAATGCAGTCCTTACTTTGCCAATCCTCGCCTTTACGTCTGCATCCAATTCTCATCGTTCGTTGATAATGCTACCCGAGTACATGGGAATTTTCACCTCTTTCAGAGCTTCTCTCTTATGAAGAATCCTTAACATGTTGTTAATTTCCTGACTAGTTATTCACTGCTTGAAGTTTTTAGATCCTTCCCATTAATTTATGTAAGCAGTCGTATGGATAGCGATATTAAATAAACAGTATTGCTGATTTATTTGTTTAGAATAACTGATATAAACTGCTTTCAAATATTACAATTTTGCGAGTGTTTTTTCCACACTAGTTGAGATCAACTGGGAGAACAGTGTAGACTAAAAAGCACTGGAGAGGTATTTTATTTCAGCTAGTTGCAATACTTCGGCAGTGCAAGCTTAAGACTCCACAACGAGTGAAACTCCGGATCTTCGGGGATTAATTTCAAGCCACTGGGTTAGTATCTGATGGTCGACGTGTCAAACTTCAGTATATCGGCTACATAAAACAACATTTATCCATTCCCATAGGCTATGAATGTTTTACCCACAATATGGTCGAACAGCACCATTTACAACTTTAAGAGACATTATCAATATTTTAGGGTAAAGTGATGAGTTCACGCTTTCGAGGTGTATTGCAATTGGTTGGAACAGTTGTCCAGTTCCCTATCATTTTCAGTGACTTCATAGCAAAGAAAGCTATGTTTACACTATGACTATTATCTACAACCTATTCATTTAAATACAATATTCCTTTTCAAAAAATATTCATTAGGATACTTCCAAGAGATTATTAATTCCTAAAGGTTATAGTTAGATAACATTTACTAAACAAAACTATTGTAATGCTTAAAAGTAAGCAATAATCTATTTCAATATCAAAACCGCTACTTTAATTTGTTAATAGTGAAATTATGATTTATTATTGTGCGCACATACATACACACATTGAGGTTGGTTGAAACAACAGCCAAAAATATTATCATTGTATTTACTTCATTCTAACTAGGTAGATAGATCAAGTTTGAATATTTTCAGTTTAGTAAACATGCTTTATTTCGGCTTCTTTTTTTAAAAAAAATATCTAGCATTAATTAGTCTGGTGTTGTTTGACAAATCTCATATTTGTCTGGTTGTATTTAGATAATATTTTTAAAATTATGTCGCATAAATTAAGTTTTTTTTTCAGGTATTCATCATTATCATCATCATTATACAAGTTATGATTCTTCTGGTATCATTAGTTACTACTGGAATGTTGAAACATAAACATCGGGTGCGTTTTATATTATTAAAGTTTAAAGGGTTTTATTTTAATTAATGAAATATTAGCATTTAGTCGTAGAAAACTATTAGAGACTTAAAAAGTATAGTGATAATCATTCAGATTAAGTTATAGAGAACAATTCGCTAAGAATTTTGTGCTCAATAAAGTTTAGTAAAGTAATTTAAAGAAATAGAACTTCTACAAACCATCATATTTTGATGATGTCATTTCCATTATCATCATCTTCTTCTTTTACATTCTTTTTTTGCTTATTTTATCGCCAAAATATCATCTTCACTATCGTCGATATCAGGAAATTAAGAGGAGTTATTTTTCATTTATCCTTTATCCTCTATTTTGCTTACTTGTTAACGTCAGAAATATAATTAATTGGCATCTTATAGATGATGGTAGGTAGTAGGAGAATACAAGACTTGTAATTTTCTATTTATTTAGCTAGATGTGTCTGCAACACCATCGTTGTTTAAATTGAAACTCTAAATAATATTCATTGCTTTAAGTTCAGCCTGCTTGAATATCTGGGCTACCTCTTCCTGCCATCTGAATATTTCAACAAGTTGTCTGTTTTCTTGTTTATTTGAACACATCATTATGCCTATTATTCTCATAACCCATTCAGGTGCGTTTGTGAAAATTTTATGACGTTCCTTTGTACAACCTACAAAAGAGCCCAATTAGAGACATCGTAGTTGCTGGTAGTATGCATAGAAAAGAATATACATTTTTCATACATCGATTGCTGAACTGCTAACATCCAACTGGCGACCATTCAATATTTATTGTCAGGATTGATCAAGAAAGAAGAAAAGGAAACTTGTTGAAATACTTTGTGGCGAGAACCCCATATTGTATGAAAAATATAATATTGAATAAAGATATTAATAATAATAAAGATATTGAATAACGATAATTTAAGTGAATACTAGTCGTTGTTGCTGTTAGTTGTCTGAATATGGTCATTTTCTAACTCACTAGTACAAAAAAGAAATTGATTTTGTTTTAGACTGCATTCAGAGTTAAATTTCAGTGAATAACCTGTAAATAATCTTGTAGGTTTAATGAATCTACATTTGGATTGATAACTAACCGACGTTACTTACAAGATCTGTAGAAAACTGCAGGACTTCAATTCTTGATTAAAATATTTTACACATCTTTCTTAGTGGTTTCCAACCATAAAGATATTGAACTAAGAGACTATATTTCACTTTATATCTTAATAATTGTAGAAGTCAAACTAAGCATTTTATTATTACCATCCAGTAACCTAGTTATCCACATATTCTAATCATTTGGATGAGCAATAGGACAGAAACAATTTATTTCTAAGTATAACTCAAGACGGTAAATTAAAAATTTTAAAACAACATAAAACTATCCTGTTAGTGTCATATTTAACGGTAATCAGATCCAACTAATTTTATTCGGGTCTATTCAATAATTATGTGTGTTAGACTTAACGTTCAAATAAAGGTGAGTAGTGAAATTTGCATCAAATTGTTAGTCGTGATTACAAAAGTACAAAAACGTTATCGAAATATAGCTTTTATTTTAAACCATCATCGACTGCATTGCTGTTTACAGTTCAATTAAAAGACTACTCAACAGTAAACAACCTCTATCCAATAGAAGATTGAATCTAAGATTCTGATCTTTTTCATCTGTCGTGATATCACTGAATCACCCTGTTGGAATTTAGAACTTCAATGTTTAAAGTTTTGAGCTGTTGAACAGTGAAAAACTACGACAGGCTATTTTCCCAACCAGTAAGTCAGTTATTGATAACTTGGAACTGGTCGAAAATGATCATATTCAGTTTGCCATAGCACATCATGACAGATGGATTATATCACCGAAATGAATACCGTAGTAGTGGTAAAAGTGATAATACAACATTATGTATAAAGAAAAGGGTTTGTTAACGCTCAACTTTTAAAATAATTGACCTTAAAACATAACATTTTCACAATTATTTTCAATGACTGATATGAGGATTATTAGTTTTGTATTTTATATGCATACCATCAAACAAACAAATAAATAAACGTATTTAACTGTTATAATGGTTTTTGCTAAAAGGTATTATTCATCAAACAACTGTTAAAGTTTATCTTAATCTACGACTGACAGACAAATTTATTATTCTTCATACGACAAAAAGTCAGCTTTAAGACCGTGTTTCTCTATTTTGTAGACTGGTATTGTAAGCCTGAAAAAACCTTCAGTGTAAAATGAACATTGTTTTCATTATGATCTGTTTTAGCCATATTACCAACCTCTTCCTTTATCGTAACTATGTAATAAACAATATTGTTAGTTTTATGCATTTAAACAGAGATACGACATTCAATACTTTTGTATAGAAGTACGTGTTGCAATTCGATAAATACCAGTGATAATATGTTAAGACTTGAAATCATAAAGCTTTTGTGTCCAAACCCATTCCTTAATACATAGTAATAGCCCCAGTTCTTCGTTCATTTGTCTATGTATTCAGTCATTATTCCATTCTTGTTATTTCAAACAAACTACTTACTTACTTATGCCTGTTACCCCCATCAAGGAGTATAGACGTCTTATAAGCATTTTCCACACAACACTATCCTGAACAATCCCTTCCAGTTGTTTACAGTTGCTATTCATCCTTTTCATATCTGCTTCCAATACTCGGCGCAGTGTGTTCTTCGGCTTTCCACTTTCACGTTTCTCTTCATGATTCCAAGTTAACACTTGCCTCGTGATGCAGTGTGGTGATTTCCGTAATGTAAGTTCTATCCACTTCCAGCGTGTTTTCCTGATTTCCTCCTCATTTGGAAGTTGGTTTGTCCTCTCTCATATTGGATTGATGCTGATGGTATTCGACTAGCAGACATTGAGTATCTTGAGTGGACAATTATCTATAAATACTTGTACATTTTTGATAATGGTTGTTGTAATTCTCAAAGTTTCAGCTCCGTACAGTAGGGCTGTCTTGGCCTTCGTGTTGGAAATTGTGACTTTGATATTGGTTTGCAGATAGTTTGAGTTCCATATATTGTTGAACTGTAGGAATACTGTCCTCACTTTGCCAATCCTTGACTTCACTTATGCATCAGATCCTCCACTCAAACACACTAGTGGATATCTAAAACAACAATCAAAGCACGTATTATAATAATATTTCAGTATTACTTTGAATGTTTATTCTTCGGTTAATTTAATAATTACAGCTTACAGTTAAATCCTGATTACGTTAATTATTACAATTCAGACAGACCTTTATTCTTGCTAACATTTATCACAGTTAAATATTCATTACTAATCACAACTGTGATTTCAACAAAATTTTTATCAAAAATAATTTACTGAAGTATGACAATATCACTATGCACACAGTTCATTATTAAGCGAATCAATCTACTGAAATGACTGTGACTGGGTTAAAGTGGTTTCGAGCAATGAACGATCGTTCAGTATTTCATTTAATATTCATTGTCTTAAAACAGCTCACATAACATTATGATATAGTCATAGTAATAACTTAACTAAGGTTTTGTATATATGATACAAGAAACTGGTCCATATATTCTAAGGTTCTGAGTATGATACAAAAGAAGATTGTGTCTACAATCCCTTAGAAAAGCCAAAACGATGAATACTGACAAAACATTAGAATAATAAGGATTTATAATGAAAACTTCATGTAATAAGAAACTACAGTCTAAGGTAAAAATAAAGAAAATATCTCTATGAATCAGTTGGTATTGTCTTACTTGAATCATCTAATTGATGTTTAGGACTGAAATTGATCAGTCTTTTATTGGCATATGTGCATACTGGGCGCATTGCCTCGATATTGTCTTAATTCACTAGCATTTTGAACAAAGATGGCTAGTGGCTAGCAGTGGAATCCACTTTTAAATTATACAATTTTATTGAATTATCTGTAATAATTCAAATTATATTTTGATTATCGGTTTATTTGATTAATAGGATTTTTCACATTGTAGCATAAAAAATAAAGGAAACAATGTAGGTTTTTGGTCATTCGAATAAAAGAAAATTTTTAAAAATTGACTATTTTACTATTGAAACATACATACCCACGTACATGCATTTATGCTTCCATTTATTTTTATACACGAAAAGAATAACAAAAAAAGGTATACATATATACATAGAGCAAATGAATGTGTATGTATGACCTTTGCTTACACATCGACCACAACAACAACAGTTAGCAAAAACAAAGGAACGACAAAATACGTACCAAACTGTAAAAAAAAGAAAGAAAAGAATTACAATATTTTACTGATTGAACAGAATAGTGTTTCGCATTGATTTTTCTCTTTGTTTATTATTCTGATCGATTAGTTTTGTATCATTAATATAGTTTTAATTAAAAATAGTTGTTATATAGATTTATTTATATTTTAATTACATTCTATGTATGTTAATAATGACTGTGAAGCTTGATAATGCAAATCATAGGTAGTTTGTTGTTCTAAATATATATGATTAAGTGTTCAGTGCATTCACATATGTTTATAATACATATTTACATAGTCCATTAGGAGAATTATTTAAAATGTGATTAGGATTTGGTGTAATTCAGTTTTAACAGGATTCAAGAAGGGATTGCTATTCGAAAGTTTGATCGATTACAGTCCTAAATATCGATGGAAGGATCCAAGCAATTAATATGTATGTAGTATTGATCGTAAAAAAATGAATTTCGACAGTTAAACCACTGAATATAATTCGAGCTTTTGTTTTGATCATTTAATAATCCAAGTAGTTAACAGTGAGATGAACCATATGGTAATTGTTTTTAGTTGAACAAACTGGTTACTTAATCATTGGAAATAAATAGGCGAAAATAGTTAATTGAAGCCCAATAAATATTTTTCATATCAACACAACAAAAGAACTGACTTCGTTGTTATGCTAATGCGTGATCCTTCAGTATTGAGCTCTACATGTGATTATTCTAATTTCCTTTTCATATTGATAGTAAAATTTACCTACAACGTTCTTATGATGAACGGAACGTCCTGTTTGCTATATGAAATACTGATGTGAATATAAAGACTTAGATGATTATTCGTTTAAAGTAATACGTAATAAATAAATCAAAATGCCAATAGTTTTCTAGTAGTGTTAACATTTATACTTTTTTCAAACATTCTCAACTGTTTTACAAATTATTTAGTTTTAATTATGGCCTTAAAGACTGATCTTCAAAATTCTGAGCTGTCAACGTAGATTGCGTACATTAGAATCGTTTTATACACCTACTGACTATGTTTACTGTTTAACTGAAAAACCATGAATATTCTTTTAAAAGTGTGTTTTAAACACCGTAATTCTTATATAGAGGCATGATGTATAAAGTTAGAGAAAACTTTAGTATTGAATTTAATTCATAATTGTACACTGTGGATTACTGGATCAGTAATATATGAGTATATAACCAATAATATCAACAGTCGCATAACTAGCGAATGAATTTTATTTGACAAAATTTGGAAGTATACAGATTCCCAGTTCTACGTGAGCAACATATATACTATTTACTAAAATGAGTAGTTGAAAATCAGCTGTATGAAATAAAGACAAGTCAACCAGGCCGCTGATAGACTAACCGAATTAACTCAGTCTATCAGAATAAACCTTCAGCTATTATAAATCTATCAAGTGAACTATTATACGTTTCCATGTACCGCCAGTCACATGTTTAAAAGTTAATTGTTGTGAAACTGAGTTATCTAGGCACACGAGAAATTGAGGTGCTACCGATGTGTTGTGGAATGGAAACTGGAAATACCTTATACCTGATGAAATCATTAATGACTTCGTCCTATATATCAAGAAACGATTACAAACTCAGTGAACAATCATGATGAAAACACCTACTCGGTATTTTCATTAAATTACTGGGTTTTTATTCGCTTTTAAATCGTCCAACAAAATAAATATTCTCTATGAATAAGGAGATGCGAAACGCATTTTGTTAACTTATAGTAGAAGGGAAAAATATTGAAAATCAAGGAAACTAAATTTCAGTTTTTGGATGAACTTCCAAGTGTATTACTTTTATCTTTCATTGCAAAAAAATTAGCCCAGTGGAAATATTTTCTGTATAATGCTCAAAATATTTGAAATGACTAGGAAAAATTCTTTTCGATGTCACAGATTGAAATTAATATTGTCAAATACACTAGATATTTACTGTTTTCATGTTGATCATGCATAATGCATTACGCGCATAGTTTCCATTCTATTAACCTCGTTAATATTAAACTTATAAAGAAAGCACTTCATTAGCGGTATACTGAGGTGGTGAAGCATGAATAGTAAAAATAAATAACTGTTTCCAACTTTGTTACATCACTATGAAAACATTGATTGAGGTATTAAAGCTACATATCTATTAGTCTTCAACGAGTTTATTAACAAAGACCGCGTTTTTTACAAAACTACTTATGGCTGTAAGAAAGATTCAGAAACTTTTAGTGTGAATGTGTTCCTATTCAAGTTAATCTGTTTTATCTAGCAATGGCTTGATAACATTAAAAACATCAAACTGAATAAAAACCTTAAAAAAAACTAGTAACTTTCTTAAAACCACTAAATTCTAACTAGTTCAATTATATCAACTGTGAAATATTTTCAACTTAAAAAAGTTATCTGGTCATTTAATGAAAATGACTAACATCTCAAGGTCATTTCCACGTCCTTTTTGGCTTGTAGTTTAATCACGTTCTGTATAAATCGGATATAAAATTGGAACTTATTCAAAGAATTGTAAAACATTCTACAAAATATTGATTAAGGTAGATAAATTAAAAAGTAATTTGAAAGTTCACGTAAAATTAAAACATTGGAATAATTAAATAAAGTGAATTTTCTTATCAAAGTTTTACTGTAAAGAATTTTGAGAAAAAAAGCTATAATTCACATCAATAACTTCTATCTCAATGATAACTTTCCATAAAATAGTAATTCTAAAATTGTACATAAGACTTTTCTGTTAGAGTTGATCAATGCTGTAATATCTTGTTTGTAATAACAATTTGAATTTAGTTTACTTACGCCTGTTACTCACAATGGAGAATAGGCCGCCGACCAGCATTCTCCAACTCACTCTGTCCTGGGCCTTCCTTTCTAGTTCCATCCAATTCTTGTTCATTTTTCTCATGTCTAGCTCCATTTCCCGGCGTAATGTGTTCTTTGGTCTTACTCTCCTCCTTCGACCTTGAGGATTCCATATGAGGGCTTGTCTTGTGACGCAGTTCGGTGCTTCCCTCAATGTGTGTCCTATCCACTTCCAGAGCTTCTTCCTGATTTCTTCTTCCACTGGGATCTGATTTGTTCTATCCCACAATAGGTTGTTGCTAATAGTGCTCGGCCAACGGATCCGAAGTATTTTGCGTAGACAACTGTTAATAAACACCTGTATCATCTGGATGATGACTTTTGTAGTTCTCCAGGTTCCCGCCCCATAAAGTAGAACTGTCTTAACATTTGTATTGAAAATCCTAACCTTAGTGTCGGTTACCAATTCTTTTGAGTTTCAAATGTTAATTAAGGAGCATGGTTTAATTACACTAAATATTGATTATTTATACTAAATAGAAATGAACAATTGAATAATTTGGCATAGATAAAGTAATGAAATAGTTTGAGTCGAAGATGTGTTGTATCGGCAAGCCTTAATGTATACTAGTTTCACTGACTCTACATTTTTATGACTTACACTGTTTAATAGGCCTTAATTACTTCAAAATCTTAAAGTGTTCTAACTGCCAGGGAAGAGTTTAAATAGTTTGAATAATTTCTTTCTGATTAGCGTTTTTTAGCGAGTTGATTTTTACAGGATCGGATTGCTAACCCTATATCCAACTCTCCTCCTTTATCTGGGCTTGGGACTGGCAGTAACCCCAAAGGGGCTCCAGGCGGAGTTAAAATCCAAAAGTATGTTTACATACCTCTGAGCATTACATTATACATCTGTTCGTTTTATTTTTAAACAAAATAGATTGTATCTCCTTTCGTCCGGTAAGCTTTAAATGTCCATTACTTTGAATTTTATTTTATTTTTTATGATAACCTTCGAAATCGTTTAGTCAGTACTTCTGATACGATTCAATCGATTACTTTACAATATGACCATTAAATTAAGAGATATTTTATCATAAAGTTTAATCATATCCCTTATATCTTAATTACAACGTTTCATACTGTAACAATAGAAAACACTAGTATGAATTCCAGTTTGATAAAGCTTACACATATGCACTACTGAAAACTTCCAACTTGCTTGAAATGCAGGTTTCAAGATTCTTATCAATTCCCTCCAATCAATAAACATCCAATTATTTAGCACCTTTATATAACTATTGAATCAACATATAAACTTATCAAATAATACGTTACTACTACTAATCAAATGAAAGAAGCTATCCGTCACAGAGTTTATATTTGAAAACTTGTCAGATAGAAGTGAAATGGGATATAATGGCTTTCTTCCATGTCATGTATAGTAATAAAACTAATGAAGGTTAAACAATTGAAACTTATCGGTTTTTCACGGCCGAATCACTAATTTTTTGAATTAATTTTTACAGCTACCAATGTATCATTCATAATTCTCAATAGTGTCAATAAGAAAATTAAATAATATTTCCCTTCTAAAGTCTTTCATAATAGTAAATGTTTAATACAATTAAAGATGTAAATTACAGCATCATTTACAAGATAAGATTGAAAGTTCAGGCTACCACTGAACCTCAGTTCTGTTTCGGAGAAGTATCTATGAATTCTGATTAAAATGAGAGTTAGTCGACTAAGCCTAGCGAGACGTAAAGATGTGTAGCGGCAAATAAATCCCAAAAAACAAGAAGTCATGTAAGTCTTAGATATTGACGCTGACATCATTAGTTTAACTGGACACACTTAGGTGAAGGCACTCAGTCACGAGTGGGTACGCCGTACTATGCATTTCTTACAACCATGAGACAGATTGATCATGGATGTGCACTTCTGAGGAGTCCCACAATAGAATGAAACGATCGTTCAGTGCTTCCTGGTTTCCAACGGTGGTCTAGCATCAATCAGTTCATGATCTCAATCAAAAACTTAATAATCTCCACAACCATATGCCAAGACCCATCACAGCCCAACCTGATCAGCAAGCGAGAAGACAAAGAACGAATAGAGATCTGTATTGCTTAGTCAATTCGAAATGTATACAAATCCATTGATATATATATATATATATATATATATATATATATATATATATATATATATATATATATATATATGTATATTGGCCTTGAATAACTCCGCCTGGAACATTTCTGAATTTACTCCCGATTCCAAGCCTGTATAAAAGAGGAAAGCGGAAAAGAAACTTGCTTAAAAAACGAACCGAAGGAAATCATATTCCAATAACTTTCATCTATCAATAACTCACATGCGACTTATCCACAATCTAACACTTACACAAATGATGTAATGTAAACATATTGGTTAAACCAAACAATGTAAACCCAGTCAAGAAATTACAAAATTCAATTTCTTTTTTTAAAAAAACAATTGAACTTAACTTTTATGTTATGCAAATAAACAAAACATTTTAGCACTTCATCTTTTAGTGTAATTATATTAAATCTAAATAATATAATATTATAAACAATATTATTGCTTGTATTTTTTAAAATTCATAATGAGTGTTTCTTTCTAATTATCATTTTTCATTTATCTTCCAATCAATTTTTTAATCCATTTCTGTCTTTGATATATACGTGTAAGAATTACTATTATTATTATTATTATTATTACTACCACTACTACCACTACTACCACTACTACTACTACTACTAATAATAATAATAATAATAATAATACTATGATTATCATCTTACAATCAAATAATATTTATCATTTATCTAAGTGTATATGAATTTCTTTTTTTTCTTCTCGATTAGATACTTTCTGATGTGTTTTTTTCTTAGAATTTTGTTATATAGCTCATTTTCATGTGTTGTTTACAAATGATTATTACTTTTTTTCTCTTTATAATTTGTAAAGATAAATAGTTACGTGGATTATTTGGTTTTGTTTACATTGTGTGATATCATCTGGATATGGGACATATAACTTTATGAGAATATTTATTTTTATTTAGATCAATGCTTAAACGACAGGGGAACTTACTACAATTATTCGATAGAATTCTTGGTATAAAGTCTCATCAACAATGACAAAAATATTCAGTCAAGCAATGTCTTTCATCGACTGTGTTCAAATTACCTGACACAAAGTAAAATTATTGATCCAGATCCTGAATTGATTGACATTAAACCACCATTGAAAACGTGTAAGCACTCAAAGGCCGTTTCATTCTATTGTTGGACTCCTCAACAGTGCGCATCTACGATACCACTCGCGGGATTCGAACCCAGGGTACACGGTAGATGACCTTAATCATTGATAGAATGATCCAACGAGACGTTATCTCACTTAGTTCCACTTCCTCCAACGGTTATTACATCGTGCGAAAATAGTAATTCACGATAAGTAGTGTATGTTGATTGATTTTTTATCCTTTAAATTCATCGTTTTAAAATCATAAATGTTATTTAAATGCTGCTTTTGGCCTATCCTATCATATCACAACATTCTTAAAATAATATTGCAACTATCTAAAATTTATCAATTTGGTTAATATCTTACCAGATTCACGATTGATAACAGCGGGTTGCTTTTTATAAAAAGCATCACAACTGACTTTAACATTGTTTACCTGATCTTCGTATCAAGAAGTTGACAGGTGGAGTTTCGACCACATTTTGAGACAATGAATTCCATTCAATGGAAAAGTTAATAGTCATCTGAGAAGTAATGTGCTCTGGGTTTGTGAATTCTTTCAATGTCCTCGTACATTATCTGTTTTGAAAGACAGGAAAAGGGAAGGCATATCATTAAGTTATTTATAAACTGTGATCAAGTCGCCTCTGGTTCTTCTATATGACAATTGAAATATATTTAGTTTAGCCAGTCTATCATACAGAAGCTAAGCTATCCCGTGAATTAGTTCGTTGAGGTTCAATGAACCTTTTACAATGCCTCACTGTCTCTTTATAGGTAGGGCTGGTAACTTTTATGCAGTACTTGAGCTTAAGACGAACGAACACTGCATGCAAAATCAAAAAAGTTTTAGCATCGACACCGCTAAAGACCCTGAGTATTAATCATAGGGTTCTAAAACCTTTGGTGGCTTTCGCACCACAATGTGCAGTAATTTTTAAGTCTTGGCTCACAATGAGTCTTGAGTCGTTTAGTGTCTGGAAAACAGGTAGCTCAATGTTATTCATCATGTGCATATTCGTACCATGATGATCGATTTGCATCACAATGCTCTTGAAAGCATTTATCGGCGAATTTCAAATTCTACACCATTCAAATAATTTCTCTAGGTTATTGTAAAGCACTAAACTATAACCTTCACATTTTATCCCTTTCCATATCTTTATATCGTCAGCATATAACAAAGCTGATGATAATAGGAGACTAGGAAGGTCATTATAATATAGCAGGAAAAACACTGGCCCCCAAACTGTTCCCTGAGGCACTCCGCTAAGCACAGTTTTCCAGCTAGATAACTTTGAGTTCATCCGTACTGTTTGTTGACGCCTAACTAGAAAGTTCTTTATCTATATGAATAAATTGCTTCTAATTTGGATATCATCTAACTTAGGTAACAGCGAGTTGTGAGGATCCTTGTCAAAAGCCTTACTGAGGTCAGTGTTGGCTATAAGTAAATTTTAATTTTTAAGAGTTCACCAACTTTCACAGGCTGCTAATAAGTTAGTGAGACATGACCAACTTATTTTAAAACCAAACTGCTTCACAGGAAGAACCCGAGTTTTGTCTAGATACTTAAACAACTTACGGATTGTCTTTTATGAAATTTCAACAACCACACTGGTTAGTCTTACGGTAAGATAGTTCTCAGGTTGATGTTTCGTACCCATTTTGAGGACAGGACATACTATGGCGTTCATCCAGTTTTCTTATAATCAACCTTGGGTCGCAGATAGATTAAAACATATGCTTAGAGGATTTGCGATAAATTTTGCTAATTTTTTTTGGTAACCAAGGGTGTATTTAATCGAGTCCCATGGATTGGCCCATATCAAGCCTATTTAGCACATTAAAGACATCGAGTTCTTTTATGGTCAAAGTGTCCAGTGTGTGGGAGTTTGTATGAACTGAAGGGGAGGATATCTACCTGTAATTAAAATGCATTATTCATATTCCACTGTGTTACCAAACATAACTTTTCGTAGTGATAGTGATAATATGATCGTTTGGGAAATTATTTTAATTATTGTTAATTATAACTGGTCGAATATGACTTAGTACTAATAGATAGAGATAGAAAGGGAGTGAGATCAAAACATGTCCTACGTGTCATTTCCTAATTTTTAAGAAAATCAAATTCCATTTACTTTCGTCCCATCTAGATCAAGTCTTAATTATTGAGATGCTTTTTCTTAAGCAGAGAATCGATTTTAATTATTGATTACTATAGACATTGATGTTATTATCAATACCATTAGTTTTTATCGGTTACAAAAGTGAATAGAAACTGTCCGATTCAGTGAAGCTGTTTCAAACTGACCAACTGTCTCATAAATGGTATACAGCACGCACAAATATATGCAAATTTCTAAGACTATTTTGAGATGATACTTAAAGAATTTATATATTACTGTAGAATCCTATAGGAAAACAGCCAGTTAAGGAGATCCACAAGTATTCCCAGAAGTATGTGATGTTTTCTAAAGATCTCAAAAAATATTATTGATTCGTAATAGATATCATGGTTGAGTATGGAACCAACTTCTTGATGCTTTAAGACCATTCTGAGTTGGTGTAGACTAGATTGTTAGCCTTAACTAATACTACTGATATAATGTGTTCTATGGGAATAATATAAGCTAACTGATAGAAAACGCTAAATCCTAATCATTGACTCAACGGTAAAATTAAACGTTACTCAAATTTGTGAACATCTAAAATGGAGCACAGATAAACGATACTACACGAAACCTTTTACAATTATGTCTAGTCCATGGTTTTTAAAAATTACTCTTACAACTATTTAAAGTATTGTATTGTTTATTTTAATAACTATTGTAACTCATCTAAATCAGTCTGTAAATCATGAAATTAATGGTTAAATAAATTTTTTTAGTTTATGATGTTAACTGGCTTTAGGTAGTCTACAGTAAACTCTGGATCTAGATTTCGTGCTATTTGGCACCCGACAGCAAGGTGTACCTGCAATCTTGAAGATATTGGTCCTCTGTTGGGTATTCAATCTCGTGTCACCTAGCTTCACAATTGGAGACTACTCGAGAAGCCACTTATTTCTAGCATAAACACGATATATAGTGACCGCTGTTATGTTTGTCAAGTCCTTAGTGGAAATCGAATTTTATCGATCAAGTTTCTATGTGGTCGCATGTTTGAGTGACTCAACATCAGGTGCACTATTTCACGTCATACGAGAGATTGAAGTTGTAAACAAAAACCCTGGACTTGTGTTTGTTACTATTTATTACTCGTCAGCTACTTAGTGATCAATCAGTTGCAAATATCTTAGTCATACTGGAAGTCAGCGGCTTCCTGAATAGTCTCCAGCTGTAAAGTTCGTCGACAAGGGTTTTAATCCACCACAGAGGACCAATTCCATCAAAATTAAATATTAAGCTTGCCGACGAGTGTGAAATAGCATGAAACCTAGTCTCAAGTTTTCCCATCAAATACCTCTACCCACTACCTAATATCTCAACATACAACACGAGATGTTGAGTCATTCAAATAAGTGGTCACACAACAATCTAGTCTGTAGTATTCTATCATCACTACAGGGACGAAAGAAACATGACACTAGTTACTACTCAGTGATCTGTCATCTAGACATTTTTGTACATGTTTACCATCTTCCACATTGATAAGCTCGAGAAAATATTTTTATCACAGTGGAAAACATTTCAGTTGACTTGTTTTTATTAGATTTTAAGATTTTTCAAGTATAATTTCAAATTACACGTCACTAACAATATAAAGGTAGCTGTTCATAATTTGGTCTAAGTGCTGAAATATGATAATCCATAGATAATATCTCTTAAAATAAAATGGACATCGATTTTCAATAAGTTGAACTAGCTTAAAGAAATATGTCTTTCAAATACAATTACTTTTAATTAAATTGATTTGATTCAATTAAAACAAGAGAAGTGATTAAAATGATATTCTATGGTCATTTAATTTGATCAAAAAAATGATATCGGCAAAATTGAATAGGGATAAAAAGTTATTTAATCTTATTTTTTCATGGTTGATAAAGATAAACGAACAATCCTGATATTTCTTAAAACTAGTCATTGATTTCAATAAATGTAGCTTAATCAGTATAAAGAAAAATGAGTGAAGTTGGAATTGTGAATCGATTATATTTTGTCACAGTGATCAAACTGCATCGTGCTCACCAAGTGACCTGAAAGTTTTGAGCTCAAATTTGTGTAAACTTTGGTTGTTTACTGAAAAAAATGAAACAGTATTTTAGTGTTTTCAAGTTTTCAAACTCTTTTCGGTTGTTGCTTCTTTTGGGATGTAAACTATTTTCAGGTTATAAGATTCTTTTTGAAGAGTTAGCTAATTATTCACGACTAACATAGTGGACGAAGTCTATTGGCCCTTCGGGAAAAAAGAAAAGCTTCTCATAGTGCAGTCGTGCACTAGAGAAAGCAAAGTAAACATATTCATTTTGGTTCCTTTCGCGGTTTACCATGTATATTCAGGGATTATTATGTCAGTATTATGAGGGGGGAGAATTAACTTAACTCACACTACGTAGTGCAGACGGACACATTTTGGCTTACACTACATTTTTCCATCACTTTTGGAAGCTTTTACACAAATCGAAAGCTCTGATGAGTTATTAATGAGTTCACCAGTGGATAAAGTTGGAACTTTCTCCAAGTATGTTGTATATGCATATATTCAAATACAGATATCAGTGATACTTACATTTCGGTGATATACATATAGGCATAGATAGGCACGGTTACTAGTACGCGTTACATTCAATCACACAATGAGCAGAAACGTCCACTCATCCCATAAGTACGTATGGGCACAGATGTTTCCGCTCGCAAATGTTCGTTACGTGCACATACAGAACGCATGAACTGAGGCTCATACACTCCACAGGATACATATAGGTATAAATGCAATCACCCTAGACCGTAGCCCAGCAGTATTCCCACTGCAGGAATACGAAGTACTCAAATCAATACGTAAAAAGGCCATCATAGACGATGTGATCACTCCATGTTCATACCACAAACAGGTTTCATGTTGACTCCTGTATACTGGTAACGTCACAGTTAATGGCCTACGCTCTGGTTCGCCCCAGCCAGACCTTTGGAACCCTTCCAGACAAAATCAGTTCAGGCACTGAAAGGAAGTTTTCGTCAGCCCCGCAATCACGCTCTCGATTCAAAGTCAGTCTCTATCCTCTTGTAATTGAAATTAAGACAGAGTGCGTAATTAGCCCAATCTTCATCTTTGTAGAGCCAGTGACAAACCCGATCTTCACCTAATCAGTCCAGTCTTTGCTGTGCCACTTGAGTTGTTCATGGATAGAATGATCACACGTGGAAGTGCAATTCAGACTTTGCAGAACATTTAAGTAAATTTAGTTAATGATGATTGATGTTAGAAATAAATAAAAATAAACCTTCTAATTAGTCATTAATCAAAGTCAATATGAACATCTGTTTTTCACTGAAGTTCATTCAAACTTTTTATTTGCAGTAAAAATCAAAAATAGCACATTTTTATTAGAAACTTATAAATATCTTTTATCACAATTGGTTATGGATCACTTACCATCAATGATCTTAATTAGACACATCAATCAAATTGTGCACACATACACACACATAGAATTCATTTGACTTAAACGTTTATGACATGATTTTTTTTAGTATTCAATGTTTCAACCAAAAACAGTACAGGTTAAGTTGTTAAACAACACCTCAATATTGTCAAATAAACTTTCTTATATATTCCATGAAGTATAGTGGCTGTGATCAGTTTTCAATAAATCGTAAAACCATATTGACAACACACCTGTCATTTTTCATGTCCGAATGTTATTAAACATCGGATTTTTTTAAAAATGTTTGACAGAATTAGTGAAAACCCAAGGAAATCAACCATAGCTTTTACAACTTCACAGAAACATTTTAGTAAAAATGTCGGAGAGAGATCAAGTTAATTTTTAAAACTTTTGAAACAGAATTCATCTAAATGCAAGAATAATCTACTGTTTGAAAAGAACACTGTGATTATTAGTGTGACCAACGTTTGATATAGTAATGTTGATAATTAATCCTATACAATACTAACTGCTTTAGTTGAGTATTATGCTAATGGGTTATATTTGCTGTTAATTCTCTTATTGATAGTATTCACAATAACACACTTATTCTCTGTTCAACTTAATTGTAAGCGTTATACTTATTTAAACAGATGAATCATGTGTACTCAGATAAGAATGATTACTCCTTTAGGCCTAAATACTTACCGCTAAACCATAAAATCTCTGCTTTAAGAGAAATATCTTAGGGATTTATTGTGGAATGTTGTTGACATAAAAGCAATGAATAGTGTATTTTGATATCCAAAACTTTAATTGACATAATGAACCAAATTGTAGTTCTTTTTATTTTCAGACAGTGAAACCAACGGTTTTTGTAATTTAAAAGCAGGTGGAATCAACTTTTACTGAAACGAAAAATCTTTGATCTTGACACTGGTAACTAAAACTAAGTATAACAAACAAAGTTTAAAGGTATTCGGGATTACATTTAAAAACATTTCGGAAATGATCGTGTAATTGTAAACAAGAGTTGTAGTCAGGCTGAATTATTATTTAAGATTTCTAATATGTTTAAACTTTAAATAGTAAATTTCAATCGGAAAATAACGATAATTTTTGTGCAACCACATTGATAAAACGACTACCGTAGATTATAGATAAGTGAAAATCTTAAAGATATTGTTCACTGCTTATCTATCATCTGTCATAACTTGTGCTCTGTGTGCCCTGTTAATGGATAATTAATGATATCGCCAATTGGGGAGCAGTGACTTATCGATCGGACCAATGACGCGTAAAACACGTACGAGCAGTCTAGAGTCCTGATTGGCCCTGCTTTCTGCCTAGCCCAACCATATAAGTCCAGAACATCAATCTCAGCCTCTGCAATATGAATCATTTATTTCAAACATACGGGGTTTATATACCAATCAAACAGACCAAAATGTACCATAAAATAAAAAATAACATTTGCACAAAATTTGACCAAATGTGGATGTGAATGTAGGAGAGAGGGCATAATTCAAGAATGGTAAGACGTATAATAATGGTTCATAGGTCGAAATAAAGCTTATGATAAGAAGATATGAATAGTTTGGCGGCCTGCTTGAATATCAGGGCCACCTGTTCCTGCCATCTGGATATTTCAACAAGTTATCTGTTTTCTTGTTTGTTTTAACACATCATTATGCCTATTAGTCTCATAACCTATTCAGGTGCGTTTGTGAAAAGTTTACGATATTTCGCTGTACATGTTACAAAAGAGCTCAATCAGAGACATCATGGTTACTGGCAATATTCATTGAAAAGGATATACATTTATCGGATGTTGATTCTTGAACCGCTAACATCTAACTGGCGACCACTCAATATTTATCGCAAGGAACTGATCAAGAAATAAGAAAGAGAAACTTGTTGAAATACTTTGTGCTGAGAATTCTATATTGTACCAAAAATATAATATTGAATAAAGCCACTAATATTAATAATAGTTTAGTTATTTAACAATTATACGATAAAAATGTACGTATAGTATTGGTCCACAAATGGATTCCAAAGTTACCATACACTATGCTTATCGGGACCAAACATCTTCATAGTTTGATGTGTGACACTTTAAATTTGACATTTACTTAAGAAGATAACGTATGCTTCAAGAAGTGACTGTTATAAAATGATTTTTTGGTATTATCTTATACTTCCTTTGCAAGCTTTATTAGTGTCAAATGACAATTAAAAGAATTCTGATGTGATTAAATAATGAATGCAAGTTAGGAAAGTGACATAACTTCGCTATCTCGAAGCAGGATTTCCATGAAATTCTGTTAGAATTTAATTATTGTTATTGTTTACCTGAAAAAGTGATATACTCGGAATTTTCGTTACAGGAGAGAAATTAAAGCTCATACATAAAAGGTGGATAATTTGTCCAAGTGATATATATATAAAGTACTTGATTAGAAATATAATATGTTATCGCTTAGTTTGCTCGTAATTCAAACATGAAAGAAAACCACTGATGAAATTGAACTCATAAACTATTTGTATATGCCTAGTGAATTGCTTTGAGAGAAAAAGATGATCAACATTTAACAATAAAATACTAGCATTAATTATCAGAATAAATTAAACATTATCCTAATTATAGGGGAACTACTACAAACAACTAAAGAACTAGTTAGTAAAATCTAACAACCATATAGTATAGTCATATACTACTTATATCAATATAAGTAGCGCGCACCACAAATTAAGGTAATATCGGGTCATACGCACAGTATGCACATATACCAATAAAAGACTGACTAATGGCAGTCTTAAACCTCAATAGGAAGACACAAGCAAGACAATACCAAGTGTATTGTAAATAACCATTAAATTAGTAAAATCACTTATCATTAACAAGTTAAAAGATTATTTAAAGAATTAAAAGGTTATTTAATTGGATAAACAAACTTTATAATTAATCGGACTAGTCGGGAATTACTTTGTCTGGAATAACACGAATTAACAGATCTAATATGATCTAAACGGTCAACAAATGAAAATTGATGAAAATTTAGTTTGAAGCAAAATTTGAATCCTGACACTTCCTTCTTAAGAAAAAATTAGCTACATAATTATGCATTAAACTTTTAGGAAGTCATTTTACATCACATACTAATTTCAGCTAGGCAAACAATAAAAGCAATAAGGCATTAGTGAACAGCTGCTTCTGGATAATATATAACACCTTAGAATACCAGGTAAATGACTTTGGTCTTAGAATGGAATATAAGACCCCTAGTATTCATGGTCAGACCACCAGCTTAAGGACTGTAAGTTATCACTAAATATTTTATTTATATAGCTTTAGCCGATTTATAATCACCAATTAATGTTATCAGTGGTGTAGTGGCTTTGGTTTGTAACAGTTATTACATAAATCCTAACAGTGTTTGAAATCAGAAGGCAATAAGAAGCGGCAACTATAGTTTATTGACAGATAGTACAGATCACAAAACTATAAGCACATTAAGCGAATTTGAAGCAGAGAGGCAAATATGTATATGCGTGCAATTACATATGCAAATTTATAGTCAAATCGCATAAGGACACAGTAACGTAAAGCAAAGGCTAATAATAGTATTCCAGTTCATATATACATGGGAGGAGAATGAATCATCCAGCAATATATAAGCCATCAACGTTTTAGCTAGAGTCTGTCATGTGGTCAACACTACACGTTTATACAGATATGGTAGTGATCATAATAGTACAAAGAAATGAACGAATTGTTACTGTTCTAATAATATTGTCTGTTAAGTAAGTTAATAAAAGGGCTTAACCAAAAGTAACGACAATCGAAATTGATTGCAGGAGAGTTGCTATAGTAGTAAATATCCTAATTCCAAATTGTTTGTACTACACCAGTCACCCAAACATTTTTTAATCAGTAGTAAACTATTGAATAGTGAAAGCTTGGTTATTTTACAAAGACTAAAGAATGTGGTAATATAATTTCACTGGACAAATAAAGAGATAAATTTATATTCTAAAAGTTCTGTTAATTAAGTTTCGGTAATGAACATAATTCAACGAAAATATTTTTTTGGTCGAGATCATGAACTGAATAATGTTAGATTACCATTAAAAACCTGGAAGCACTGGACAGCCGTTTCGTTCTATTGTAGGACTTCACAACAGTGCGCATCTACGATCCTGCTCGTGGGATTCGAACCCAGGTTCTTCAGTCTCAAGCGCGAACGCTTAACTTCTAGACCACTGAGTAGGTATCCAATGGTTTCCCATTTCATATTAATCATATTGATTAATTATTTCTCTAGAAAACAGTTGTTCTATTTATTTTTTTCGAAAAACAAAAACTTTCTTCTACTTCATAATACACATTATTTACAGAATAAAACTCATATCCTTAAAACTACTATAATTAATCTTGATAGATTGAAACACTTACTACATCATATAGATATAAGGAAGAAATACAATGATATAAACCTATTTATTATATAGTAATTATTTCTCACTAGTTCATAAATTTGTTTCAATTCATTGTTTTGTGTGTATTTTTGCTTTATAGGTAAAAGATAGAAAGTTAAATGTAAATTTAAGATTCTGATAGATGATGAAAATCTTGAAAGTAACTTAATTAAATATTAACAGTGTATTTATTACTTAATTTCATTAAGTCGACAAGTTTGCTGTCTATGAAAACATTACATATATTTATTCATGTACACATAATTGGTTACTGAATATAACACTAAAACTCTGTTCACATCTTATAGAGAAATAAATATGTTAACGTAAATTGATGGTCATTTTTATTCAGCGGAGAGAATGGTATCAGAATATGTGAATATTCATAGTCGAACAAAAATAAGTTACAGCCATTTGATGAGTAAGATAAGAAATGCACATACACATACGCTTACATAAAAACAGTCAAGGTTGATAAGCGAATAAGTGACACGGCAAAAATGTAGCTTGAGAAGAATGAATAGATAATCTGTCCAGAAGCTAGAATAACCAATGTGAGCTTGACATAGTACCACCCCCTACAAATACCCAAATAAATAAAATGCAATGGTAAGCTATGTAGGAGTGATGATTGATCACGATAGCTAATTATTAGCAAAAAAATATAAATAAACTGATGTTAACGACAAGACCGGTAGGCTGAAGAATAGGTTTTTTAACTAATAAATCAACAAGCTTATGTTTCAAATGTTGAACAGGCGAATAAACGTAATTTGAAGACTTCTAGCACGTGTGGAGTTGGGGGATCATTATTTTGTACGTCATTCAAAGGTTAGTGTGGTTACGATCAGATTATCTGACTTATTTCTTATGTGCTGTATTGGAATCGATGGGGTACGCTTAGATAAACAATATTATTAAGATTGAAACAGGCCCATTGAACATTACTGGTTGACCGATTCAATAAAACCAGAATTACAACTTGTTCGAACCGTAATTTAGTATTGAAATGAATAAACAGATATCGTGAATTGATTATCATGATCCAAGAGTTGAATCTATATCACGAACGTAACATTTATTTTTTAATGGCGAGGCTATTATTTATGGACGAACCAATCAGATATAAGATAACAGGTCTCCAATTTCGGCGCAAAATTCACTCATCCATTTAGTTAAATTGAGTTTTGGCATTATGGCTGATGTCAGTTCGCGATGAAAACCCTGAATCTAATTCCTAACCTTAACCATCAACTTTAAATCATAGGTCTGATTCCTCACACTGGTTTATAACTCTCATTCTGCCCTGGTTATCAAGTGGATACTCTAAAGGTCAGTTTATCGTCGCTCAAATGTCGTCCATAAATTATACTCTTTCCTTTTTAATAATAAATACACTCGAACTCACTTTACTCTATATCTGAGAGATAATAACTACAACAAGAAATGATTGTTACTGTGCGTAAGTATTTTTTTATGGTGAAATAGATGAGCTAAAGTTTACGAATAAGTATACAAATACATACATTATAATGTAAGCAGATTATTCAACAGTACATTCCCTACGAATTTAAGACAATGTCATTTTTTGTGTGAATACAACAAATAAAATGTAAATCAGAAATTAATACAAGCAATCTCACCTCCGATTGTATGTTTCGGGCATCAGTTTTTTTCATCACAATAATAAATACATAGGGGAGATTTATTTCAATAAAACTCGTGCATTTAGTGATTTTTCCAGTAGCGTTTAATGTTTTTATAGTATACCTAACATTTATGATAGATTTACTGATTTACAAACTGTTTAGAAGTGAATCGATTACTGAAAATTTTACAGTGATATAGAGTCAGTAGATGAGATAAACTGAGTAAAAGAGCAAAAAAATAAGAAGAAAGTACAATTAGTATTAAAATACAAAGCGTTTTGTTTGCTATCGAAAAACAAAACATTGGTAACAATAACAAAACTATTCAAAGTTTATAAATTGAAAGTTTGGCTTTTTGGCATACGATTCTCACAGATGTTGATTACACTTTAGCAAAATATGTTATTAACACTATATCAGCTTTCATTTTTAAGATTAAGCATGAACAGATATCGACCATGTTTAGCAATTGAATCTAGGGTGCTCGTTTCATTATAATTTTGATTTTTCTCTAGTTTCACTTATCAAATACTAAAACTATATTCATTAAAGAGGAAGAATGTTGTATTTATCAAATCTCATCGAAAGAATTTGAAGTAAATTTAACGTTTCGCCTGGCAGTCTGGTCCAAGCTTTTTCAAGGAAAATAATCTTTAACATTATGTCTAGAAGTCTATAGAAGTTCAATTTTATTTATAATCTTACTGATAATATATAATCTATATAATTCCATTAATATTAAATATAAAAGTTTAGTTAGATCATTGTTCTTTTTTCTAAAAAAAATAAGATTCATCCAAATTAAAATTTCTGTAGTCCCTGGTACAAAATTTCAATATTCAGACTTTATGTCATTAGTTGACTGCTGACTTGACAGATTAAGTGAATTATATTGTTTATCTCAATAATTATTTGGGATGTAAATGCAATGTTTACATATGCGCCACACAATAATATGAGAATGGGCTGAGATAAAAAAATGTAAGGTGCGTGTTAAAAGAAAAAACGAACAATAACGACACATATTAGTTTATGGTAGTGAAAGAATAAAAATGGGGGAAACAGAAAGGTACAATCAGAAGGAATCCCTTCAGTTAAAGAAACTACGGTCACTTTTCATGAAGAAAGTAAAAGAAAGTTACAGCAGAATCGCCACTGGCTTCTATTCTGAGCCATATCTGATAACGTCTCTAGCCACTGTGTTACACCGTCTCTCGGACCCCAGCCAGGGAGTCGTGAAGGACCAACACAAGCCAGCCCTTTGCAGCTTTCTTTCATACCACGACACCACGTCATAAACTGACCACCTCTCCACTTTTTCCAACCAGTCCCAGAGTCGGCAAATAATGCACGACGAGGAATTCTCTGGGACGACATTTGTAGAATATGTCCAAGTCACCGAAGTCTGTGTTTCAAGATGGTGACACCAATGGAATTATCGTCTCTGTGACCGAACACACGATGTCGGACCTCTACATTACTGACATGGTGTTGCCACTGGATGCCAGCAATCCTTCGGAGACAACGATGATCGAACACAGAGAGTCGTCTAACATCCTCAACTCGGAGAGGCCAGGTTTCACAAGCATAGAGCAAAACTGCTCTCACCGACGCGTTGTAGATCCGACCTTTAACAGCCAGACTAACATCACGAAGGCGCCAAAGATGGCCTAGATTGGCATAAGCCGCTCTGGCTTTCATTATACGTGCATTGATCTCACCACTCATGCCACCACCAGCACTTATGCAGTTACTTAGATACACGAACTTTTCTACTACTTCTATCTGCTCACCATCCAGAGTGGGTACAGGATTAGAATCCTGCCAGTCTTGTAAAAGCACTTTGCACTTTGAAGGTGCAAAGCACATACCATGTACCATACCATATATATGTAATAACATATAGATAAGTGTTAAGAACTACCTTATAAATTTTTACCGATATTTATTATCAATAAATATCTTAAATCATTTTGTTTTCATTGTTATTTGATAAATGTTATTCATTATTATGTAAATAATAATAATAGTTATGGACAGTTATGAAAATTTTATTTTTGCTACTTAAACATTGATGTACACTATCACCATAATAAGAGAATCTTTATTCAAAACTTTCATAACTCAGTTGTATATCGAAGGGAACAAACCATATATTATCAACATAAATATATTTGGATAGAAAGTAGGATGAAACAAAAATTCAATATATCTTAGTAAAAACAAAAAAAGAAAAACAGTAAAAGTAGTATTGGTCATTAATTGATAATTATAAATGAATCTTTTAAGTCATAAGTTAATATACAAATGGTTTCTTCTGTTTTTGTAATCATAAGTCAATGTTATAATTGTACTTTATACAGAATAGATAGTTCATCTTTAATAGTTTAATGGATGAGACTATAATTTATGGACGAGTCAATCAGAAGCATTTGAGAAATTTCTAGTTCACGGTGCCAATTTCAGTATCTGATGCTCACATACGATTGGTTCACAAATGATTTTAGAGAAGACGTGATAATTGAGCGGCTACAATAAATGGGACTATTAAAAATTTATTTATTTGTGATTATGGACCTTGTGTAGACTATCATCATGATGTTGTCTTTCGATGTAATATGTGTTGGAGGAAGAATTCTGCTAGAATAGAAACTTTTTTCGCTCGATCCATCCAGTTGTTAAGAACTGTATAATGAAAGTACCAGTAACATTGGCTGCAACATTTTCAGATGTTACTGAAGCTTCTATTGTTAAATGGTGTGAGTATTGTAAAGATATACACGTAATAACAATGACAAACTTATACAACCGGAGTGCGCACAAACAATATTGAACCTATGTGGTCGAGGCTGAAAGTTTTTGTGACCTTATCATGACTTCATAGACCGACTATTATGAAGCGAAATTGATGTGTCTCTACCGTATGCGTTACGATTTTAGAACCTGTAAACCTCTTTCTAACCATGACAAGTTTTTGAACCATGTAAAAGAAGTGTATCCACTTTAATTCTTTAGTTTTGTATAATATATTTTTACTCTATACTAACTGTTTCCTGATTGTCTAATATTTGTCAAGATCACTTAAGATTCGTTCAAAGGTCTCCATAAATTAAAGTCTCGCCAACTTTGACGTTAAATGACTGAAAACAGTCAACAGGAAGTGTTTCGCCCAAGTCTATTGTTTTTTGCAAGTCATTAGAAGAAAACATGTCTAATATATTGGAATTACCAGGTTCATTAACTTTAACAAATAAAAGTTATGGTTGAATTCCCGCAAATTTGTGATATTCACCCCAACTTGTCAGCAAGCAGTAACCAACATCATATTCGCCATACCGATCTCAATTTGGTGATAGCTCATATCTATAGTAAAGATAGAATGATCAGCTACTTAAGTTTAGCGAAATTTTATTAAACATTAATACATGACATTTTTCATTTTTGTTCATCTTCAACTACGCAACAACCATTGTTGACTACGGATTCCTTTCATCGTCGAATTTTTCGTTTGTTTGCTGGGATTGGTGTCACAGTTTAGCTGTAACTTTTTATCATTTGCATCTGGATCAATGCATTGATTTTGTTTAAATATCTCAAATCATTTAAAATGATTAAGGTTTTCATAGAAATTCACCGTGACAAGATAAGTACTGAAGGAAAATCTATTGGAGAGAAATAAGCTAGTTGTAACTTTTGTTGTCGAAGATGCACAGAAAGTTCGCTGTACATCAAGAATACTAACGTTTTCATAAATTTTTGCTTTAATGCTGTTATTCACATTTATAAGACAGATTTATCTTATTTGAAACTATATTTGCTTTTAAATAAAGGCTTCTGACTGATTAGAAGCTAAATGTTCTTAAAGCGATCACTGATAAGGTTGTAGTTATACATTGGTGAAAAGTCCTAAAATAAGATTACACAATCATTGAATGTGTCCTGGATTCCAAAAATTCTTCAAATGAGGTCAATCCACGATCTAGTCCAACTTTTTAATGAGGTTCATATCAACGTCGCGTTTATCGAATGAAAGTAAAAATATAATAATCATCCGATGAGGTAATGCCATATATATATATATATATATATATATATATATATATATATATTGAAAAATGTTATCATAAAACTATTTATAATGAAATTCATTCTACCCGGTGATCGTAAAATGGAGCACTTTCTTAAAATAAATACATTCATTTGTTAATTTGAAATAATCACCATTTTGGGAGACCACATGTAAACAAAACGTATTTAAAATAAATGTGATTTAATTAGAAAGTAAGATAAATGCAAGTAAATTGGTTTGGAGACATACGAATATTTGGCGAACAAAATACACACGATATATATATATATATAATTCGATTTTTGAGAAAACCTCCTGAATAATTTAAAAACTGGCTTCGATAGCAGTAAATCTCCTGTTTTATATAATAAATATGCTCTAACTAATAGGCGATTCATTAGTTAAAAGTATGAAAAATAAGACCTCAAATCGTCACATTAATATAATATTTAGTACTTGCAAGCCAGATATTGTTCTCTATGATAGATCAAAGCTAAGTTATTGGATTAAAATCCTGGAAAGTAGTTTGTATCAGACTCTTAGTGCATAGTCTAACAGATAACGTTTAAAATACTATCCCGAGTTATTGTAAACATATACTAATGGATCCATGGGTTTGCTATAAGCTAACACTACTACAACAGAGGTCCCAACCCAATGAATTATTTACATAAGATCATTTATTTAAACAGAGTAAGAACAGTGAAATATGTAGGATAAAAGGAATTCAATTTATTTAACGGCTTCTCATCAGCTTCATACAGCTTGAAATAACAATTATTGATACCGTTATTTACAAATAATTCGAAGTTTTGAATCGGAATTGATGTGGGTAGTAGCTAAGTCGGTTGGACTATGAATAACGTATAAAATCGATTTTTCCTAAATGTTTGTGACATATATTCACATGTTAAGAAGGATTATAGGTGCTTAGTTGCATAATATGATAAATATGTGTTCACAGAGTGAGTTATTGAATTATCATTGTTAAATACAACTCAGTTTAATCTTGACAAATTTGACTGACAATCTAACTGTAAATAAATCATGTAAAGAGTAGTATATTCATAGACCATACTGATTGATTTTAAGATCTAAATAAATCCTCAGAACAAGTCTTTGGTTTTGTACTTCGCGTCTTTTCTCTCATGTTTAAGTTACTGTGTAGACTAAGTTTGGGGTTATTAGAAGCAGCTAGGAAATCATATCGAAAGTTTAATTGGCAGACTTTCAAAAAGATGAGTTCTTGTTGTTCTTACTCTGTTTAGATTTATCAAGGGATCTCGTTTCGTGAAAAAACATACATACTGTGAAACGAAACCTGTGATAGGTGGTTTATTTGTTGGATCATTTATTATTCACGTAGATTAAAGCCAAATCTATTGGCAGAAAAATAATGTTCAACCTAATACCTTACAATGGTAATTATTTTAGGTGTTTGTACCTGCATTTTTTTAACTTTTCATCATTTAATTTCATCATGGAATGATATTATTTTTGTTATCAGACAATACTATCTTATTACAGCTGGGAAAAGTGAATGATCAAAGAATTGACCAAATCTAAACAAATACCTAATGTATCAGTCAGCTACAACGTAGGACCAGGCACATGTATGCACCGATCCAAGTTTCTATATCTCATTAGCACAACAAGACCAACACAGAATTCATAGAAGCAGTTACTTTGATTGCAGTAAAAAAGATGTCATACAAAGATATGATGCAGAAAGAATGAATTGTTTCGTAGAAAGAAAGGTATAAAGTAATTTGAATCTCACAGTTTAAGGGAAGATAAAACGTTTATACACCTACGTCATTGTGATCGATTCTGAACCACGTCACCCAGAGTCATGAAGACCCAAACCAAGTAGTCTCCACTTACCAATATGGCTCAGATTATAAGTTAGTGACTTCAAGGACTGGTAACACGTTTTGGTTTGGCCGCCCCTAACTTTCTTCCAACCATCGTTCCTTAATTCCCTGCGTCTAACCTCACTATTACTTACTCGGTGATCGCAGCAGATGCCAGCAATATTTCTAAGACATCTGTGATCAAGTACTAGTGACTTACGAGTATCTTCTACTCTTAACGACCACGTTTCGCAGCCGTAAAGTAGAACAGAACGAACTACCGCGCAGTATACTCGTCCATTAATTCATAGACGGATATCTCGCCTTCGTCGTAGGTGACGTAAGTTGGCGAAAGCCAAACGAGCATTCTGAATCCGTGGAGAGATTTCCTCAGACACCAACCCATTAGGGTTGATCAGACTTCCAAGATAATTGATGTTATCAACGCGTTCAACTACTTCCCTCCCTATCCTTTGTTTAAGTGTCGACGCAGGCCAGTTCCGAAGTCATAACTTGCATTTAGGGGGGGAGAAGCGCATCCCGAACATTCTGGCATTGTTGCTCAGTGTTGTCAAAAGGCTCTTCATTTTATCTGCGTCTACCTAATGTATAACTACTATTCACCTAGATTTTATTTCAGATTTGATTCATTCTATCAATGACTTGGGATTTTGAATAATGTCAGAAATATGTTCTTGTTTTCGATTATAATTGTCGTTATTTTTTCATATTTAGTTACGTATATGAAGTTTTTTAAACGAACATTGGCGTATAACTGTTATTGCTCGATTTTAAGTATGAAATTGACTAGAAATGGTCATTTCTATTGAGCAATTAGTAGAAGGAGTTGATCTGAAAAATGTAATGTACTTGCGCTATACATTTTGAATAATCTGATCACACATATACTTGTTAAGAACATTTTATATGAATGATCACTGAATTTTAGTAGGGATCCCTGGATGGTATTTTTTAATTATATTAGTCATTGAATGAAGCTAAATGATTTGAAAAAATGCTTGTTCTCTTTAATTGATATAAAGTTGATGCTAATGAGTACCAATTAATTTCTATGATTAAATGGGTTTGACACTTAACTGACTACCTAATTAATAAAATATCGTTTAATTGACTATAATAATTATTGACAAGAAAACAAGATGAATATAAGTTATATAATTAGAATTTAAATCAGAAAGGGTTTTTTGGATATTATAGTATATTATACCCGAGTGAAAGGCAGTGACCAGTATAGTTCAACCGAGTCTGTTGTGGGATAGTAACTCACTGGTGACAATGATAGACGGTGGCGCAATTCCATGGATTGGTTGAAGTTAGATATTAACATCGTCGGATGCTGGCAAGCTCAGTGGTGTAGAGGTTAAACGTTTGCACGTGAAACCAATAGGTTCTAGGCTCGAGTCCCACGTGTGGGATCGCGGACGCACGATGTTGGAGAATCCCCCAATAGGACGAAATGGCCGTCCAGTACTTCCAAGTTTTCCATGGTGATCTAGCTTCAATTGACTGTCAACTATTAAATTAGCATCAGAAGGGGTTTTGTGGATATTATAATGAATTCAATGGTTGAGATCATGAATCAGTTGAAGCTAGACCATCATGGGAAACCTGGAGGCACTGGACGGCTGTCTCATCCTATTGTGAGACTGTTTCATGATCTCAACCATTGAAATTAATAAATTAACATTCAAACGTTTATCAACTCATTTGTTTTATTATTTAAACGTTCTGAAACATTTTTCAGCTTTATCAAATTATAATTTTATTTATTCAATAAGATTTATTATAGCTTGATTAACTTTCAAATGATTCTTTAAAAAATCAACATTATTTTTTCTTGATATTCAGTGACACTATCCAGAAGACAGAAAACAAGAATACATCATATACTGTCATTAATAAATCAAAACGCAGTTAATTAAATTTTTCTTCATCATCATCTTTATTCATTTATCATTTATGTCTATAATAAATGACTAAACAGTAAGATAAAAAATAATTGATAATATCAGTTTATTTTATTAATGGTATTCCATTAAAGAATTTCATAAAGTGGAAACACAACAACAGGTTGTTGTTCACGATTACATAATAGTTGATTTATAAATTTTACTGATAAAGTAAAATTTCTGATTGTGTTTGATTGTATTAACGCAATAAAAGTTCAGTATATATCTATGTGAGTGTATATTTCTTTCTATTTTATAAATAACTGACGTCAAATGAACAGTAGACTTAATGTGACCAAAGTTATTATTGGTTTTAAATATGAAAAGAATGGACACTAGAAATTATCTAAAAAAGTAATTTGAAAGGGTATATTGTTTTTATTTATTTACATAAGAAAAATTTGAAATGATTGTCAGTGTTTATCTCAAAACTATTATCAGTATTGGGGTTGTGGAGATTATTGAGATCATGAACCGACTGATGTTAGACCACCGTTGGAAACCTGGAAGCAATGGATGACCACCTCGTCCTAGTATGGGACTCCTCAGCAGTGCACATACGCGATCCCGCTAGGGGGATTCGAACCCAGGGCCTTCAGTCTCGCGACCAGTGGAGCTAATCCGTGTCTGGTAAAGACAGGTATCTACCTCAGTACAATGGAAGATGGTCATGCAATTTCGTGGATTGGTTGGTGTTAGACACTAACACCATTGGATGCCGGCTCAGTGGTCCAGTAGGTTAAGTGTTCGCGTATGGGAGTGAAAGCCCAAGGTTCGAATCCTGCAAGCGGGATGGTGGATGAGCACTGGTGAGGAATCCCACGATAGGATGAAACGGCCGTCTAGTGCTTCCAGGTTTCCAACAGTGGTCTGAAATCAATCAGTTCATGATCTCAATCAAAACTATTGTTCAATATTGAATTATGATAACTGAACAGTGAAATTAATGATATTTTCTGTGGTAGAAAGGTTATGCATTTTGGCTGTTTGCGGTAAATAGGTAGAAAACTATGTATTTTGCTGATTTTCAGAACCATTTTTTAAAGATACTTTGACTTATAACGTGATATATTCATTATGTGTTAGAAACCCTAAAGAATTGCTCAGAAATATTTTCAGAGGTTCCACAGGGCTGAAAACACTTCATTTTTAATAGAAATTTCACATAGATTTATGGAAGAATGATGGCTTCTGTGTTGTGTCTTGATTGGATATATGGCCATATTTTTACCATATTTAGCATGTTTCCAAACATGAACTTCCAGAAATATCAAGGTCACATATAAATCCACAATGCTCTTACTTTGTAATGCCTAAACCAACGTTGAAACCAAAGTTTTTTTTAAAACTACTGCCTCTTGCTTTCTGCTTGAGACTCAAGTATAGAAAGTTCATGGGGAATCGGTTAGAACGCCAGGGTCAAGAATTCAAATAACAGACATGTAACTATGTTACATATTCCGTACAATAAAATTTGTAGAACAATCGAAATTCATTATCAAATTGTTTTTATAGAGTACATTTGTTGTGGCATCTTCATACATTGAATGATATGATGAAACTTTAATAAGACTAATAAAGTGGAACGATTTATTTATTTGAATATTGATATATATATATATATATATATATATATATATATATATATATATATATATATATATATATATATGGTAGATTGGTCATGATCCATGAAGAATCCAAAATACCGGATTTCGCATTATGTAATGAACTGAATCAATCAGAATGTATCACCTTAATGCAGTACCATTCACTTTAGCTTGATGGAGAAAATAGTTAGTGACTAAAGAGTACCAATTCTTTCACAAATCTAAAAAAAGTAAGATTCAGTTTTCAGGGTATCAGTGAATGCAAGATTTTTGAATTAGAGCAGACAGAGGTAAGGTTTCATCAATGAGATTTGGGTTGATGGATTTTATCTACAAATTGTTTTTATATATTTATTTACTGACTTATCAGTTTTATCTTAAATCTATTTTGTGTTAATCATTTCCATATCCTTAACAACATTATTATTATTCCTTCAGGTTCATTTATGAATGAGTTCTCTCTTCATAAGGTTAGATTATATGAATTAAGCATGAAATCAGTTTACATAACCCTATCTAATGTCGAACAATTTTTGTCTTCGACTTATTTCAGTATGTGTATACTTAAAATAGAAGTCGCACAAATGGTATCAACTGAAGCTCTGATCTTTCGTTTAAGAAAATTAATCTTTTATTTATCATAAGAAAAATCATACTGGATTATGTAAATCTGACGTTTTATTTCTAGTTACATTTATATTCTATAGGTACAACTAACAATTTGATAACTGTCTTTATGCTTAACATTTACCATTAGAATAACTCAAGAAATAGGTTTATTAAATAACTATCATCAGAATTTATGGTTTATTGATTAATTTCAACGTACGGAAGAGTAAATTATGTACTATTAATCAATGATCATTTACCAAACATTATAATTCAATGATTACTGAGTAAATACTTTACTTAGTTACTAATCTTTTGTAAAAAGAAAGAAAACCTGACGAAATTTCTTCAAGATTGAATGCAATTAATCATTGTTTGGCTAGTTTTTAGTAGAGATAATAAATTTTACAACTATAGACAATATATCAAGGCATTCCGTCAAGGATCCTGGAATATCACCAACTGCGAAATTCATATCCTTAATACATGTGTAGTGAACAAAAAACACCAGTGGGGACAATCCAATGTATTTAACAACAATTTACAGAACTAGTTAGTAAAATCAAACGACCATATATTGAATCGGTAATTTGCAAATTGTTCATCAATTATCTCAAATCACTCAGAATCCCCTTGTTCTTGCATTTTCATACAAATTGCCTTCTGTCTTCATTCTTTATTGTTCGATCTTGTTATCTCTCTGCCGCCAGACATTCTGTTCAGTGCTCACGTCATATACTACTTATGTCTACATAAGTAGCACACACCACACATATATTTAATATTAAACCAGTTGAACGAGTTAGTGTCTATAGCAATTTTGTATGTCAATGAATGATGTGTTTACATGTAAAGTAATTTAAAACCATTTCGAGTACTGGTATAAACAAGGACAGTTAAATGCAATTACAACTAGTTTACGAGTCTTTAAAAAATATAAACTACTCGTTCTGAATTCCAAATTTCTCAAGATCCAATTTTATTCATAAATATTATCCTAAGGAAAAATGAATCCAATCAACACTCATTGTATCAATAAATTATCAAATTATTTAGTTTCCAGTTTTCGTTTAATATTGTTTACTTTTCTAGTTAAAAATATTGCTGTCGGAAAAATAAACACTTGTAATGATGAATAAGTTGGCGCCAAAATGCGACTAATAATAATGGAGGAAAAAAAGTATTCGTTCTCTTAGTTACAAATAGAAACAAAAAATAAACCAATAAGATGTAAACAAGGGAAAATGATTTATAATTTATTAGTTCTTTCGTTTAAATATTTTAATCTAAAGGAAATTGCCTTAAAAGTTGATGATCAGTTATTAATTAATTGGAAGACGGAAAAAAAGGCGGCACTTTAATGGAAGCAGGTAGGATAATTATTGATATATATATATATATATATATATATATATATATATATATATATATATATATATATATATATATATATATATATATATATATATATATAATGTTCAGTACAGCATGATTTATTAGTGAATACTCACTAGTACTTTGAAATGATTTTTGTAGACAAGGAAATTAGATCAGACTAATTACCATAAAATAATTTAAATTATTTTGGTTAGGAAATATTACTTATCCATAATTAAAATATATCTTATTTGTTAAAATAGTTTGATGAAAATTTTGGCGTCAAATTGTAGTAAAATGTATTGTAAATGACATAATGTAGCTTTGAAATAACCATATGATTCATTAACTATAATTAGTGAGTATAATGATGGGGTATTAAAAATTAAATTTTTAAACATTAAACAATATAATATTATTGTGTTTATTTAAAGAACATGCTTCGTTTATAATCACTTTGAAATTCAATAATCAGTCAACATAGATTTTGTTAAAAAGTCGATCAAGACACTGTTTATATCTTTAGTTAATAGCATTTCTTAAAAATACACTGGGTTAGACATTTAGATAAAAATTGGTGAGTCGTGTAGTTGGATTGCACCACCGACTCCAACGGTGGTCTTCTTGAATATCTGGGCTACCTGTTACTACCCTTTGCATATTTCAGCAAGTCATCTGTTTTCTTGTCCATTTGAACACATCATTATGCCTATTAGTCTCATAACCTATTCAGGTGCATCTTTGAAATGTTTATTACATTTCGTTGTATAATTTACAAATGAGTCTAACCAGAGGCAATATGGTTGTTGGCAATATACATCGAAAAGAATATACATTATTCACATATCGATTGCTGAACTGCCAACATCCAACTGGCGACCACTCAATATTTATCGTCAGGATTGATCAAGAAAGAAAAAAAAGAAACTTGTTGAAATACTTTGTGTTGAGATTTCTATATTGTACCAAAAATATAATATTCAATAAAGCTAATAATATTAATAATGTACTATGATGTACACTTACTTAGTATGATTGATATTATTCAAATATTTATTCTTTTCATCTATTCAATAGTATAAGTGTAGTGAACAAGAACACGAGTGGGGACAACCGAATGTATTTGAGCACAAATTACAGAACATCTCACTAAAATCTGAGTACCATGCAGTACATAGTTAATTCGCAATCAATCTTGACTGTTCCTTTTGCAAATCTCATTCTGTTGTCTCAGATTTCATTATTCATACATTTTCATACCAATTGCTCTCCGTTCCCGTTCTTTCCTTTTCGATCTTCCACTGAAATACATTCCATGTTTGATCATCGTCGTATGGATATAAGTAGTTCAAACCACTTATGGATTAATTGATTTAATTATTTTGACATAGTTTTAATCGTTCATCTGCGATTGTTTTTTGCAACAATGTAGTATCATTTTGACTATGTCTACTAATTTTACGGCTAAAATTACATAATTTATGTCACATTTGACAAATAACGCTTTCTAAAGAATTTACATATGAAATCTAATAAAATATTCATTAAAATAACTCCTTCCCATACATCATTTGTTAAAGGATGAATATCGTTGATCAGTACATAATTCAGCTTTTTATTTATCAGTTATGTTATTTTCCATTGGAAATTCACTTTGTACTAGGCAATCTTTTTATCACAACGATTCAATAAACTCTTATATTGTTTTTATGTATACTTAATCAATTAAGGATTCCTGTGATATATTTTTGAGAATATTCATATAATTGAATAGTTTGAATCATCAGTCAGTTAAAGCTAGATCACCATGGAAAACTTGAAAGTACTGGACGGCCATTTCGTCCTATTGGGGGATTCTCCAACATCGTGTGTCCGCGATCCCACACGTGGGACTCGAGCCTAGAACCTATTGGTTTCACGTGCAAACGTTTAACCTCTACACCACTGAGCTTGCCAGCATCCGACGATGTTAATATCTAACTTCAACCAATCCATGGAATTGCGCCACCGTCTATCATTGTCACCAGTGAGTTACTATCCCACAACAGACTCGGTTGAACTCCACTGGTTAAACCTTCTCGAATCTCGAGAAGCGGGATCGTGCATGCATACTGTTGAGAAGTCCTATACTAGGACTAAACGGCCTCCAGGAATTCCATATTTTCATGGCGGTCTAGCTTCAATTGACTCATGACTTCAACTAGTAAATTACTATAATGTCCACAAAACCCCTCTCTGATTATAATTTTTATATAAATTTATTTGTAAACCGTATTCAAAGTGTGCTCACTTTAATGCTTAGAACTGTGAATAAAACAATTCAAACAAAGTTACAATCATAATCAAGCAAATGCCTGAATCATCCATAATATACAATAGGGAATTGATTATTCACATAAAATTTTCTTACTTATTACAGATATGTCAATCAAATTAGTAGAAAGTTAACTGAACTTAAATATAACGTGTTCATTTATTTGCAATAAAAATCTAAAAGACATTGGTAATAATAAATCCTTAGATGTACATGATTCAGATGTTTTTTTGATACAAGCTCTAAGTAATTGGTATCTAATTAATTAATAATAATTTATGAACGGAAAAAGATATGACAATAATTAATGAGTTAAATGGAAGTTTGAAATTAGAACAACGTCAAATTATCATATATATATATATATATATATATCAAATTATGTCCTCTATTAACTTCTATCTTGTTTTATAGACAAATCAAACACATAGACCTAGAAATCTGTAAATTAATTTGGTTAATAAAGTGTATTTACAAAAAGGTTTTACTGAAAATAATGCGAAGAAATAGAAGTCTATTTATTACAGAAGCATATTAATATTTATTTACACAAGTTCCATGATAACCAATTTCTTTTTAATAAGTGAAATACTTTTGTGTAAAACATTGTGATCACTAATCATCACAATGTCAATATTTGAGTTGTGAAAGAATTAAAAATCAAAATAGAAATCAAGATTTTAGTGAATGTTCAGTGAAAATTGAAATTATAACGGTGATTTGAATCGAATTTTATGAATTTAAATAAGATTCATACTACGCCTGTAACTCTTTTAGAGTTACTGCCGGCCCCAAGCCCGGGTAAAGAAGGAACACATTATGTCGAAAAATAGAAGCAGATATAAAAGGGATGAATAACAACTGAAAAGAGCTGGAAAGGATTGCCTAAGACAGGGTTGGATTGAGAGTGCTAGTAGGCGGCCTATGCTCTTTCACGAGGAGTTACAGTTTCAGTAAACTGATATGTCATTTTCAATAATGACAGCTAATCAATAAAATGATGTGAATTATATTCCGTTTTTTTATAAAGTATCAAGTTTTATTATTCTTCAAAATTATTTCAAATGAAAAAGATTAAATTTACTGATTATCAAAATATAAAATAGTTTGATTTCTCATTTTGCTCTCACTTTAGTATCATGCATTAGATAATTATTATAGATTTATTAAACTCTTAGATTACACATATTTTTTTACAACAGAATTCACTTAAAGACATAATTTATTACACTGTCTATCAGAAATATTACCGTAGAATACCTAGAAATAAATGAAAACGAACTTTTTAAATAATTTATCCTATAGTAAAAACAATACAGGAAAATCACCATATTTAAAACTTAATAGCTTGGCAAAAGCCAGTAAAAAGCCGTTTTGGTTGTAATGAACATGAATAATTGTATTAAAGAAGAGGTACAAATGGGTGTTACTTGTCTTCAACTTCCTTATTTTTATAGTGAACAGTCCATAACCTAACATAGAACCTAGTCCAATATAAAATATAATGAATTAGTGAATTACATTTCGAAAATGCACTACATTAGATGACATTAAAGTGTATTGTCATTTGGATATATATATGTCTTCTAAACCTCAACAGTTACCTGCATATTCACTGAGTGTTTGTTAAAGTTGAGTAAAACGGACAACCATATTTCAGTGAGTAGTAATTTGTTTGCAAAAATGAATAGTAAGATCTAGTCAGAAGATATACCCCTTGTTGATAGTGTTAAATCATAAAGTATATGAAGGATAACTTCAAGATTGAAGGAAGTTAAATTTTATGGAGCTAAATCTCAATCCTTCCCCCCCCTCATCAAATCATTTAATGGAAATAAAATTGTACGAATACATAAATTAAGACATCGTTGTTCAGTGTTAAAAATTATTGTGACAGGTTTTATATGATTTATTCACTATTGACTCAGTATCTTTACTTTATTAGCAATACAATATAATCGATATGACAAATGTTTTTATTGGTGAAATTCGTTATGGATCTGTAGTGACCTACCTTTATCAAGAGAACGGGGTTGGTATAATGCAAACAGTTATTATTATAACCAATTGTGCCAGTGATTGTTTAACTGTACTTGTTTGTTTAACTGTACTAAAAACATACATTCTTCCGTTGACTGTGTCCTTGCACGCTCTCGGTTACGCTCAGTAGTTCTACTTGTACTCTTTGGCACGATCTCTGTAATCTTTCGATACCACGAGATTGCCACAAATACATCTACTGCAATCTTCAATTGCCTTCTGATATTTGGCC